>LR749862.1:845680-1005680 GCA_902729485.2 Mus minutoides
TACTTCTAGTTTTTTGTCTAGAGTTGAAGCCATATAGGCTAGAGTTTCTATTATTGTTTTCCTAACTCAGTTCTTGTTTAGACAGCCATGTTTGAGACTTTGTAAGTGTGTGGCTTCTGGCATTCCTAGGAAATACAATCTCACAGTAAACTCCCTGTTTCTCTGGCTCTTACAATCTTTCTCAATGATTCCTATGCCTTAAGTATAGAAGTTGTACTGTAGATGTTTCTGTTGGGACTAAGCTTCATAGCTCTTTATTCTAATTGGTTGTAGTTTTCTGTAATGGTCTGTCACAATGTAATGGTCTGTCACAATGTGATTTTTGCAAAAAGAAATTTTCCTCATGGGGGGGTGAAGAGTACACTAATCTGTGGGTATAAGAACAAATATTTATATTTTTTTACACACTAAACTTGGCTCCTTTAATTGGCTTATGGTAGATGGATGGTTAGACCTGATTAGACCATAGATTATCACACACACACACACACACACACACACACACACACACACACACACATTAAATGTCACAGCAATCCTGAAAGTCTATAGTTACAACATAGTCAGCTTGAATACTCCCACAAAAAAAGAACCGAGAAGTTAGAGTATATTTATGTTCAGTTAATGAAAGTAAATTCAATATTCTCTGTACATTGGAGTATGCAAGCCAAGTCACTACCTCTAGCCAACAACATACTCAGGAATCACAAGGTCAGCCTCTATATGGAAGCCTTAGGGATTTCCTGAGGTAAGTTGCAGAGGTGAAGTTGTGTCTGGAAATCCAGAAAGGCTCCTAAAAGACAATTTTAGAAGGGATCTGATCAGAGGAGAAAGAAACAGGTCTGGAGATCATGGTTAGAAAGGACTGGTGCACATGAGAGAAAATAAGGGCAGAAACCTCTTGGGTCCACAGTGGCCCCCCAAAACTGCTGTGTTGGTGACAGTGACCTAAACAGAAGGCCTCTGGCCAGATCAATATAAGATCAACCTCCCTTAATCTACCTCTGACCCACCCAGAGTTAACTATCATCCATCCAAACATCTTATAGCAGCTCAAAGTCCCACACCTTGCTGACTGTCATATAAAATTTCTCCACCCTCCAAATACAGTCTAGGAAGTTTGATCCCAATAAACCTTTCATTCTATGGTCTAGTTTAGAGGTTCAACTGCGCCCTCACTTACAGAAACATTGAGTTAGTCTTGACATGACTTAGTTCTCTGGATGAGGCCATGAAGTAGTGATTCGTATGGAGAAAGTCTCAGGTAGAGCATGACAAGTGGTCTCTTCTATAAGTTCCAGAGTTAAGGTCTTTGCTTTCTCTTCTCCCACCATTCACAGGAGGCCTTTGTTTTTGGTTGGTTGGTTGGTTGGTTTTTCTAGACAGGATTTCTCTATGTTCCTTGGCTGTAGACCAGGCTGGCCTCAAACTCATAGATACATCTGCCTCTGCTTCTGACTCTGCCTCCCCAGTATTTGGATTAAAGGTGTGTGCTACCATGCCCAGCCTCAGAGGAGTTTTTGTGCTTATTGCTATCTTTTCTGTCAAAAATCAATGCCATTAATCATCTAATTCATGCTAAAGTTCCAAATGATGGTGACAGTTTTTTAAGGCAAGGGATGATGTGATGTCAACATTTCACATATTAGAATTATCAGCAATAAATCTGGCCACACTAGATTCTGGAAGAAGCCATTGTGGTGAAATCAGTGGATATCTATGCCCAGGCTTCTGTTTAACCACATACTCTGAAGATCCCCTCCAGTATAAGTTGGAAGGTTGTCAAAACGCCAATGCCCTATTCAGAGACTAGAACCTACAGATTTCCAAATGCCAGGATGGAACCTGGGCATCAGCAATAATAAATTACCTGGTCATTCTTGTGTGCTATAAAGTCTGAAGGTACTTATCTGCCTTACAGCAAATTCCATCTCTTTCTAGACTCTTAAACAGCACATATCTCATGCCATGACAATTCATTATCTGTCTACTCTACCTTAGTTGTGTAGTAGATAAAAGTACCAAAAACAAAACAAAAAGAACCAAACAAGAACAAAATGGACTAGCCTGGAGAACTAGGGAGTCCTGAGAACATAACAACATTAATAACACTGTAGAGGATGAGTGGAAGAATTTAATTAATTTAGTAGGTTTTACAAGGCACCCAACACAAGGGTTAGCTCTCTTCTTGTTCCAGTGCTTTTTAACTTCCATTCAGTTAGAACTCACAGGCAAGCCGGGCGTGGTGGCGCACACCTTTAATCCCAGCACTCGGGAGGCAGAGGCAGGCGATTTCTGAGTTCGAGGCCAGCCTGGTCTACAAAGTAAGTTCCAGGACAGCCAGGGCTATACAGAGAAAGCCTGTCTCAAAAAAACCAAAAAAAAAAAAAAAAAAAAAAAAAGAACTCACAGGCAATGTGACTTAGCAAGGCAACTACTTTGTCCAGTTTTCTTCAGAAAAGAGATGAGTACTCAGTTGATGTTCAATCCAATAGTTTTGTGAATGGCTGAATTCATGGATCAGCTCGTGGTAATGGCCTTCTTGGCCACAATATTGACTATGTGGCAAGAAATGCTGGTTCCCATGGAAAGGACTTTTGATTGAATGAATTACTTAATCTATTCATGATATGTGATGATATGTGTTGCTTCTCTGTTCTACCAATGCTGAAAACGTTTAAATATAAGTGTGTTCATATATAGAAACATGCATGTGTTTTACAGACACAAGTGGTGCGCCTTAATGGGTCACTCGACAGCCTGTAACAACCCTTCCGATACAAGCCAAAGCAAACCAAGAAATTCAGACGCACAGCTTACACAACAGCTGAAACTGACGGGCCATAAAGGTCACAAAAAAATTATTTGATTTAACTTGAAATACAGCAAACTGGCTGGAAAAGGTCCAAAGAACATAAACTATTCAGGTGAATGGCTCTATAATTCTGTTCCACCATTTCCAGCCCACAAGTTACCTAACATTAGCAGAACAGAGCTGAATTGCTTGGGTTGGGGAAGAATATCAAACTCAGGTGGCTTCCCACAAGAGTGAAAGAAGCATGTTGTGTTTTGTTTTGCATTGTTTTGCTTTGTTTTGTTTTTTCCAGTGAAAGTCCATTCAGAAGGCAGCTGGTAAAGAGAAAATGCTGAATGTATTAAAAATACAACATACTTGTATAGAGTGTGCCTAAATAAACTTGGACTGGAAATATCCCACATTGCTAGAGGCTGGAAGGCCTCACTTGCACAGGTGTGAAGAACCAAAAGGAAACTGAGTTGGGGGAGCAGGAGGTAAGACCTCTATGAATGGGACCATTCAAAAGTCAATATTTCCCTGGCTGTTCACTGTTCCACACGTGCACACTCTACCAAGCACAACTAATGAAGGCCGGTGATGCGAGAGGCACCGTCTAACTCAGGAAGCTGCTAGAAAAGTATAGTAACTCAATAAAGATGCTGAAGCATGCAGTTAGATGGTTTCACTTGGCAGCAGCATCCCATGAAGGGATACAAGTTTTATTTTCTCAAATTCCTCAGAATCTGGAGGCAGAGCTGTAGAGAAGTGTTCAAAAGCTTCTTGTCCCCCAACAATTTGCCCATTGTCTAGGTCAAAGAACCCAGAGCCAGGGAAACTCTTCATGGAGAGTAATGAGACAGACAGCCATCAAATAGTAGAAAGCTATGCACAGAAGACTGAATTCCATCTTCTTTTATTTTTTTAACCCACCCAATTTTATGTCACCCCAATAAAACCACCAATAATTCTGAACTAATCAAAAAATCATCTTTCCATTATTCCCAATTGTGTATATATAGACAACAAAATGACTGAGTAGCCCATTATCCTGGTCAGGATGAGCTTGATTTCTCTTTCTCTTATTTCCAGATTCTACCACCACTTATAAAAAAGTGCACAGAACATCACTTAACTTCAGAACTTTCTGTTAGTGCATGACAGAGAATGCAATCTGTTTAGGTGGAAGCAAGAGCACTGACCTTCAGCATTTAGAGTGAAAGTAGTAAGAGAAAAATAGATTTTTTTCTCTCTATTATTCATGTAACTAAAGTTTGGGCAGCCAAATTAGTGAACATCACTTATTTGTAAAGTTCTATCTCTCATGTTGGTCTAATATAGAGACATGAAATATTGAGTAAGAAACATGATCTATTATATAAAATTACATATCCTGTAGAAAACTTTGTGTAAAAATTTTTATAATAAACTCAGAATTTAGCAGTGGTGGACATAGGGAGAAAAAAAAAACAAGTAGGAGTCAATATAGAAAATCTCTCAATGGCCAAGATTAGAAGTGTGTGTGTGTGTGTGTGTGTGTGTGTGTGTGTGTGTGTGTGTGTGTGTATCCCAACAACTATGAACATTATCTACCAACAGCTTCATAGTTTCTATGATCTGCTATCCTTACAATGGACTGACGTGTCCCTTCAAACTGTTTGTGTGTTTGTGAGGGTGTGTGTTTGGATTAAAATCCAAAGGAGAAAATACATATCTATGAGTTTGTTTTGATGATAATAAATTTCTTAATTATTGCTAGAAAGGGAGACAAATATTTTAACAGGAAAATTCCAGATAGTAAATATAGAGGCAATCAGAGAAATGGAAGATTATCATCATGGTACAACAGTCATAGACACTATAGAAAATATTTATAGGTAAATGTCAGGATCAATAAGAGAACTACATCCAACATATTTATATAATCTTAACATATATCCCCCAAATATGTATTCATTAGTATGTTGTCTTAACATGTAACTCTAACATCTTTGGTACTTGTGGTTCCAGGAAGTAATATTTCATTCCCTGCTCTTGAGTGTCCTTTGGACTTGGTGATTCATTTCTAGCAAATAGACTACAATAAGCAAAAAAAGATAGCAATCTGGAAGAAAATACTTTAACTAAGTGGTCAAAGCTAATATCACCAGCAATAAGATATTTCAATACCACACAGACACAAATGTGATATGATAAAAAGAGCAATTCTGTGTCCTTCTCCCAAATTTCTTAATTTGGATAAAAAAAAAAAAAAAAAAAAACAAGATAAACCAAACCCACAGATGGTCTACCAACAACCTTGATGAAAATTCTTCAATGTGTTCACCATGAAAAACATAGAAAGATTAAGAGAAACAATTAGAGGTTGCTGTGGAGACTGCCAAAAACAAGGAAAGGATTCAGCTTACAGTTTGAGGGAACAATCAGTCCATTATGGTAAGGATGGCAAATCATAGAAAACATGAAATTATTGGTAGATAATGTCTACAGTTCAGATGCAGAAATATGAGTGCAGATATTCATCTGCTTTCTTCTTTATGGTTTTGATTTAAACTTGGACATCAGGCAATGATCTGGTACCACCAATATTCAGATATGGGTCATCTGTCCTAAGTTAAACATCTCTGGAAACACCTTCACAGACATACCCACAGATATGTCACCTAGATTATTCTAAATCTAATCAAATTGACAATAAACTATCACAATGTCTTAATGCACTGTGTTGTCTCAGACTGGACCACAGAACAAATAAAAAGCACTAATGAAAAATCTGATGATATTTAAATAAAGCATGTAGTTACTACTGATAGACTAATATTAATTTTTAAGTTTTATTTCTATTTATGTATATATGTATGTGTCTTGTTGAATGTATGCCACCTGTGTGGTGCAGGGGTGTGTAGGCCTGAGAGGGCATCAGAACTACA
Source organism: Mus minutoides (assembly GCA_902729485.2). Lineage (NCBI taxonomy): Eukaryota > Metazoa > Chordata > Mammalia > Rodentia > Muridae > Mus > Mus minutoides. Next base: position 851,405 of record LR749862.1, read on the forward strand.
GGACCTATAGCTTGCAGGTAGTTGTAAGCTGCCAGTATTGGTGACAGAAAATAAACTCAGATTCTCTGAAATAGTGAACATTCTTAACCCCTGAGCCATTTCTCTAGCCCCGAGTGTTAATTTTTCACTTATGACTTCTGTATTATTGCTTTGTAGACTCTTTACATACACACACACACACACACACACACATATATATATATGTATATATGTATATGTGTGTGTATATACATATATGTTATACTGGGACTCTTTGCCTATCTGACACTTCTATAAATCTGAGATTATTGCAGAGTTGAGAAATCATAAAATAACAATAAACCAGCATGGGATAATAGAATCCCTTGCCAAAAATGAATTTGAAAACTGTGTTACCCCCATGCTGTGAACTAGATTAATGTGAAACAAAAGTAAAATGAAAAGAGTGTGCCTTCATCCCACAGGTAAGTCGCACATACAAGAATTACACAAGTTCTGTGATTTAGTTAAAGCAGGCTGGATTTTTAATATATTCATAAAGAGTTTAAATTTGTCTACAAGTGTGCTGACACTCAACATTCAGTAGTCATTTACTCTTATTCAAATACATTTCAATATCTGCTCAATTGCACATAGGGAAAGAGAGAGAGAGATGAAGATGAAGATGAAGAGGTAAAGATCAAATATGACATCAATCTACAGAAGAATACAGACAAAACATCAAAATGCATGAACACAAAGGCAGACAGATAATGTATGAGAATATAACAACTTAGCCAAGCTTTCAACATACATCCCTTAACATAGTTCCCTTCACACTCCTACACATAAACAAAACACTGGAAACTTTTTTTAAGAGTTGGTGGGCTAGGCGTGGTGGCACACACCTTTAATCCTAGCACTCGGGAGGCAGTGGCAGGCAGATTTCTGAGTTTGAGGCCAGCCTGGTCTACAAAGTGAGTTCCAGGACATCCAGGGCTATACAGAGAAACCCTGTCTCAAAAAAACAAAAACAAAAACAAAAACAAAAACAAAAACAAAAACAAAAAAAGAGTTGGTGGACTAGGGTCCAAAGATGATCAAACAATTTGCTAAAACTCAAACAGCTTATTTGTACAACTTAGGGCTAATAACTCAAGCCTGCTACACTTCCTCTATAGCATGAAAGATTTCTTTAAGTTTATATATATATATATATATATATATATATATATATATATATATATATATATATATAATTTTTTAAAAAGATAGCCCTAGAAGTAAGATCCTGTGGATTTTCAAAGGCACATGCAGTTGTGGAGAACTACCATGGTCAAGATGCTAAAAGGTCAGGTTTCTACTTCTAAAACTTCCAGGATGGAATTTCTGTGGTACCGATAAGCATCCCCCAATGTTCTAGTCCCCTCATGGCACTATCAGAAGGTAGCAAAACCTGTGAGAGATAGTCCGAGTGCTCGTTCCTTTGGAGATAAGTCCGAGTGCTCGTTCCTTTGGTAATGAAGGCTTAACTCTCTTCCTCCCTCTTTGATTCTTAGCTGCTAAGAGGCAAGCAGTTTTCTCCACCACACCCCAATCCACACTGTTCTGTCTTATGATATGCACAAGTCAGTAAGTTCTAGCAACCATGGACTGAAGCCTCTGAAACTATGGACCCAAGTAACTCTTCCTGTCTGTTAAACTGCTTAATTTAAGCATTCATTAGAATAATATAAATCTGACTAAGACAGAAGAAATAAGGAAATAAGTAATGAGCTTACCATTTGATTGGAAATAACAACAACAAAAAAACCTCAGATATATGAAGAAATACTTTTTTTTTTTTTTTGGTTTGAGACCACTGGACACCAGGCCAAATAAGGGAGGGGGGATAGTGATTCCTGAATAATAGAAGGGAGTACAGTGAGCCTTATGGTTGCTCCTGCTTACTGGCTTAGGACTTGTAAGTTATGGCACAAGATAGAGGAGCTCAAACAGAGGCAGCAGAGTTTTGGAGCTGAAAGTCTAGTAAGATTAGAGTGGCTGGAGTTCATAGGATGGAGTATTAGATTAAGAAACCAGCACAGAAAAATTCAGATAACAGAATCCAGTCATGTACCCTGCAGAGTGACCACCAGTGTCTATGTGAGGAAAGTGGCCAACACTACTGAAAGAATCACCTGGCATGACTGAAAAGAGCAGTGTCGGAGGTTCTGAATACTGATGACGGCACCAGTTCATAACAACCATACCTGAAACTTCAGAATTCAAAATGGAGGCTGTATATCAAAGGTACATTTTATATACAGATACATGTATATGTACATGCATATGTATACCCACGTGCACATGCATATATATGTATATAAAATGTACTATGTATCATGTATATATACTACATGTAACATATACATATGAGATTTATTAGAATAACTTACAGGGTATCATCCAGCTAACCCAACAATGGCTGCCTACAAATGGAAGATCCAAGAACATAGCGGTTGTTCAGTCCCTGAGGCTGGATATCTCAGATGGTCTTCAGTATATAGCAGAATACCTAAGAACTAGACTATGATGCCTGCAGAGGAGTATATTTGCTAGCAGAGGAAAAAGCAAGCAGGTACCAGTGACTATCTTGGGATCCGACAGTTGACTGGTAGCCATGACTCACCGCCACTGCCCATCATTACAAGAGGGTATCATACCACTTAGCACTGACCTTTAAAAATATATCAAAATCAGGTTTGAGATATGGTTTCTACATATCATCTCTATAATATTGTAAATTGAAAAACAGTTGGATGCTACCTGTATTGAGCAGAAAACTAAGACCCAAAATTCTATACCTACTGAAAATATCTGTCAAAAGTAAAGGTGTTTTAAAGATCAATTTTTTTTCAAGAATACATAAACCAGAAATTTTATATACTATCTCATATGCATAAAATATAGCATAAATATTATATATAGTATTTACAATATACAGTGTACTATATAATATATGTAATATATAATATATAATGTATAATATGAAATGTGTAATAAATATATTGTAATATATTTTATTATATATTATATGCTTAGATTATTTATGTATCTTATATCATATATCATACATCATAAAACCTTTCCTTTATAAAAGTTGTCATAGTCATGTTGTCTCTTCATGGCAGCAGAAGCCCTAAAACACTTCTACTGGAATGTCAAGCATCCAAATTTATATTGGTAGTACAAATTGTACTTGTGTGTTTATAAAGAGAGATTGAGTGAAATCACAAAGTTGTATGGATAAGGGAGAGGGATGGATCATATGAAGTTAAACATATCATGGATGGGGGATGGTCCATAACCCCCCCCCCCCATCTAGCTAAGGAGCTATTGACAGTTGATGATTTCTGTGGGAAGGAAAATCTGTTCTAATTAATGATCTGGTCCCTAGTAGGTAGCCCACACTCCAGTGGATGGACTTAAACCCACAGGTGCTTGGGCAGTGTTATGGACTCGGATGGGTTATAAGAAAAAAGAGAGAGAATGTGAAGTTGTAAGGGAAGAATTAGGGAGAAGAATTGTAGGTAAATATGATCAAAACACATTACATTTATGTATGAAAATCCCAAGGAATTAGTAAACTGTTATTTTAAAAAAAGAAAAATAAATCAAACATGCTCCAGTCATTCTCCCATATTTGCCAAAGATATAGCATTTGTAGATTTGTGTATGTGTGTATGTTAATTTGTAATGGCTCCAGGGTGAAAATAGTACAAATATCCATGAGAAAATTAATTTAAAAAATATTGTGTTACAGCCATTAGCCATTCAATGGACTTACAAGGCTTAGGAATAAAGGGTTAAAAGTACGGGATATACTGGTCATCTTGACTGTGGTGGTGGCTTTCTGGGCACATCATATGTCTAAATGTATGCACTGGTAACTTCACCAGTGTGTAATCTGTCATATGTCAGTTATACTACAAATTTCACAAGATAACATACAGAGCAGTCACCATGCAAATCATCAGGATACTAAGAAAGAGTGGGTAGCAACAAAAAAGTAGGAATAGTTCCTGGTAAACTAGGCCCTAATATACACTTTAAGCATGGGATGATGGTCAAAGACTCTTCTGCAATAGGTATGATGTTCAGCCTCCTATCTTACTTTGTCCCTTTTGTAGACAAGGGTCACATTTACCCTTCCATTCAAACTTTCCTGGCACCACGAGCTTCTCATCTTGCCTGCAGTGGGAAACAGTGATCATAGCTCACCAACCTTCTCCCTACTATAAACAAAGATACTACAGTGAACCAGAAAGCTTTGAAGAGGATCATCCCTGTGTCTTTTGGATTATTATTACAAAAATATGACATCACTAAGATGACACACTGAGAATCATTCACTAAAACTAGAAGGCAAATTAACATCATCCCAGACGTATGACTCTGGAAATGTACTGGAAAATAGTCATTGGTGTATGTTCTGTAACCTAGCCATTAAAAAAAAAAGTCATTGAATTCTGACCCATTCAGTACCACATCCACTGTTGCATAAACTTAGCAAGGCAGTGACAGGACTTGCCTGTAGATAATCAGGTAGTCAGGTGGTGTGACACATAGAAACATCCTAAGAATCTGGGCTGAGTCCTCTGTAGATCTAGAGTTTGAGGAGTTGGAATGTGAGAGGAATGAGGGGCCAACACCCACTTGTGATCTCCCTGTTTACAGCCAATGGCATCTCAGAACTCCCAGAGCCCATCATCTACCCCACTGGTCAGCCTTTGCTGGGGCCTTGCAGTATCACTGACGATTGTGGTTGCTTGGCTCTGGCACTGAACTCAGACCTTCCATACTCATTGATTCATTAAGCATCTACAGTAGCAGAGTGCTGAGGTGCATACAGGGCCTCCTCGGATGGCTCAGGCAAGCAATGTTCTCCTGGAGAAACTCTTTCAGTTAGGGCAACAACAAACTGATACATGATGATTTGGTCCTAACTATGGCATGGAGTTGACAATGAGAGCCTAAAACAGAGGACCCTGAGGCATCTGAAGGATGGGGACAGTCTCTGGAGGAAGGGCATTAAAGCTGAGAGTGGGGTATAGATTACCTGGAGAAACCAGAGAAGGGAATCCCAGAGTTTGAGAGAAGAGAGGGAAGCCCAAGTTGAAGAATCAAGAGCAAGGTAGGAAGGCTGCAGCAGAGAGGGTCATCTGTGAGCGAAGCCAGATGCGACTCTTGGATACTGTGCTGAAGATTTAGAAAGAATGGAAAGCCATTTAAAGATTGTATTTGTCTATTTCCACTGCATTATGGATTCCCAAGTGTTTATATCAAATTCTACATGATAGCCAAGACAACCAGAAAATTTCATCAGCAAGAAATTAAAAACAAACAAAAAAACCAAAATTGTGCTTTGGGTCCTTTAGAACGTTTAACTTGGGTTAGTTGGTCATCTACTTTTCAAAGCTATCTGATTCCATTTTGCAACTTTATTCCAGAGGGTAGGTAAGCAAGTAGCTTAGTAGGGAATTCTAAGTTATGTTCTGCCTAGAAGTCACCCCCCCCCAACCCAGGGAACTCTGATCTGGAGAAGGGAGACTGTTGAGGCTCCCCCAGAGCCACTCAGAAGAGAAGACCCAACATCTCCAGCTTTCACCCAAATTCTAATGAGTCATGTGGTCCTCCCCAGGTTGCAATATGTTTTCACTTTCCTGTCCATGTAGCCTTCCTAAAAGCCAGAGACAGCAGTAAGAACTGTCTGAGGGTTTGAGTCTATTGGGTTCCACTTTAGTTGGTTTCTGTGATGGTTTGGATAGAAAGGCTGTAATCCCAGCATTCAGGAAGCAGAGGCAGGCAGACCTCTGTGAGTTCAAGGTCAGACTTGTATTCAGAGTGAGTTACAGGACAGCAGGGCTTCACTGAGAAACCCTGTCTCAACTACCTCCTCACTACCTTCCTCAACTACCCTGTCTCAACTACCTCCTCACTCCCCAACTAGCCTCCTCCCCACCCCTGAAAAACATGTGCTGAAGGGGAAGCAAGGGGGAGCATTAAGGAGATACTGAAATTTCCTGACCAACTCGCCGGAAGCAGAAGCCAGGCATTCCTGATCATCCTACCTGTTGTTCTCAATATCTCCATCTTTCAGATTAGGAAACTATGCCATGTTATAATTTACCTAGTTAAAAAGAAGTCTTGGCTTTTTATATATTAGTGTGGCTCCAGAACCCTCCTTTCTCCTGTCATCTTCTACAGTGGAGCTCTTCATAATGATGAAACCATCTTACCTTTCAAGGAATCTACCTGTTTGCTGTGGTTTCTCTGAAATGCAAGACCCTCACAAATTCTCCATTATAGTCAATACCTGGACTGAAATGACCCAGAGAGAGGCATAATCAAGAAGCAGGAAATGCTCTAGATCCTTGTTTTTCCTCTGTTCTGCTCTTGGAACCATTAACAGTGACTTCATTCAGCTGGCTCCCTGTGTCCCCAAGCGAGTGCACCACACACACACACACACACACACACACACACACACACACACACACACTGCACCACACACACATACATATGCCTGTTCCCTCCCACCTCTTTCTTCCTTCTTTCTCCTTTCATCCTCCTCTTCCTCCATCCATCTTCATATTCCCTAAATGGAACACAAACCTCACAGCCCATCAGTACTTAGACATTTTCTAAGAAGAAAGAGGGGCCTGAAGTCATCATTCTTAGAAAGAAAGTGAACCAAAACCCCTCTAGTGATTTGTAAATCTCTAATTCCACCTCTATATTATCTATCCATCAACCCTTTCTGAGAGAAAATGTTCCAGTTATGTGCCCCTGGATAGCTTAGATAGGAACAAAATGTCTGTCTCCTCCTTCATCCTAAGGATATTCATCAGAGCTGTTTGCATTCAGATATCAGACAGATACAGCTGCTTCTTCCATGTTTCCCTTTGCTGAGATCCTGTTTGTCCTGCTTCCAGTCAATCCACATTCTGTAAAACCCTGGGAGGCTCCTCACCCTGGGAGGCTCCTCACCCTAGGAGGCTCCTCACCCTGAGAGCCTCCTCACCCTGAGAGGCTCCTCACTCTGAGAGGCTCTGTGTTCTACCAGCAGTTTTTTACTCCATTTCAAGCATGGAAGATGATCACTGGCCAGTGGCCCTCAGTCACCACCACCTGTCCATCACCAACCATGCAGCACGGAGCAAAACCTGATGTACCCTTGGGGATAAAAACTGGCACTGCTTTATACCCTTATTGAGACTGTAGGAGCACATGGCATATCAAAATCATATCAGGGAACACAGACTCAAGAATTTGTCAGACACCAAAACAGGGAAGAAGTATAACTCCCTTGCCTGGCTCCCACAGGATGGTGGATACCTTGCTCTGTGATGGCAATGGCCCCACACAAACTATCATCTGATACCTGAGATGTACTCTTAAAAAACACCAGGCAGGACTTCTGGCTATCCTTGGGTTTAGGTCCCTTCCCCACCCATGGACACAGCCTACCCAATGCTGTCTGCCCACACATCTGCTCACCTGCCTGCATGGGAAACCATTCCTTCTGCTCTGCCCAGCGCTGCCCTTTCACATCACAGCTAAACTCAACTCAGCATCTTCTCACTGAGCCTTGACTCTCCAGTGGCCTCAGCAACAACCTCCTCCCTAAAGATGGTCTGGGTTCACTATTTATCAATATAAATTTATGGCTCTAATGCCACACCTTAATCCTTTTAACCTCTTTATCACATACCCATTCTTTAAATTGTACATATTCACAAGTGGGAATGAAGACTTACTATGTGATCTATATGAGAGATAATATTAGTAATTAAAATTTGAATAAAAGAAACTGGATTTTCCTTAACTAGATTACTAAGAGAATGTCACTGAAACCATTGGGCCTCACGAATTCATGGCTAATCAATTCTGACATCATGGAAAGACACAGATGTGTTCATCTGCCTCTTACCTAATAAATGGACTCACAATAACCTTCCAGGTATTGAGGCAGCCCATAACCCACATTTAAGGTATCTCCTCCCAGAAATGTAACTTGGCTTTGAAGCTGAACTTCACATCTAACCACAGTACTGAGGACCTAAACCCAAGGATAGCCAGAAGTCCTGCCTGGTGTACAGAGGTTATATCCTTGGGTTTCTCCCATTCCCTCTGTCTTGAGGGGGAACAAAAGTTGAGATAAAGGTAGAAGCTGAAAACATCAATAGAGAGTTTTAAACCAAAGCAATTCTTAGAGCTAAGGGTAGTGGCAGGAAAGAAATCCCAGCACTCAGAAGGCTAAGGCAGGATTGTGAGTTTAAAGATTGCCTGGCTTCAGTGTGAGTTCAAGGCCAAGCTGGGAAACTTAATAGGACTTTGCTTCAAAATAAAAAGTAAAAAAAGAAGGTCAGGAATGTAGCTCAATGGTAGTGTTTCTCTAGTATGAACAAGACTGTAAGTCCAAGTCCTAGTACTGCTGAGAACAGGAGAGGGGGAAAGGAAAAGAGGATGGGCCATGGTGACACAGTCCTGTAATGCCAGAACTCACTAGGTGGAAGCAAAGGATCTGATCTGGACTAGTGCAAGAACATCCTTGGCTATATTAAAAGTGTGAAAGTATAACCTGGACTACATGGGAACCTGTCTAAAAAAAAATTATACCATATGTCTAACTCCTAGTCTATCAAAAGGAAGGAAGGAAGGAAGGAAGGAAGGAAGGAAGGAAGGAAGGAAGGAAGGAAGGAAGGAAGGAAGGAAGGAAGGAAGGAAGGAAGGAAGGAGAGAAAGACAGAGACAAGGGGAGCCAGAGAGAGATACAGAAACAGAGAGAAAAACAGAAACAGAGAAAGACAGAGAGTAGTGAATAATGAATTCCTGTAAGAAAGGAGAAAAATGAAGCAACACAAGGTGTTACCAGAGAAAAGCAAATATGGGTTTTATGGGAATTATGGGTTTTCTTTGTAGATTTGGCATCTGCCACTTGAATGTAAGTAGATAAGTCTCGTCACAGGAGCAGGAAGGACAAGGATACACAGACTCCCAAGCAGGCAGAGGTCTACCACCTCAGATTCTTGTCCTATTACATGTCTGTCTGGCTAAAAGTATAAACTAATTCTAATAATAGCATTCTGTTCTCCCCATTGTCCTGTGAGCTGAAGAGATCTATCTGAAAGAAATGGTGAGTGGAGAGAAGGAAGGAAGATGCAGGAGGGAGATGTGGAGCTTCTGACTAGAGCAGTGGACAAAGCCAGATTGACAGATGACATAAGAAGGAAAAGTGAGGGGAAACATTCTAGAATCAGAGAAGGAGACTGTGTTAGTTGAACTTGCATTTCAAGGAGCACAAAGCTATCAAAGAAAGAGAGAAGACAATGACCTTCTCGCCTTTGTTCTCAAACTCTGGAATAGTCACCTAGGAGAGGAAATATGTGTCCAGAGCTCGATGGCTAACCAACAGGCCAAGCTTTCATCAATAAGCATGAAGGGCTGTGATTTGAATGAGGCAGGAAGCAGACTTGAGGCTTTGGGACCAGTAACTAGAAAGAGCTTGCCTTTCATGTAAATTTAGAATGACAAAGCAGAGAGGAATGGTGGGTGGGATGAGGAGGGGAGCAGAGGAAGACAAATACCTCTAGGGGTGATAGTTGACCATCTGTGGGAATGCTGTGACTCAAAGATCAGAGAGCAGGAAAGACAGGGACACCCAGACTCCCAAGGAAGCAGAGGTCTACCAATAGCCATGTGCTGGCCCATCATTGACTCCATCTGCCTCCAGTCTGACAGAACTGGCCATGACTTGTGGCTGGAGGGAGGCTTGGCAGATCTTAGGAGATGAGTTAGTGGGTTGTTCTTGGCAAGCCAAAAACTACATGTACAATGCTTTAATCTCCTGCTGGGATGTCTTAAGACAAGGAAAGATGAAAGATATATCTGTATGAAATAGAACCCCTGCCACTGGTCAAGGAGACTAGCCTCTCTCTGGAGCTCCATCAAAGAAGTACTCCCTATGGCCTCTAGACAACCTACTCTGGGGTGGAGCCAAGGAGAGAAGATGCACACCCACTGCTAGGCTCTTTTCAGGTTGTCTAAGAGAAAAAGAACTGGGCCTGCTGGGATTGTCCTGGTCCTGCTAACTTCCCTTCCTGGGAATTGCTTCACCACCCAGATAAAATGCCAGCTTAACTGGAAGTAAAGGCAGGTGTCAATGCCACTGGCCTGCGGTTCGAAGATGATGAGCCTGGGGAAGGACTTTCCCTCCCCTCATTGACTTCCTGAATACTTGAAAAAGCCTAGTTTACTTCATGGGATTATCGCCAGTCACATGTGATGTGACTTTCTTCTTTAATGCCATATTTCTCTTAACCTCAGTTGGTGAACACCTAGATTGGTGCATTAGCTTATTTATTGTGGATCGTGCTATAGTAAATATGGGTGCTTGAGTGTCCCTGTGATGTATTGATTTGAAATCCTTCAGGGAAATACCAAGGAGCATCTAACGTAGGAGACACTCCGTGCTGACTTCCATAGTGGCTGGACCAATCTACATCCACACAAGCAGTGAATAAAGGTCCCACATCCTTCTCCAGAATCCTTGCTGGGTGTGTTTGTTTGTTTGTTTGTTTGTTTTGTTTTTATGACTGTCATTATACCTAGGGTAAGATAGACCCTCTGTGTAGTTTTTATTTGTATTTCTTTGATGACTAGGGAGGCTGAGTATTATTTCATATCTACTGGGTATTTGTATTTATTTGAAATTAATAGAGTATATTTTCTCTTATTTGCTTTTCCTAGATTTTAAATAGATACATAAAGTCACACATACACACAAACACATTCTACTTTCATATATATATATATATATATATATATATATATATATATATATATATATGTGTGTGTGTGTGTGTGTGTGTGTGTGTGTGTGTGTGTGTGTGTGTGTGTGTATGTGTGTGTGTATGTGTGTGTGTATGTGTGTATGTGTGTACATGTGATGTAAACATAGAATTAAAACTTTCTAGATAGACAAAGGGGACCAAAGGAAGAGGGAAGGGATGAGAAAAATAAGGGCAGGGAAGCATGAGGGAGAATATATTCATATATAATATACATATGTATGAGCACAAAATGACTGGCAAAGTAAATAAGGAGAGGGCTTTACATTAATGCTGTGTTCTTTAGAGTTTCTCCAATGACCACAGAAAAGTAATAAAGTCTTTACACTACTTACTATATACTTTATAGTACTGTATTCAATTGTCAAGGAGAAAAATGAATTCTCTTGAGTAAGATAATTACATTCAAAGTCAGATGCAAACCTTACAAACCCTATGCACTGCCCATTAAATGATCGAACTCCAGTATTAAACACCTAGCATGCCAGAAAAAGCCCAAGCACAACATCCAGAGACTTGCATTAGTCTTGTGCTTGTCAACCATTTTTAAGCATATAAAAGAGACAACCTGTTCTTAATATTTCAACCGATGTCCCATCGTTATCTCAGACATTTTGATTTTCTTTTCTATTGCTTCCATGGAGACACTTGACTGGAAAAAAAAATCGTGCCTTGGGCAAGGGCTTCAAGAGCCTCTACAGAGCTTCTGTGTAAATTAGAAAAAGGTCCCCTTTGCCAGGCAGTACATTCGGGGTGTGTGTAAAGGACATTCTCTGCCCTCATTTAGATTTCCAAAGCACACAACTAAAAAGGAAGGATAAAACTGAGCCTATAGCAATGGCTTAAAATCTACATGTGAAGCCAATGGCACACACAGTGTGAGTCACAGCTCAGCATAGCCAGGAGGCAGATTCACTGTAGGTCTGACTTGAAGGGACAATTCTCAAGATCAACTCCTATGAGAAGGGGAAAAAAGCAAGACTGGGCAGTGGCACTGAACCAGGTGACAGTTACAGCAATGGCTACAGCTGGGGTGTTCCTTCTGAGGTGTCTAGAATTTGGGAGAGTGAGGCCCTTATTACTTAGATAGGCCTGTCAGAGATGGGCTATGATGAGTTGTGACTTCATGTCACCTTGGCATCCATTCTGGGTATATATTGGACATCATCAAACCAGAAACTAAGCTCACTTATCCTTGACATAGTTTCTAGCTGTCAACCTCCTGCAATCCAGATGGGTTCCTTCTATGGCTTCCTCAGGTTAACACGTTCCTCGTGAGGCAGCTGGATACAACCTACTCAGTGCAAGTCAGTCACCCCCATAGCATGCATTGGCTATGCAGATACACTGAGTAGACGTGTATTGTGATTTGGATGTGAAGTGTCCACATAGGCTCATATGTTGAATCTCTTATTGTCCTCAGTTTGGGGAACTATTTTGAGGGGTTATGAAATCTCTGGAACATGGAGCCTTCCTGTGTCTCCTGGAGCAAGCTTTGAAGGTTATCTCTACCTCTGGTTCTGTTACAAATTCTCTGCCTTCTGTCTGCCCTTGAGCTAAATCCTTCCTCCCTCAAGTTGCTTCTGTCAGATATTTGGTCATTGAAATGAGAAAAGTATCTAATCATCTTAGCCATCCCTCGATCCCATGGGACTTCTGCCTGCTGCCCATATCTCCACATCAGAGTCTGTTTAGATAATGTACTGAGACATTCCCAAGAACGTCTCTATCCTAAATCACTCTTTCTAGTTCCTCATCTACCGGGTAATTATGTTTCCCAGATGTCTGCCATCTTCCCCCTGGGCCCACATGGTTGGGCTGTCCTGTTCTCTCTAGGATCTGTAAGGAGCAAACTGCCATTTCTTGTGTTTTGGTGTCCTTCCTCCTCTGTATCTCACTTAGCCCACACATAACCCAAATTCACTTTCCTCCCCATCATGGCTCTTCTAGAAAAGTACTGTCTTGGGGAGGGGGAAAAAAAGAAAAAGAAAAGTACTGTCCTTAGAAATAAACTAGGCACAGGTCAGACAAGAGCTACCAGTGTAAACAACGCCTGGTCACAGTACAGATACCTAGGCATTAGGTCTTCCCCCGAATGAAGACGTACCAAGTGAAAGGCAGATAATAAACAATGATAACTAATATGATCACCACCCCATAAGCCTAAGATTTAGACAAGTAGTCAGTTAATGGAACCAGTAGCATCTGGAAGGGCACAAGCCTCCGTCCTGTGATGGCACGACAGAGTCTGACAAATGTGTTAATGACCTCAGAGTTTAAACAGCGTGTTCAGCACAGCTATCTTTCTTCTGCCTCTCTCTACCTCTCTCCACCCTCCTTTCTGTTCTGAAAGGCTGACCTGTACCAATGACATCAGCAGTCTCCCTGCCCTCCAACTCCCACTTGGGTTTGGCTGACAGCACCCTGGCAGAAGATTAGAGGGAGAAGGGAGGGTGAGGGCAGGGCGCCACAGGTTTCCCTGGCTCCCTGACTGCAAGGTCACCTTGATTGGAGTTTCTGAAGCTCCCATCCAAAGTGCCTCCACCACATATCATGATTCTCCCTTCTACTGACTGTCCTCACTCTTGTTCTTCTAGCCTGGATGCTACTAACATTGGGTCTCAGCTTTATCAACTCTCTCTCTCTCTCTCTCTCTCTCTCTCTCTCTCTCTCTCTCTCTCTCTCTCCCCTCCCCCCTCTCTCTCCCTCTCTCTCTCTCTCTCCCTCTCCCCTCCCCCCTCTCTCTCCCTCTCTCTCCCTCTCTTTCAACTCTGTTGTACCTTTGTAAAGACTTAAGCGCTCTCTGAATGATCCTAATTCGAAAGTGCCTCCTCAAGTTACCTGGATTTGGCTTCTTCAAAGTAGGATGTGTTCTATCTCACCATCCTGTGAATCAGATAGTCTCACTCCACTCTAAAGATAAAGAGACAGAAGCTCAGAAATGTTATATGCCTCAGTCTTGGTCCCCATTAGCAAGGCTGCTTGTCAGTCGACAGGGATTCACTGCCTACCTCATCTTAATTAGCAGCCTATCATTTCCCACAGCTTTCTCTCCAAAAGCTCAGCAAAAGGCCAGAAAAGATGGCCTTGTAAGACTCGAGGCCAAAGAACGTTCTGCAGTTTTATGGAGATGAAGGTGTTAGGTGAAGGGGTTATGCAGGACTGTCTTTCATCCCCATGTCAGATGGGAAGACAAAGGGTGACCCTCTGCTCCCTTCTATCTCACCCTATCCAGCCTTTGGGAAAGCTTAACTTTCTTTTCAGAGTTGCCCTTTCTCCATTAGAAAACTAAGCTATTTCAGAATCCAGATCTGACCCAATCAGCTGCCTGACCCTAGGCAGGTCATGTGATCTCTGAGACTTTGGTTTCATTATCTGCATAAGTTAAGATGGGTTAACAACGTGCGCCATCCAAGCCTCTTTCCAGGCTCTTTCTATGAGTCCCTTGTTCTCTTTGCTCCTCTTAACCTAAAAACAGACACCAGCCATGTGGATGAGCCCTCCCACTCTGCCTGTGACTCTCATCCCTGGGAAAAAGTGGAGCCACTTAAATGGGGCTATGCACAAAGCTTCATTTGTTAACTCTAAAGAGGCACTCTGAATGCCTGTGGAGCTCTGCAGTGAATCGAGGATGCAGTTAAGCCTGAATAAGAAAGTGAAGATATCAGTTCAGTTTGCTCTGATCCCAAAGCCCCCCAGGTCTCTTTGCTTCTCATTCCCATGCAGGATGGTGCCTGCATCTTCTTGCTCAAAAGCATGGACACATATAAAACACTTTTTTACCTTGGTTTGCCTACATGACCCTAAGTTATTGAAGCATCCAACCCAGCAGCCAGCCAAGAATAAGCTATGCTCAGACACTGTTACCATTCCAGAGTTCTTACTGGCTGAAGGACCCCTCTGAGCTCTGTGATCCAGGTCCTAAAGCAGTGGCTGTCAGCCCTCCTAATGCTGAGGCCTTTAATACAGTTCCTCATGTTGCGGTGACCCCCAACCATAAAATTATTTTTTTGCTACTTCATAACTGTGGTGTCATTAATCATAATACAAACATTTTTGGAGATAGGGGTCTGAACCAAAGTCACCGAGGTGTGGCAGGACACATTTAAACCCAACAGGAGGCAGAGGCCATGCGAATCTCTGTGAGTTTAAGGCTACCCTGCTCTACATAGTGAGTGAGCTCCAGGACAGCCAGGTCTACATAATGAAACCCTGTTTCAAGAGAAGAAGGAAGAGGAAGAAAGGGGGTGAAGGAGAAGAAAAAGGAGGAAGAGGAGAAGGAAGAGGAGGAGGGGAAGGAATAGGAGGAAGAAGAGGAGGAGGAAAGGAGAAAGAGGAAGAGATAGGTACCAAAGGGGTCATGACCCACAAGTTGAGGACCAATGTCTGTAGCATAGGAAATGGGACTTTTTTTTTAGTACCAATCCAGCCACTTATTTGGGGTAGTTCACTTCCTTTCTTTGATTCCGGATGTTAATATTTGTTAAAATAAGTAATGGGTACAAGGGTAGTGGTGCTTGCCTATAATCTCAGCACTTGGAAAGCAGAGGCAGAAGGTTCAAGAATTCAAGGCCATCCTTGACCATATAGCAGTTAAGTGCTATCCAAGATACATGAGACACTGTCTCAAAATAACTTTAAGATGGGCAACTGGGTAGCATTAGTCTTTCAGATCTAACTTTCTGTAGCCTCCATGGATAAATACACTTGGAATAGGCAGATTTGAATCAATGGCATCTCCTTGGAAAACAATATCTTATGTGAGACTTAAATATTAATAGTTTTCTGGGGGGACCAGCCCCAGCATAGCTAGGACGAAAGAGATATGATTCAAGGAAGGATAAGAAGCAAAGATAATATCTTGTCTACCTGACAGTGGCCTTAAATACTACCAAGAGACCCAAAGGCTCATTTCATCTTTCTGAATGCCTGTACACAGGAGTTAAGGAGCAACATTCAAAACAGAAAACTCATGGATTTATTTTCAGGTACACTCCCTTCCCTTGTCTTCCACTAGTCAGACTTCACCCACTGAGATCTATCTCTCCTGTTCTTCTGGGTTGTGTTATCTGAACAAAGTCACTGAAGGTAGTGGTACACAGCTAATCCCAGCAGGATACAAAGGCCAGGTTCTCTGTGAGTTTAAGGCTAGCCTTGTCTACATAGTGAGTTCCTGGACAGCCAGGGTGACAGAGTGAGACCCTGCCTCATGAAGAGGGGGAGGATGGTATAGCAGAAACAGAACCATTGCCAGATTCATTCAGAACTACAAACTACCTTCCCATGGAAAAAGCTGTAACCATACTGGCAAAAATGAAGAGATTCTAAAGAGACCATGTCTTCAAGTCTAACTTCTAGACTTTTGAAATAACTTACCCCAAAGAAATGGGAATTTTCCTAGGAACCTCATGCTGGATGAAGGAAAGAGCAACAGCCAGAGGAATATCTTGTCTCCCAAAAAGAGATTTCACACAATTCCAACAACTTGTTAGACCACCTTACAAGATTATAAAAGTATTTTTTTATTCCCCAGATAAAACTGTCATCTCGGAGGCTTACTGCTGAATAAACTCACCCTTCCTAGTTCTTTCTGAACTTTGGATGGCTGGTTCAACTCAGTTATTCTGATTCAAACTCCTGATTCGATCTGATTTCTCTCAGCGTTTCACTGAATTGTTCTGCTTAGTCTTAGACTAACTCTGGCAATTTGTTCTAATCTTCTGGCTCCATCTTATTCTCTGGCTTCAACTGCCTCTGCTGACCTGCACTGAACTGCATGAACTCATGAGTAAACTCAACCCCACTCCACTGCACTGCCTCTTACTGACTGATTCTCTCTCTTCCCAAACTGCCCTTAAAAAGCTTCTCTCCTGGGAGTTGGGTGTATCCTACCTCTGACTCATTTTGTCAAATCTTCCTCTGATTCATCACTTTGTCTGCTCCTCAATTAGATGTCACTTTCCAACATGGCTGCTTCCTCAGCCCTCTGTTTAAACTTTGATCTTACTTAAAGACTCTCAAGAAAGACTTGAGGGGTTTGCCAGATCTTTTTGTCCCACTTCACAATATTCCACATTGGATAAATCTCCTTGTTCTGCTTTCTACTTTTAATTTGTCTCTTTTAATTAGCTTATTGAGGATTAGCCAGATCCTACTTAGGGTATAGGTTATAAACTCCCAAGATTTTATAACAGAGCTGGGGATTTCAATATTCAGGCAATCTACCTCTTGTAGTAGCATAGTGTAAGATCACCTGGAGCTCATGCTTGTAGCTAAAGAAGGCAATTAAATGGTTGGGAGACAGTGAGGTTAAAGAATGACAGAGAAACACAGCACATACATGCATACATACATACATACATACATACATACATACATACAACATAGGACAGATGGGTACCACTCTGTAAGGTGGAAAGGTGTATAAGAAGAGAACTCGGGCATGATCATTAAAAACATGGTTTCTGAGAAATTCTATCCAAAGCCAACTTTCCCTGACCTCAGGGAATACACACTTTGGGGGGAGGGATTTAGAATCAGGCAACTGTAGCAAAGAAATCATAACAGAGATCATTTTGAGTGATTATACTTCTCTCTTTTCTTTACTTAGAGAGAAATAAAACCCAGACTCAATCAGATTCACACAGAGTTTCTGTGGCAGGAGGAGACCTAGAAACCTAGGCGATCATCTTTCAAGGCAACACTTAATTGATTATCCCTCTGTTCCGGCACAGAGGGGGTTTAGAACTTGCTGTGTTCTGAAACAAGAGTCCACTTACAAGGTTCAGCAGCATCAAGACCTGGCCCAAGTGACATTGCCTAACTTAGTACAAATTTGAAGCAGATCAGAATGGCATGTCACTTTGACAGGGACAAGGGTAAAAGGAGGGAGGAGAAGGGTGTCAAGGAACTCTTTGTAGACAACCCACTTGCTACAGGGAGCCAAGAGGGATCTGTTTAATTGAAGTTAGAGATATTTTAAGAAAGGTAAGAGCCCAGCTCCAGGTTCAGCCAAGGGGTTTTGTTTTGCCTTTGAAAATGAGACGAGTTGAACAGGATCTCTATGGATAAGCAGATAAAAAGCCCTTTGAAGTGGACAGGGATCTTTTTATAGCCTCAGAATAATTTAGCCCAGGGTGAGGGCGAGAGCTGCTCTCACTTACAAGCTCAGAAGGTGCTGAGCCACTCTTTCCCCAGGGCTTTCTTGACTTGGCCATGAAGAAATATTGGCCGGTACCCTTGTCTTTCAGAGAAGGTAGATCTGTCCCAGAAGAAGGTCCTAGAATGCTGGTAAACAGATGTTGGGGGTGGTGGGTGGAGGTGGGCAGAGGAATTAGAATCATGCTAGACCCAACTTGTCCAGGATCAAGCCCATACAATGGCCTGTCAGTTATTCTTTTAAATGTAATCTCTCTATCTCTGTCTCTGTCTCTCTCTGTCTCTCCCTCTGTCTCTGTCTCTCTTTCTCTCTCCCCCCCCATGTGTGTGTGTGTGTGTGTGTGTGTGTGTGTGTGTGTGTGTGTGTGTTGATCCTAGGATGCCCATAAACTTGCCATATAGCCAAGAATGACTTTGAACTCCTAATCCTTCTGCTTCCTTCCATCTCCCAAGTGCTGGAACCATAACCATTTGCCATCATGCTCGGTTGTCAGGAAGTAACAGCAATAAAGATTATTCTGACAGGTTGTTTACTCTGGGGCAGAAACTGGACATACAAAATATTATTTAATATTAGCAACCCTAAGATGCGCAAGTGAGTATTAGTTTCATCTAAATTGTCCCATCTACAGAATTGAGACTTACTTACATATAAGCAAATTTAAAGAACAAGTTTAAGCTCAGACCAACGCAGGCTAGAACCGAGTAACTGTTAGCTAACAGAGAGTCATGATGTCTTCTGGAGCTCTGTGAAGAGAAGTTTTCACCCAAAAATGATTAGACATCAGTTCTGAACAACTGAGCAATGCAGTCAAGTCTGGCATTTACCAAAGAGTGCAGCATCTCCTTTGGAGATGGGAACACTGACCCACGCTTACCCCATCTTCAGCAGACATGTCAACCCTGCATATGCATTCATTTAAAGACAGATGGGAAACCTGAGGCTTGGAACTAAGGGATTAAAATGCCCTTAGAAGGAGAGGACTCTGTGAGTGTTGTTTGCCTAAGTTGTTTTCCACCATTCTTGAATTCTCTCAAGAATGGATGATCTGGATAAGGAACTGGTAATGGGAGAATTAAATTCAGCCTTACATTTAAGTACTGTGTCAAGACTACAAGCTTCGGAACCCCAAGTCTTCCCCAGGTTCCTATAACTACATTAAAATCTTAGTATCTGAAGATAAGGAATGAAGAGGAGAAAGAAGTTAGGAGACATTGGGTTTAGTCTAACTCCCCACAAGCCCACCAGCCCACGGGGTCTTTTGAAGGCACACCACTCACCCTCCACAAACCCACTCAGTCTCTCATCTTTGATGAGATGAAAGACTTGGATACAACCGATTTCCAAGGTGTCTTCTACCTCTCTTGTGCTGAATCTTAGCAGATTTTCCTTGCCTCACACACCAAAGAGAAATAGCAGTGGGAAGCAAACTGGAAAAAGATCAGAGACAAAGTGTGGGCGCAGAACTGGGCTCTGAAGGGGGAACTGAATGAGGTTTTGTCATGAGAGAACTGGGTGACATATGTTAGACAGGAACCCTTCCCAGGACCCTTGAGATGCCTACAAAGCATCCTTCCTAGCTGCTAGGTAGAGACTTAAGCACACTGCCCCCCAAGCTTCTCCATATAGTGCATCTCAGACTCCTTCGCACTATGGAAGCCCTAATACACTACACTCCATAAATATGTTCAACTATTGAATGTTAATAAAAAAAAAGTTAATGGCCAAGGAGATATTAACCTAATTTGATCATTGCATACTGTATACATGCATCAAATTACCACATTCTACCCTCTAAATACATATAATTAAAATAATAACAATAAATAAAAGAGAAAGCAAGAAAAGCATTTGAAGGAAAAGTGCTGGAATTTCAGGACCCATTAGGGCCTAAAGAGACTTTCAAATTTTTTTTTTATTTATGTTCTGGGCATAGGGCAAGAAGTGCTAATTGGCCTAACTCTAACTATGAAATAAATTGCTACCATCATTACTTTATTCTCTGAAGAAGACAACCTCGGGTTAGCATTTCAAAGAATGAGTCACTGACGACATTGAAAAGTACCTGGCAATTATTTCTTTCAAGAAAAATCCCTAACTTTGCAAGAAAGGAGAATTACAATCAACTGCCCACTAAGATGAAGAGCCCAGGCTACAGGGAGGCTCAGGAGTAGCCAGTCTGCCCCTGTTGTCTCCCAAGGATTTTCTCACCAAAGGGCTTCACTAATTTCTCACTGACCCTGAGCCCCTGGAGAGGAACTCTTTTTATCTCCACCTTCCCATGATGTGGTACAGGAGGCAGCTGAGTATCAAGAGGCTAGAAGTCATCCATGAAGCCAACACAGAGTAAGCTGGCCAATCTGGCCACCTATACCTGCAGCTTCCAAACACATGAGGAGTTATTAGTTTAATTAAACTGCATAAAGAATTATGATGCTTAACCAAAGACCAATTCTACCATAAGTCTGGGTTTTTAACATTTGTTCGGCAGTCCATCCACCTGTGGGAATAACAAAGTGAACAGGGGGAGCCATCAGACACCTGGAGCTCATGGATCCCAAAGTGGAGCTGTTTTATGGAGGATGCCTTGATTTTTTTTTTTTTCGAGACAGGGTTTCTCTATATAGCCCTAGCTGTCCTGGAGCTCACTTTGTAGACCAGGCTGGCCTCGAACTCAGAAATCCGCCTGCCTCTGCCTCCCAAGTGCTGGGATTAAAGGCGTGCGCCACCATGCCTGGCCTTAGTTTTGTTCTTAAAGAATCACCATAGCCACTTGAAGACAATGCTTCATATAACCTTGAGTAGAGAAATTTAAAAAAAAATTCACTCCATAAAGCTTGTGAACATATATGGAGAGTCATGAGGTAGAAGGCATGTTGGGTGAGTACTATGGGCCAATTTGCATCTGTCTTCATTCCAAATTCAGACAGTTTTCCTTGAGCTCCACTTCTTCCTGCTTCTGAGGGTCAATCAAGTCATTTTCTTCTAACTCTTCCCTCCCTCCAAACACTTTGCTTCCTAAAACAAAGATATAGTTAGACAGAAAGAGAATCCATCAGTGGACCCACTGTCAGTGCTGAGTACATTCTGCATGGGTAGAATGCTTTCCATGAAAACTTGTGCTTTGTGCCTCCAGAGCCCTGCACTGTGTAGAAATGACACTGAAAAAGCAGAGATCCCCTATTCAGATTTGGCCTACAAATCTTTCCTAGTAGATGCTGGGGGAAATGAGAAATAGAGGTGCTTCTATTTGGGGAATCCAACAAGAAAGCAAGTGACCAAGACCTCCATCTCCAGGAGAAGAGATGAAAAGCAGAATGAAGAATGAGACAAGACTGACCTCTGGATTAAGTCCAAGGTGCCTAGAAGATGAAAGCCACCCTCACTTTCATGGCTAGAAAACCCAAAGAGTGATCGATCAAACCTGGATAACAATCATGAAGACAGCGGTCGCCCCAGCCTCCCTTTCCCTCCACACACTCTAGCTCTACAGATCCTTCAGGCCCCATCCCCTCCCACTTGGAAACTCATCTGGAGTAGAAAACCAGAAAGAATATGTGGCAGGTGAGCTGAGTTTCTCAAGGAGGAAGTAGATTCCGTGTGGCAAAAGAAAGATCAAGAAGATAGAATTTTTTAGGACAGAAGAGAGGGAATAGGTATGTGAAGTTTTTATCTGAGTAGAAGGGCCAGCAAGTCAATCCAAGACGTTGTGTACTGATTCAAGAGTGGAGCTCTACACACCCGCCTGAGGAGGTGAACATTCCATGCCATAGATAAGTGGCCACAACCCTGCATATGGAGCAAGATGCCTAAGTCTTATTCCCACCAGTGTGGCTGCCTCTCTGTGGGACTCAGTATCTCCATCTGTACTATAGACCACAGCTGTTCTTTAGCACAGTTCACTTTAATATACATTGTAGGGTATAAGCCATGGTGTTTTGTACACCATAAGAAGCAGGAGTGATAATACCTGAACCAAAATTTGCCAATAAATAAATTAATTAATTTAAATAAATCAGAAGTCTTCAGTATGGAGCTATGGAACTAGATAAAGGATCAAGAAGAGCGAGCCTGGGGTCTTCTTTGAGGGAGGCAGAGGAGGAGGTGTAGGAAATGAACACCGAGCAAGGAGGACACAGAAGTGGGAGAGTCATCAAAATCTGAAGCAAGAGGATGTGACAACGTCATCAACTGTATCAAGCTGCTTTCCTAAGGAGCTGGCTCTGCTCTTTATCACTACTGTGTATCCCCCTGAAGACAAAGAACAGACAGCCTAGAAAATAAGCATTAAAGAATAATATGCAAATGACCTGCAAAATCATATATGTGTGTAAATATATAAAATATTACATATTAATTTGATATATTATATATGGGGACATTTATTGGCGGTAAAGGAAACAGAAGCACTCATCTGTTCCTCTCAGGTGGTTTGCTATGTAATAGTGGACACACCTTCCTAGCTACAAGGCAACATTTATCCACATCTCTAATAACTTGGGTTTAGAGGGCATGGACTATGGATCCAGTTAGTCTTGTGCTACTGGTTTCAAGGGGGACTGTGGAGGAGAAGTGGGGGGGGCGGCACATCCATCAGTGCATAGACTGCCTCCTCCTGAAGTCTGAACTGCCTTTCAAAAGAATCCCACCTGTCATTTGAAAACCTTTCAGGCCAACAACCCCCCAAGCAAATGCCCTCCAACACCAAATACTTGTGGCAAGTCCTTTGAGTGCAAATCCTGGGCTGGACCCTAGGAGAGGTAACAGAAGATAGGGCATTTAAACATGATAAAAAGCCAGAAACTAGAATCCAGCTCTCCACCCTGCAGGGAGGATGGTCTCTTTCATAGTGAGCCCTGGTCAGACCGTTCTCATCATAAGAATCAACAGAAGGCCGTGAGGGCCCAGTTTGAGCTCATTAATTCTGCACCTCAGAGATCAGAATGGACTTTACAAATGAGTTGCTGTCTCAAAGACCTGACTAGCTAGTGAGGATTTTTGACATTTTGGAGGAAAGAGAAATGTATTCCATGCTGAGCGGACAGCATAAGCAAAACTTTGGTGACGACAAAGCACACTGGACCCAATGGGATACTTGGTGATCTGGGACCCCCGTCAACAGTCAAATGCAAAGTCACGAAATGCTTTTGAGCAGAGGATTTGGCTTGGTGCCAAGCTATAAATGGGCTGGGGGGGTCTGGGGAAGGGTAAAAAAGAGGGGAAATATTGCCTGGAAAACTTCCAACACCATCTAGAAATCACCAAAGTTCTTGGGATAAAGGATCACGGAGTCTGAAAAGAACTTGAGAGAGAGAGAGAAGCATCACATGATCGCTTGCATGCAGAATCCAAGCGTCACCTCCAGGAAGTGGAGAATAGAATGATGTTTGCCAGAGTCAGGGGGAGGCTGTAGGAGAGCAGATGAAGAGAGAATGGCTAGTGGATACAGTGTTCCAAACAGAGAGGAGGAATATGTTCTGGGTGTCATTGTGTATCCCAAGATAGGAAGTTGGAATATACTTATCAGTTACTCTGATTTGATTACCACACTTCACATGGATGCTTCAAGATATCCCAGTGTCCTCCATAAACCTACACAGTTGTTATGAGTGAAACTATAGTTCAAAGAAAAGGATGACTTCAAGGTTTTCCAGAACGTAACCATGGAGAACACAGAAGGCACAGGACCCGGGGAGCGAATCGAAGATAAAATTATTTTTTTTAACCAAATTGATTCTGTCACACGAGTTAAGTGCTAAGAGCAGTGGAAAAGGAGACTCATCAGCTGTGACTCACAGGTCTGTGCTGGAGATCAGGGCACTGTGACTTTTACAGGGGTAGGGTGGGTGTTAGATTCCAAAAGTAGCATATAAGGTCAACGTTGAGCTGAGGCAAAATGGCCTTTAATAGTCCTTAGAGAGATGAAGCACTTGATGATGAGATCCAGCCACACCAGGAGGTAGGATCTGTGGTGCCTACAGAATAGAGTTGTTATCTGAGACCAGATACAAATAATATCACAGTCTGTGCTTGGGACCTGGTACAAGAAAAATTAGAAGCCTGTTTCCTATTACCTGTACAGGGACTAGTGGGTCTCCTCTTTCCTGCCATCCCTCTGCCCTCTCTTTCTCTCTCTTATCACACCAGGTAAGTGTTAAGAGCAGAGAACAAAAAAAAAAACAAGACATCAGAGATGAGAGAGAGAACTAAGGAACAGAAACTCTTTTTAAAGGGGGGCTCCAATAAAGGGGAGAGCCTTTCAAAGTGCTAAATCTGTAACTAGGAAAGAGGTGTGGAAGAGGCTCATGATGGAGCTGAGACCAGAGGGTCGGGCAATATGCTGAAACGTGAAGCCGACATGAATGATGACGACAGGAACTGGGCTAGAAAAGTGAGTGGAAAACAATGAAAGCATTGAAGGACATTCTTCCAAAAGTGTGCCAAGGGCTGAAGCAGCGATAAGGCAATAACTAAGGGCTTGTTTGCAAAATAAGTTATTCAGTAATACTAATAATAACTAACATGTATTGAACATTTGCTGTGTGGTTCAGTTAACTCTTGCAGTACATCAATTAGCCCCTTATAATCAGTCAGAATACTCAGAGACCTAGAGAAGTCAACTAGATATTCTGAAACCTCATTGCTACGCAGTAACTGAGTACTGGGATGTGTCCATTCTGAACATAGGGCATCACTCTCCCCTGTTGAAACAGAAAGGATTCTGGGTGTTCCACTCCTTAAAAGACAGAAAGCATGGGCTGGTGAGATGGCTCAGCAGGTAAGAGCACCCGACTGCTCTTCCGAAGGTGATGAGTTCAAATCCCAGCAACCACATGGTGGCTTACAACCACCTGTAATGAGATCTGACGCCCTCCTCTGGTGCGTCTGAAGTCAGCTATAGTCTACTTATGAATAATAATAAAATCAATCCTTGGACTGGAGAGAGCAGGGACTGAGCAAGTGAGGCCGGCTGGAGCTAGCGGGGCCACTAAGCGAGCGGGGCAGACCAGAGCGAGCAGGGTTGACCAGAACAAGGAAAAAAAAGACAGAAAGCTTTAGTGATGGTTCTCGTGTTCTATGGTCTCCTTGTTATCCCCAGAACTTTAACTATCACATTTGGAAAGGGTCCTGAACAGAGTTCACCCAGATGAAGGATTCACAAATCAATTACCTCCTGCCTCCCCCATCCTTCTGTTCATATGTTTGGACACCTAGGAGACTCTTCCAGGGTGCAGTGACCTACTCTGTACTGACGACTTTCTATCATGTTAGAAACAGGGAACTATATGAAAGAGATGGATTCTCGGCCTCTAAATTCATAGAAAGAAATTGAAGAAACAGCTCCCTGTGTGAGTACCTGAAATGTGCTGAAGGGTTTGCAGAGGTGAGGAGAGCAAGCAAACACACTGACCTTCCTTTGTCTACACATAGCATGAAATGAGCAATTATAACCAAGAAAGAAGGGTAGCGCTTGATAAAGAAACCACGCAAAGGATTTCAGAAGTCAGATCCTAGTACCTCTGATGCTGCAATACATCAGCTCATTAGTTACTCAGCGGGTGTTAGGCCAACAGACCATACAGCCCTACTGGAGATACTGCTGTGATATAAAGGCACAAGGTCTAATTCAGAAGTCAGGGACCCTGTAAGGGCTGAAATGGCCAAACAATGTTGACAGTGGTCAAAGAGGCACGTAGGACATGACACAAGTATGGAGTTACTCCATACTGAGAGGATGGAGCATTCTAGGAGAAAAAGGCACAGGAACATTCTAGAACATGGAACTGATAATAAGGTTTTACCAGAGGAGGAAACATACATGGAAAAAATTGTTCTGCATGCTAAAAATAAGTGGCTAATGAAATAGAATTCTAAAGGAGACAAGCTAATGGTCAGTGTCAGGGGAGAGCTCAGGGGAGAGAGCGGTCTGCACTGTGAGCATTGGCAAGGAAGAGAACTGCATGGGAGAGCAGAGGCTGAGAGCGGGCTCGAGAGGGTAGAATATTACCCAGGACTTCATTTTTAACCAAGAGCACACTGGCTTAAAAGATGGAAGTTTACAAAACTCTTTCATAGTCATTTTCTGCATCCGTCTACTAAATACCATTTCTTGGAAGAAAAAAAATGAGAGATCACATGTCTTTTCTAAGATCCTTGAGCCAAGTAAATGGCTAAGCTATCCACAGCCCCAGGACTCTCCCAAGAACCTATGGGTCCCATTTTAATCTTAGCAGACCTTCCTCACTCATTCTCACTTACTGTGAAGTGAGCGTTGACTGTCACAGTGATATATATCTCCTTTGCCTACTCAGAAGCACAAAGGAGCACAGAGCACAGAACGCACCAATACAATCCATACGAAGAGACCACACACACACAGAAAGAGACAGAGAGAGAGAGAGAGAAAGAGAGAGAGAGAGAGACATACACACACCCAATTAGAACAATGCTGTTGATAGTGATTTGAGAGGACCTGCAATTGATCACCCATGTAGCTGCTGAGTTTCCCTATGGTTTCCCTAGTAAATGCACATTCTCTCTGCTAGGGAATGAGTCAGCAAACCGTTTCAAGGTTTCCCAGGATCCAGCAGCTGCACCTTTCTCTGGGTGATTCAGCCATGAGACAGAGTCTTGGAAGAGCATCTAATTACACAGGTCAAGTCAGGCTTGGTAATGAAAGCCCCTCGACTGCTAGGCAGCTGACTGCCCTCTAAAATGTCAGAGGAGACAGCCTTAGGCGATGGGCTGAAGAGTCGAAGATGGCACCTCCTTCAACTGTCCTCCATCCAAGGCAAGCTTGTGCTACAGACTAAGAGACATAATAAAGGGTTTAATGGAGGTTTTATGATGGGCTGGGAGGATGATACTTGGTTATCCAATTGGCAACCTACTCTAAAAGACAAGCAGCTCTCTTTCATGTGTCAAGGTTGACATGTTTAGATCATGCCAGAGGCGGAGGGGGCAGAGCTCTGAAGTTTTTGCAACTCAGCACAACCTCGGTGGGAGATGCCCAGACAGCTCAAAGATGGAGCTGCTCGCCAGACCCATGTGAGGACTAGAATAGAAGAGGCCCCCAGCCTTTGGAGAAGGCCCTAACTCTGTTGGTCATGGAGATAGCACAGCCAACATGCTGACAGGACCAAAGATTCCAACATCTGCCAGAGGCAGCCAGCACAACTGGAAAGCCCAGCATGTTCCAGGTGACTGCTTTCTCTGTCCACTAGAACCCTCTATGGTTATCAATCTTTTCAGAAATTGGTCAAAATACAGATTCTTGATTCATACTACAAAGCTATTGATAATAAGACAAGGTTGGAAATAAATTTATTGGAGCATTTGAAAGAAAGTGAAACTGTTCTATTCTATTAAATATATATAGAATAAACTTACAATATTAACTTAAATGACATGAAGTATATTCAAACTAAAGTAATACCATTATGAAAGAACCACCAAATGTCTATTGTTAAGTGGAAAAATAATTTTAAGTGGACATAATAGAACTATATATAAGCAGTATGCTGTGCTATCTCTGATGAAGTGCTTTCTCCTGGAAGTATGAGTCCATAATTCTAAAGCTTCATGTACCAAGGTTGTACAAATAAATAAACGGGGGTGGGTGAAGCTGATTTTCTGGCTATGAGAGATAAGGAAAGGACAAGGTTAGAATAAATAAAATGGTGCTAGATTACAGTGGGAGATAGCCAAAGGAATTCCTATTCATCATTACTGTAGATTCTAGTGGCTATACATGAAAATGTTCACAACCATGTGTTGGCACCTCTGAGACACCTAGAAGCAATGACCCTCTCATAGTGCCAAGCAGAGCCAGCACCCAGGCCTTGTCTTCTGAGATATCCGTACTACTGAAACACCTCCTCGGATCCTAGTTTCTAATACTAACAACAACAACAGCAACAAAGAACCAGGGCCCCTTAAAGAAACAGCTGATTGATGGACTATGTCAGGGAGGGAAGAGACGAGATGAGGCCAGAGCAGCTGTTGCAGTACCCAGAGTCAAAAAGTTCCAAAAGAATGAAGAAACAGTAGTATGTCAGGAAGACAGTGGGTGCCACCTGAGAGAACTCCAAATGGCTAAAAGTGGAATAATTTGAACAACAGAATAATGTAGTGTTGAATTTTAAAAACCTGGAAGATAAACTAAATATCCAGGTCATCTGTGCATGATGAAGAGGGGGCATATGCACACCATGGCACATTTGTGGAGGTCAGAGGAAAACTTTGTGGAGTCATTTTTCTGGTTCCACCATTTTGTGGGTTCTGAGTACTGAACTCAGGTCATCAAGATTGGCCACTGAGTAGATCCCAGTCAGTTGAAGTACACACACACACACACACACACACACACACACACACACACACACACACATTACACCACTTGGGATGGCACTGCTTCCCAAGAGCCATAAGCTACCTAACAAAAACCCCAGTGCCAGCCATAGGAAACATTTCAAATTGTTGAAAAGGGATCCCAAGAGACCTTCAAACAATTTAAGCTATTGACATTGCCTTTCACTGCCTTCTAGAGAAAAAAGGTACAACCCTACCCCGAAGATACCACACACTTTGGGCATAGGTCATTGAGGAATTGACTTGGATCTGACCTGGCAGCTTCCTCCCTGATGACCAGCTCTCATAGCATCTGAAGGTGCTATGTAAGCCGCCACAGGAGAAAAACAATCAATACTCCTATCCACCTGTGCCTGTGAGCCAGAACAATGAACAGAATGGCATGGGAGTCTGATCAGTGCTGTAGTGGCACTTACACCCTGGAGGTAACCAACAACCAGCTAACTGGACTTAAGGTTCACTCAGTAGGAGGAAAGTCATGCCTGGACTGTGAGCTTAGCAAACCCAACGCTGGCTGTTGAGGCCATGAAACCCAAAGGAGAACCTACCTCCTATTGCCACTCTCATAAGCCAGGCTAATGTCTGAATACTTATCCTTATACCTACAGATAAGTACAGCTTTCATCCCTTGTCAAAGAATCTTCTTTTTGTGGCAGACAGTTCACAACAGACAGCCACAACTGGTTAAAATACACAGAGCAACTGCAAATGGAATGCCTGTCCCAAAATAATATATTTACAATACAACCTCTACTCTTACAGCTCAAAGAATGTCTTGGTCGGTGTTCTATTGCTGTGACCACAGCAACTCTTATGAAGGAAACCACTTAGTTAGGGCTTGCTTCTAGTTTGAAAGGCTTAGTCCATTATCCTCAAGGCAGGGAGCACAGAGGCACGTGGACAGACATGGCACTGAAAAGGTAACTGAGATTTCTATGTCCAGATCTGGGAGCAGGGAGAGAGATAGTGGGCCTGGCTGGCATAGGCTTTTGAAACCTCAAAGCCCACCTCCTATGACACACTTCCTCCGTCAAGGCCACGCCTAAACCCAAGAAAACCACACTTAACTCCAACAAGTGCACTCTTTCCTAATCCTTTCATATAGTGCCACTTCCTAAAGCATCCAAACGCATGCGTCTAGGGGGGGGGGCATTCTTATTCAAAGCACACAGAGAACAGCAGAAACGGAGGCAGATTCAAGGCCATGCTTGTCTATGGAGAGTTACAGGTTCAAACCCATGCTTGGTTACATTAATGAGACCATACAAAATGAATCAAGGAAAAGGCTGAGAAAAGTTACAGCCAGGAAAGGTTTAAGGAGATATCACAACTAACTGTATATGTATATGCATATGCATATGTATATGTATATGTATATGTATATGTATATGTATATGTATATGTATATGTATATGTATGTGTATGTGTATGTGTATGTGTATGTGTATGTGTATGTGTATGTGTATGTGTATGTGTATATGTATATGTATATGTATATGTATATGTATATTTCTGTGGGCATATTAATATGAGTCAGAGATGAACCCTGATCTCAGGCCACGTATTCTGTTGGAAAAAATCATATGACCCCCCTCTCAAAGCAGTATGATGACAAAGGAAGATGAATAAATGGGGTGACTCCTGAGTTGTTTAGCAGGTGAGAACCCAGAAACACAGATACTGTATTTATAGACATGAGTCCCTGGACAAGCCATATCAGTTCACCTAATCTTCTAATTTATCTAGTCAACAAATCCTGGCTCCTTGTACTTTTGCCAGTGTTGGGTCAGCTGCCTAAACCCAGTACAGTTCAAGTTCAGCTTTATACCCTACTAAGAACATAGTGGGTGTCATAGTTAGGTTTTCTATTGCTGTGATAACACCATAAACAACCTTGGGGGGGGGAAAGGTTTATTTGAGCTTACAGTTCCACATCAAAGTCCATCACTATGGAAAATAATCTGGGCAGGAACCCAAACAGGGAAGGATCTGGAGGCAGGAGTTAATACAGAGCCTATGGAGGAGTGCTGCTTACTGAATTGATCCTTGTAGTGTGCTCAGACTGCCAGATTGCCTTCTTACAGCACCCAGAACCACCAGCCAAGACATGGTACGCAATTCACCACAGGCCAATCTTGTAGGGGCATTTTTTTCAACTGGAAGTTCCCTCTTCCAAAATCACTAACTTGTACCAAGTTGGCATAAAGCTAGCCAGCACGGTGGGGAACACCAGAGCCCACACACAAGCATCAAGCCCTTCCAAGTTGAAAGAAACACAAGTATGTTATAGCATAATTGTGAAGGATTGAGTTAAATCAAACACACCAGTGTTTAACACAGTATCTTAGTTGCCGTTCTGTTGTTGTGACTAAAATAACCTAATAAGATCAGCTTAAAGGAGAAGGTATATTTTGGTTTACAGCTCTAAAGAGATCCAGTCCATCATGATAAGAAGGATAAGGCAAGGGTTCAGGAAATCATAGTGTCAGGAACAGAGACTGGCTGGTTAATATTGCACTCACATTCAGGAAAAAGAAAATGGAACAATGGTGAAGCCAAGGTATAAAGCATCTAGTCATCCCTAGATCCACTGCCTCCAGCAAAGCTCCACTTGATAAAGGTTCTACAACCTTCCCAAGCAGCATTGTTACCTGGAGACCAGCTGTACAAACACACAAGCCTATGGGGAACACTTTACATTCAAACCACAACACATAGTGCCCAATATATACTGTGCACTCAATATAAATTAGCTACTGTCATTACTGGACAGTAGGGACACACGACTGAGTAAAATAGCTGTAGTTGCTTGATTAACGGAAGAATGAAATAGAGTAGATTACACATAGTAGACACAAATTATTCGCCTGGCCCTGTAGACATGGAAGGAGACTGATTCAGAATACATACGTGGTGGTCTAATGATGCATTAGCATTCTTTATGAACATGTTTGATTATGCATATCAAATGCATGTCAACGAATAGTCATCTTCTTCCATCAAAATAAAAATCAACATATATCACATGACAATTGACCTGTTGTAAAAATTCTTTATTATAATGCTGAACGAATAAATTTTAGTTAAGGAGACAAAGGTACACGATTCCTATACTATCTTGGTAATTTACCTGGTTAAAATACTGAAAATCAGGCCTGTCATAAAAAATTTTAACATATAGTTCTTTTAATGGTAAATTGTAATCTTAGAGTATATAGTGCTATGATAACACTATATCATAGGGTACTCTTGAAGTATAAAACAGTCTTTTCTAAGTGATAAAGACTCCTTCTACAATCAAAAGGAAGATAGTCTTTTGATTTTCATTCTGGTTAACAAACCCACAATTTCCCAGTCCCCTCCCTTACCTATCCCAAATTACAGTTTCCAGAATAGTGGGTGGACATCAAAAACCCTCAGTACATAGCATCAATTCCTCTAAAGCAGTAGTTCTCAATTGTCCTAATGCTGCAGACCTTCAACACAGTTCTTCATGTGTGGTGACCAGCAACCACACAATTATTTTTGTTGCTACTTCATAACCATAACTTTGTCACTGTTGTGAATCATAATATAAATATGATATATGAGATACCTGATAAGTGAATGCCCCCAAAAGGGTTGTGACCCACAGATTGAGAACTGTTGCTCTAAAGAGGAGTCCACTGTGTCTGCATTTGGGTCTTGGGAGGCTGGGCTTTGACACACTGGGAGCATGGTTTTCCTCTAGCAGGCAAAGATTATCACTTGGTTAAGTCCTAGCTTATTAACAACAAGACTATATTGCTACAAAACAAAGACAGCAAATGTCACTGACATCCTTGATAATGTAACATTTGTTTCCTTTGGCAGCCCACTCAAGAAGACTGTCTATCTCTTTGGTATTCTGTGTAATCAAGGAAGAAAGGAACAGGGATTTGAGGGCTGTTTTGTTTTAGTTTGGTTTAGTTTGGTTTTTTGCCCTTATAGGATGGAATGGGAGACCTGTGAACCCTGGGGATGGGGGATACTAAAGGAGGACAGCAAATCTATCGTTTGTTAGAGACAATAAGACCAACACAAGGAGAGAGTGAAAGGGATGAGTCTAAATGGGGGTGGAGAGAGGCAGGTGTGACTAAATCCCTACACTGCCTGTAACAGAGTCCTGTCCCCACAAGAGCTATGACTCCATCAACTGTCTACTTTAACGCAAGATACACTATTCTGTTCTCTAAACTTCGAAACCAACAACTGGTTTATAATTCCTTCAAATAAAAGCAGCATTCATTTGTGAGGTGATAAATTAACTTTAAAAAATGGATAGTTCTGGCTATTGCGATCCATTCACTCCTTAAATAAAAACTGCTCCATGCACCTTGGCAAACATGGGAAATGGGGTGGGAAGCATGGGTCTTACTGTTCTTATATGGAAGAGATAAGGGACAGGATGGGCGAGGGGGTCTTCATCATATATTAATTGCAGCTAGCACTTTTATTATGATATCATACTTACTTATTGCGTGCTTAGAGCATGTCCACCCTCTCCATTACTCACTTTTGCTCCTTCCCTCTGTCCACATCTCCAATACTTCTCCTTTCTCTTTCACATCTTATGTTTTCATAGAGCTACATATTTTGTACTGTAGTACACAGATCATCTTCACAGTTTCCCAAAGTTGACTGGGATTCCGATTTTTATAATCATGAATGTTGAGTGTGGCACTCTATATAAATATATATCACAAAACTACAGAGATATGTTAAGGGCCATTCAGAAATTGCTGGAAATACTGTTCTAATCTCAATTAATGATTTTTTTCAATGGACCTCAAAGAGCTGGTTTAAAATAAAACAATCAAATACAATACAGTACAAAGTAGACCTATCTATACATGATGATAAGTAAGACCAGAACCTGAGTCTCTTATACCCACTCCCATAATTTTAACTCCATGAGGCCACATTCTGGCACTTTTTTTCTATACTGTGTTATTTCTAGTTAGGAAAGAAATTATTTAAACTGGCTCTATTGATGGTTTAGCTCAAGAATAGATATTTTTACAAAGAAGGAAATAACCATGGTTATGGTCCAGAGGGGTGTCACAATATAAGTTTGAGGACCCAAAAGCAGAAAGTCAATGCTTCTGGAGACAGGTAAACAAGTGTATGTAAACTGAGGCTAAGATGGAAGGGAAAACTTCATATACAAAGAAAAAGGCAGAAAAAACGTACCTATACACGGAGAGATGAGGACAGAGGGTTGAAAACCAATTGGAGTTTGGAAAATGGGAATCAGAAGCTTACTATAAATAAAAGTAAGACAGGCTAGCCAGGGTGTTGACAGGAGACAATGTGGCATTAGTATCCCTGTGTGCTAAGATTAGTTAGGATAAATTTAATCCCAGAGAGTCTTAAAGACAAAGTGATCACTAAACATGGCCTACATGGGAGACTACAGTGATGGAGCATTGGGCAAACCCTGGCCTACAATAGAGAGACTCCGTGAGACACAGATCCACAGTCCCAGTGTGGTAGCAGAACAGAGCACAGCCTTCAAGGACCAAATTCTAAGACAGATTGATGTCACTCCTGCTTCCAGTCAAGACTGGCTCAAAAGCCTAAGAGGCATCAACTGACCCAACGTTTATGCCCCCAGAGGTTCATATGCTGAACTTCTCATTCAAAAGTTGATTATACTAGGAGCTGAGTGGAGACTTTGGATGATTAGGTCAGAAGGGTAAAGTCCTCACTATTGGGGTTGGAATCCTCATAAATTAGTCTCGGAGAGCTAGCTAGACCCTTCTGCCATATAGAACAATGATAAGGCACAAAGCAAACTCTGAATATACTGGTGCCTGGGCCTTTGACCCTGAAGTCTCCAGACCTGTGGGAAATAAATTTCTGTTTATAAGCCACTCACTTTATGGTATTTTGTTGGAGAATTCTGAATAAACTGAGACAGACTGATTACATGGGTGGAGTCAGACGAGCCCAGACAAGAGAAGAAAAGGGAACAGGGACTGAAAACCAGGCCAAACCTAACATCCCCTTCCTGAGAGAACTAAGGCTTTTATGACTTGTAGACACTACTCTGACATCCCAACCAGCCAGACACATAGCACAGCCACAGTCACAATAAAACAATTATCTTCTTATCTACCACTGTGCTACAAACATATCTCAGATCTTCAATAACTATGTGTTGAATGAATGAACACCCACATGCATGACTATGTCTTTAGTAGGCAGGAATTTGATCTTCCAAATTTGTCTGTTACAAATTCTCTATCATGTAAAGGATTCCCTAAAACACCATTTAAAACACAGAGATATCAACAGGTTCCATATTTTATGATTCTGCTTATATAACATCTTCTAAAATTAAAACTGTAGAGATATGGAGCAGATCACTGATATTTAGGGGTTGGGAAGAGAAAGGAGGGTGTGGCTAAGAGAATTCCATTGTAGTAGCAGTAGTCCTGTATGTGGTCTAAGCCAGAGGTCTTATGAGCTAGACACAGAGTACAATGTCATACAATTAAACACAAAGACAGAAAGCTAAGTGCTTGTTAGTGCAGTCAAATCTGGGTGAGGTCTTCAGTCTCATTCACTGTTATGTCTATATTAATCTCTTGGTTTTGATAATGGAGTTTTGTTACATATATTATCACCACTGGGGAAATGTGGCTATAGGCACAAAGCACTCATGTTACTTATTCTTCTGTTGGTGTGATAAAAGACCATGGTCAAGGCAACGTATAGAAGAAAGAGTTTATCACCATCCTAAGAGTACATCACCATCGTAGTAGGGAATGTGTAGCTTCAGGCAGGCAAGGCAGCTGGAGTGGCAAGCTGAGAGCTCATCCGTTAAACCGCAAGAACAAAGCAGAAAGAGTGACCCAAAAATGGAGCCGGTCTTTTAAACTCTTTAGCCCACCTCCAGTAATGTACCTCCTCCAACAATGGCATACATACTAAACCTCTCCAAAGAGCACCACGGATTGGGATCAAGCACTCAAATTCAGAGCCTATGGCAAACATTCTTATTCAAACTACAATCGCATCTCAGTGTGTGTGTGTGTGTGTGTGTGTGTGTGTGTGTATGTGTAGCTGAAATTCAGATTAAACAAGGAAACACTAACTGGATATTGAACACTAACTGGATATTGAATAATGTTAAGAACTTAAATTTAGAGTAATAATAGTGTTGTGGGGTATTTAGGAGTCTTTGTGTTTTCCTAGGTAGATATGAAATGTATATGGAAGAATGACTTACTATGTGATATAGCTATGATTCGTATTGGAAGAGATATAAAGTGAGTGAGGAAAGTGTTTGTGTTTGCCTGTGACTTCTTCTCCATCCTTAAAGAGATCCTGCATAGCTGTCATGTGTTCCTGTTTTATAAATACTTATGAAGGACCCTTATTTATTCCTGACAACTATCCAATAGGATAATTCGTACCCCACTGTCTTAGTCAAGGTTTCTATTCCTGCACAAACATCATGACCAAGAAGCAAGTTGGGGAGGAAAGGGCTTATTCATCTTACATTTCCACATTGTTGTTCATCACTGAAAGAAGTCAGGACTGGAACTCAAGCAGGTCAGGGAGGAGGAGCTGATGCAGAAGCCATGGAGGGATGTTCTTTACTGGCTTGCTTCCCCTGGCTTGCTCAGCCTGCTCTCTTATAGAACCCAAGACTACCATCCCAGAGATGGCACCACCCACAAGGGGACCTCCCCCCTTTATCACTAATTGAGAAAATGCCTTACAGCTGGATCTCATGGAGGCATATCCCCAACTGAAGCTCCTTTCTCTGTGATAACTCCAGCCTGTGTCAAGTTGACACAAAAAAATAGAGGTTAAGATATTCATGGCCATTATAGACCTGAATTTGAACACAGACTTATGTGGCCTCAAAAACAGTGTTCATACTATGGTGCCTGCATTTCCTCCCATCCTAACAATTGACCTTGGGGAAAAAAAGAAAGAGCGATTATGATGTATGAGTTCTGCACAGTGTATGTCTGTCTCTCTTTAAGCTAGGAAGAAATATTACTAGTCATAAAGAAAATGAGCCCATGGGAAGTCATGGATTCTTCCACTAGATAATGTTAAACAAAAAATGTCATTGTTTGGCTTCAGACTTCCTGAAGATGAAGGGAAGGAAAGAATGACTCCCTACCCCCACCAACCTTTTGCAGGCCAATAATTCCAGTGAACTTTGCTCCCAACTTAATACCTGTCTCCATGCTCTGGGACCAGCAGCCGTGCTAGATGCTAGGTATAAACATCTGGAAAGCAGGTGCTCGGTTTTGCGAGTGCCAGAGGACACACAGCTGAGCTGCACAGCTGAGGGGACGAGGGAGGAAACGTCCTCTATTGATATAGCACCTTCCACTCTCCCCAAGCCCCCTTCAACAGGGAAGTGATGGGGGTGGGCAGGAGATGATTGGAGGGCCACCAGCTGTGGAACAGCTGCACAGGGGAGCCAGGGAGCTTTCACAAGGAGGGCAGGAAGTGAAACACCCAGTGTGGGGCAGTCTCAGAGAGAGGGCTATGGGAAGTGGAGGGGAAGAAGCTAAGCACTCACCCCCACCCCCACCCTGTCTAAGGAAGTCATGGTTAAAATCAAAGACCTGTAACTGTTATTTCTCCTTGGGAAAAATAATGGAGGGAGAAAAGGCCATTTGCCGGTGATTCAAAATGAACCATCACATAGGCAACATTTGTCTGTTCTTCCATCCCCTTCCCTGCTCCTACCTGAAGCTGGCTTTGACCATCTATGCTGGTGGCTTAGGTTTTAGAGTCCTTTGGCTTCCACTTCATGTCTTCAAAAGACCTGGAGGCCAGGACATCTTGCACTACTGGTGGGAGCCTCTCCTGCAGGTATGCCAACACAGAATACACTCTGATCACGAGTCATGAGCCAACCTGTTATCTTAGCCCAAGAGCAAGTCTTCACAGTCCTTTCAGGTCTGGTGTCACTCCTTTAAGGCCAGTCTCCCTAGGTCCCTCACCACAGTTCCCTGAAAGACTAGCTTCCACTGTGAGCACCACCATGTCCCTCCCGCAGCATGGCCTTAGAGATGTCTCTCATCAGCTTTGCTTTTAATGTTTGTCTCCCTCTTTTTTCTCCCATTACAAGACAGGCAGAATCTCCTGGTAGGTTTAGGCTTTTAGAAATAACAGCCACAGTTGGGGAGGTGCTCAGTTGGTGAAATTCTCATCTTGCTGTCCTGCAAGTAGGAGGACCTGAGTTCAATCCTCAGAACACAGCCAAAGGAAATGAGGTAGAGTAGGGGGAAACCCAGTATGGTTTGTTTGTATGTAATCCCAGTTCTTGAGAAGCAGAGATAGAAGAATCACTGGGTCTTCTAGACAGCTAGCCTGGCCAAATAGACATGTTACTGAGGAGTGAGATAGCCTGTCTCAAAAATAAGGTGGAGAGCATGAATGACACAGGAGATTGACCTGCCCCTACACAGTTATATATTTATCTACAGAGAGAGAAAGAGAGAGAGAGAGAGAGAGAGAGAGAGAGAGAGAAGTTTTAATTTAGATCCTCCATCCCATCCTTGTGCATAGTGAAGAAGAAAATGTGATATATACATATACACATACACATACATAAACATATACAACCCTTGGTGTGCTTTATACCATCTTAGCAGTTTGCAACTGTGCCTCTCTATTTTTTTATTTTTGAGATTATAATATAATTACAAAATTTATCCTTTTCCTCCCTCCAAGCCCTCTCATATAGCCTTCCTCTCTCTCCTTAAAATTCATGGTTTCTGTTTTTTAATTAACAGCAATTGCATGATGTGTGTGTGTGTGTGTGTGTGTGTGTGTGTGTGTGTGTGTGTGTGATTATATATTCCTAAATACACTTTTCTCAGTCTATGAAATGTTAACTTATATGCATGTTTTCAAGGCTCACCGTCTGGTATTGGATAATCAATTGGTGTATTCTTTCCTGGAAAAAAAAAATGTCTCTCCCACATTCAGCATTCCTTAGCTGCCTTTAGTTCTTGGAGTAGAGTTGAGAGCTCATAGCTTTTCTCTGTCCACTTTGGTATGTCCATTGGTATCATCCTTGTTCAGCTCATATCAGTCAGTCATGCTGATAAGACTTTACATGTGTAGCTCCTGATATACCCAGCCAATACAATCTCACAGCAAACCACTTATCCTATAGATCTTACAGTCTTTCTGCCCCCTCTTTGTAAAGTGAATTCTGCTTCAAAAACCTGGAAGTGACCAAGTTTTAAAGAATTAACTAGAATACTTTAAGAAGGAAGAGTTATAAAAGTTGAAATCATCAGCAAATGATGTATTCATGTTTAATTATTTAAAAAACAAACTTGCATTTCTAAACATCTGAATTAAGTAATATTTTTATCTGGGATATGTGTTCCTTACCAGCTACTCAAATAAAAATGTGCCCTCTTGAAACAAAGCAAAACATTTCCCCAGTTGAAGGGAGAGGGAAAAAATGGAGTCATAGAAATTCCAAGTAGAACCATCAGATACCAAAACCTTTTTCCATGGTGAAATATGAAAATATATATCACCATCCCAGATCTCTCTCAAATAGTTCCTTCCTAAATTTCTTAGCCTGTTACCACAACATAATTTGATCAAGATCCTTAGTCTTCACCCTGACCAAAATAACTCCTGGTCCTATATTCTCTGCCTGTCTTAGACTGTTGTTACTATAACAAATTACCTGAGGCTGGAACTTTATAGGGAAATGGAAGAAAAAAAAGAGAGCTAGTAGCATGAAGGAAGCAGCTGTAGCTCAGAGTCTCCTAAATGAATATGAAATCACAAGCCAAAACTATTAAATAGGCATTCTCATGTTATCACATGCTAAGTCAGAACAGAACAATTTCAGGAAAGAAATGTCCATGCCTTGAAATTTATACTCTGTTGCCAGATCTTCTACTTAGAGAGATTTATTGAACCTTCCCCTGCCTCCATTTTATTAATAGCAACTGCAAAATAGGTTCATATTGGTGCAACTCCCAGCTTGAAATGAGCATTAGAGTTGTACACTTGTAAGGAAGACACACCACATTTTACAAACTCACCCTCCATTGCCTCCTTGTCAGACTACCATAGAACAGGCACCATATTCATGCTTCCTCATTTTCCTTTCCACTCACAAGATTTTCCAGGCCAAATTTATCAATAATGATTGGAACTAAGCCCCTTGTGGGGAATTTAAACTACAGAGCACAAGGTTCACTTAGCATGTGACTAGGGAGGAGAGACACAGGACCAACATATTCACAGCTACCCTTTGAGAAATGTTGTCTTCTTAATTACCATCAAAAAGTCAACAGGAAGAAGACTTTTAGAATTTTCCAGAACAAAATGAGGAATTGGTGGCCATCACAATGACTAGAAGACACATATAACATCTCTTTATCTACCATGTTGGCTTCTGCCAGCCCTCCATAACAGTAATCATCATGATAGCAAGAGCTTCTTAAGGAGTTGTAATTAAAAAAGGGTAAAGCAAAGTCAGAACAGGGATGTGAGGTATAGGAGCTCAGTGCAAGTTGGAAGTCCCTGCTCTTATCAAGGAGCCATCCCAGCATCTCAGCAAGTCAAAGGGCAAGCAACCCTTGTCACATGGGAGAAGTCATATACAGCACATGACTGTTCTTCAGCACTTGTGTGACTTACTGAGCTCACAGAACTGATATTCTTAGGGACCACTTCAAACTGTATACCACCTCACTCCAACAGCCATCAGGGCTCTTAGTATTCAGGTCTCTAACATGTATAAAGTAGGTGGTTGTAGGAATACCACAGGATGAGACACTGCCCTAGCCTCCCAGTGTCTTTGTAGAGATGGGAATAAAGACACCATTGGTAGAACCTAGGAAAGGAAGGAGATCTATAGTGTGCCTTTCCTCCCTGCCCTCCACCTTAGTTACCTTTCCACACTGTGACAGAATACTCGACACAAGCAACTTAAGGAAGAAAGTGTTTCTTTTGACTTCTGGTTTAAGAAAATAGAGCCCATCATGCTAGAGAAACTGTGGTGGAGTTCATGACCACAGAAGCATGTGGCTGGAAGTTCTTGCCTTTCTATGAATCAGGAAATAGAGCCTAGACTGGAAGCAGGCTCACCTCTCAAGGAGTTACTTCATCTAGCTAGAACCCTCCTCCTAAAGCTCCCAAAACACTACTAAGATCCAGGGACAAGTGCTTGACATGAGAGTGTTTCATATCTTGTCTCACTTTCAGCTACTTTTCTTATATAACTTAGGATTAACCAAGAAGTGGCACAGCCCACAGTACCCTAGGCTCTCCTCCATCAATTATATCTTGTTCTACCATGTTCATTGCTGCTCTATTCATAATAGCCAGAAAATGGAAACAACCTAGATATTCTTCAACAGAAGAATGGATAAAGAAAATGTGGTATGCTTACAAAAAAAAAAAAAAAAAAAAAAAAAAAAAAAAAAAAAAAAAAAAAAAAAAAAAAAAAAAAAAAAAAAAAAAAAAAAAAAAAAAAAAAAATCCTGACCTGAAATTTCAAGGCAAATGGATGAAACTAGGAAAAAAAAATACAGAAAGATAAATGTGGTATGTATTTACTTATATGTGGCTATCAGCCATTAAGTAAATGATAACCAATCTACAATATATAGACCTAAAAATGTTAGGTATAGAGGAAGGGACTAGGGGAGGAAGACACATGGATCTCCCTTGGAGATGGAAATAGGTTTTATGGATGAACTGGGAGCAGGGTAGGAATGGTAATAGGAGGACCAGGTGGGGAGGAAGAGGTTGAGGGAGGGAATGCAGGAAGGACAGCTAGAATTGGGAGGGCATTTGAGGTGTGGTATGGAGATCCAGTGAGTGGAAACTTCCTCAAATATATGAAGGCATTCCTAATGAAGTCTGCAAATAATGGGGAGACAGAGTCCCAACTGGCCATCTCTTATCAACAAACAAAGCTTCTAGTACTGGGACTAGGTTACATCCAATTGACTTGTTGGCCAAAGAGATGCCCAAACAACCTAGGCTGTTGCCAACGCAATAGATTATTCTCAATGACTGACAGTAAGGCCCCTTTGTTGAAGAACACAGCACCCACACAACTCACTGAACACACGTAGAACCTTCACTGGTGCTGTTCTAGTGTCTTTGGTATGGGAAGGTCCTCTGAAGGCTAACAGAACAGAAATGTAAGCACCAACCTAGTCACAAACTCTTTGATCTACAATGTTGCCCTATCTGCAAAATATGCTAGGGCAATGGTGGTGCAAAACTCGTGACAGTAACCAACCAATGTCTAATTTGACTTTAGGCTCACTCCATGAGATGGAACCCACAACTGACACTTCTTGAGTGACTT
Source organism: Mus minutoides (assembly GCA_902729485.2). Taxonomy (NCBI): domain Eukaryota; kingdom Metazoa; phylum Chordata; class Mammalia; order Rodentia; family Muridae; genus Mus; species Mus minutoides. Next base: position 893,148 of record LR749862.1, read on the forward strand.
AGAACCAGTGACTAGATAGCCCAGAGACCTAGGATAAAATCAAATACTACTGGTCTTAAAAACAATAAAAATTAGTGATAAAATGATTCCTAATAATATTTTGCTATATTCATAGCCAGTGCCATCACCAGAGAAGCTTCCTCCTGTAGCAGATGAGAACAAATAGAGACCCAACTTGAGACATTATGCAGAGAGAGACCCTGGAACACAGCTCTAAATGGCTGAATCTCCATCAAATCTCTCCCCTCAGTGTTCAGGGAACCCTTGAGAAGAGGATGTGGAAAAAGTGTAAGAGCCAGGGAGGATAGAGGACACCATGAGACTAAGTCCATCTAAATCAACAGAGCAAACTTCTTATAACCTTACAGAGACTGAAGCAGCCATCACAGGGCCTGCCTGGATCAGCGCTATGTCTTCTACATTTATATTATACCTTTCAATGTAGTGTTTTTATGGGATTCCCGAGTGTGTGAACAAGTCAATCTCTGACTCTTGTGCCTTCTCTTGGGCTCTTTCCTTTCTGTTGGATTGCCTTGTCCAACTTTGATGTGACACTTTTCATTTTATCTTAATTTAATGTAATTTTACTTCATTGTGTTTTGTTGTCTCTTAAAAGCCTAATCTTTTCTAAAGAGAGACAGTAAAGGAGTGAAACTGGTTGGGAAGGAAAGTGGGGAGGAACTGAGAGAAGCAGAGGTAAGGCAACCTGTAATCAGGACGTATTGTCCAAGAAAAGAATCTATTTTCTCAATAAAAAGGGGAAATTGAAAAAAGAAAGTGTATGAAGACACACTCACAAGTCAGTCTGATGGATAAATGAATAGTCTGGTTTCCTAGACCTTTCAAATGACTCTGATGTGTATATCTCCCAGTATTCTTTATGTCATCAATAGAACTGAGCCTTGGTTGCCTTTAGTACCTGTCGCATTAACACATAGCCTGCAAGATTCTATTCTCTGTCTTATATGTACTCCTCTATTCTTGTTCCCTCTCAAATAAACATCTCAAAAAGATCTGGTCCCAAGGATGATTTTTGAAGGGGTCCAGCCTAACAGAGAGTATGTCTTCCATTACAAGTTGATGATAACGGGCCTAATATATATTAAACAATTACCACATAGTGGAACAGTGTTACGTGCTTTTCATACATTGTCTTATTGTTCCTGCTAGATTGGTGCTTCTGGCAATTGTATCAATCATGTCATAAAGGAGGCTCAAAGAGGTTAATCGATTTTCCCTAAGGTACTCAACTAGAAAACAAATGGCAGAGATGAATATAAAATATTCATTGGCCTTAAAAGATAGCTGATTGGCTGTCTGGGGGTGTTCAAAGGAACAGTTAGAATAATGGATGAATGTGGAGCTATAGGAGCTCTGAAGCCAGTATAAGAGAGGTTTATGGGAAGAGATGCAAATCCCAATGGTCTTGGACCCTGATTTCCCATCACACTACCTCTCTGAGCATGGTGGACCATCCCACAAAGTCCAAGCACAATTCCGTACCCTTTGAGACCACATTCCCTTCCTGGTCTGACTCAAGAGGGGCTATTTCCAGATGGGTGTTCCTCACTGGGACTTATCCTGTGGTGGGTTAGATCTGGGGAGGAGGTGGCGTTCCACGCCTCTTAACCCTGCTCCATGAAGGGCCATCTGGATTCACTGCAGAGCAAACTCTGTCAGAGTTCCCAACCCAACAGCATTTCCTCTTCCCTTGCCTCTTTCTACCCTGCTTTCCTTGTAATCTTAGCTTCCAGTCTCACACAGAATTTTCTGGAAAGAGATGAGGAGCCAGAAGGAGATGAGGAATCAGAAGAGTGAAAAGAATGATCTTTTCTCTCTCCTCTCTTTGTCTTCCTCTGTCTGAGTTCTTTCTGCCCTCCACACTTTGACAGACTCCTGGGACCATAGGCTGGCTCCCCATGTGGAAGTTGCTGGAAATGCTGTGGGGTTGGAAACTGACAATTCTGAGTTTACTCTGCAGTGAATCTAGATGGCCTTTCATGAAGCAGGGTTAAGAGGCAAGGAACGCCGCCTCCTCCTCCCCAGATCCAACCCACCACAGGATAAGTCCAAGTGAGAAACACCCATCTGGAAACAGCCCCTCTTGAGCCAGACCAGGAAGGGAGTGTGGTCTCAAGGGCCAGATGTTCTGAAAGTTGGAGCTCTGCAGGACATCTAGTGCATGCAGACACACACACACACACACACACACACACACACACGACACCTTGCAATGACATGTGAACGTGCTGCATTGAAGATACCTTCCTTTTACTGAAGGGATTCTCACATTCTCAAAAAAATGCTTTTATAGGCCCGTGAGGCTAAGTCACTTCGTGCATCTAAACTGGCTTCTCCCTGCAGAATCTAGAAAGGCAAAGCCCTGTCATAATCTGTGAAACCCCATGGTGAAATGAAATAGTGGCAATGAATCAACCAAATTAACCACTAGTGAGTATACGTGTATGTGGTATACTACACCTCTGCTGAGCCATTTAAGTGCTGCTTAGCCTTCTAATTCTGGAGCTGACCAACCAGGGAGCAGGATTTCTTCATATTGTGTACACAGGAAGACCTCGTATGCAACCTGAAACATAAATGTTCAACAACATTGTAGCAGTTAAATTGAGTTAAAATCCTCTGGTTCTGGGGGTGCTGGTCTCTGTAGGGAAAAATAGAGACACACTTCCAACACAGGCTTCCTCTGGAGAGCTGTTCATCAGTGTTCTCTCTCAAAGAGGCCAAACAAAGTCTTACTTGGCCTCAGCATGGATGAAAGAAACCCTCCTTGTTTTCACACCTCCTTCACACTCAGCTGAGTCACAGGAGAGAGCCACAAACTTAACAGGTGGAACTAAATATCTAAGGTACCCAAATCTGGTACTCAGGCTGAGGCATCTTGAATTCCCCTCAGAAAAGAAGAAGTTGAGTTCAATCAGTTCGGAAAGCCGGGTTGCAAAGACCAGATGTCAGGAAATGGCAAACAAATTGTATCCATCAAGCTGAGCCCAGAGAGGTACTGTATTTATTGCCCTTGTTTAGTCTCTGCTCTATTTGGAGTTTCTGCCTAGAGGGTGACCGGGAGGGTCATGGTCTCTAAGATGTCCAAAGCCAGTCACTTCCTCTAAGGGAGAGTAGTTCGATCTTTCTGTGTATAGGTTATACAGGAGCAACGCTGGCATGGACAATGTCTGTCCTGCCCTAAGCTGGCACCATTGGCTCCTATACTTAGCCTTCTTGATTCATAGAGCCAATCATATCTTCCCATCACATGGGAGTCCCTCATTATGTTGGTCCATTTCCTTCTCCACTGGACCTCACTGTTTGGTTATTGTTATAGTTAAAGTGTGTCTCCCAGATCTAAATACGCTGCTTCTGAAACTGCATCCCTCTCTGTTATCCAAAGAGCTGAAGCAAGACTTCCTGCAAATCATGATGAGGACAGGCACATACACAAATGTCACCTGCTGCCATCTGAAGCTAGGACTGTGTGTAGGTGGCCATAGAGTCCCTGGGGGATACTGCATGTCATCCACATCCGGTGGCTTCCACCCCTCACCTTCCTCCTCTCCAAGGATGACTTCTGGGAAGATGTTCTATGGGCTCTCATGATGGATGGCCACCCCTCAGCCTGGGAGGATTCTATTTCCAGCCACCTCGCTTGCACAAGTGGAGATCCGGCCAGCCCGCTGGATTCTTGGGATGGGAAGCTCTGGGAGAGGCCAGATTGTTATCACTGTCAGATACAATTTCCTCCCCCGACACTGCCCTCTGCCAGCCCGCAGTGTCCATCTGTCTTGGAAACAGTAAGGTCCCGGCTGAGTATTTTTAGACGAGGCCTTTGTTGGTCTGGAGTTACTTCCCACCAGAGCTGTCAGCTATGTCCACTCTTTCTCTTCTTGGTCTGTGGTAAGATCTCTAATGATCTGTTAAGCACACGCAGGGCTGAATGTCCGTTAGAACAGTGGAGACACTGCCTGCCCTCCGTCCTCACCTCCTCCTGCAAGGGTGGCTTTTCCTGTTTTGACTTGCTTCAGGTGTTTTGTTTTGGCTTCGCTTCCTGGTCTTTTTTATTTGTCCTGTCACTATTTTGAAAAAAAGAAAAAGAATAATGTGTCACTTCTCCCAACCCTCAAAAAAAAACCCCACTTATTTAAAGATTTCCTGTGGTGTGGGAAGTTTCACAGTGCTTATGACAGGTAAGTATGGGGAGAAGAAATAACATGGAAGTCAAGGGGAACAAGCATAGCTCAGCGATAGCACTAATGCTCACCAATAGGTTAGGTTACTAGGGACCATTAAGTTCAACCATTGTTTTACAAATTGGGAAACAGAGGCACTATGAAGGAAACAGAAATCAAGGCAAGTAAGACCAGGGATGCCACACTCATACTGGGCAAACATCACAAGCATCACAAGCTCCAGCTTGCCTATGGCGCCAGAGCATGAGACTGAAGGCTTATGGGAAATGACAGGAACTTGAGAAGAAAGGTCCTCAGGAAGAGGAGACGTGCTCTGGGTAGAAGAAGGGGGATTGGGGCTGGAATCCTGTGATACAGAGGTGCATGTGACTAGGCAGGGAAGAGAAGGGAGAGAGTAGACTAAAGAGGGGAAACCCCTACAGGGCGGGGGAGCCCTTAGGAAGAGGCGAGGCGAAGGGCATGAGAAGAGGAGACTAGAGTATCTACTCGTCAGAGCACTTCAGAACTCAGCCTTGCCTTATTGGGAGCTCAGAAAAAGGTGCTTTAAATAGACATTCAGCAGACGGTGACCTGTGTCATTTGACCAAATGGCTTTGGGAGTAAATTTTACGTGTCTTGATGGAAAACAAGCTATGATATGTGCCTGGTTCCAGGCTATTTTTGGTTGAATTAAATTGTGTAAATCTTGACCTTCAAGTCCACGTGAATGGACACTCTGGATAAAAACATTGAGCATGAAGCTGGCCCCAGGAGACTGGGAATGCTACCCTACTTGGCTACAAACCCACGGCAGGACAATGGAAGAGGTCTTCTGACTTTCAGGCTTCAGTTTGTCCTCAAAGAGTCCAAGATCTGCTTTATCATTTTTCAAGCTCTTTCCTTCTTAACATTGCCTTTGAGTTAGTCAAGATCTGATAGCAGGTAGGCCAGAGTCCCTCTCTTCCAGGCGGTCATTTAAAGCTTTTATTTTCTAACATACATGGAAATGAAAATCTTCCATGGAGTATATAGACTCAAAGAACCGGGATTCAGAACCTTCTCTACCTTAGACTAGTTCCTTGACAAATTGCTAAATCTCACTATACCCAGTTTCCCCATTATTAACTGGTAATGGTAACACGTCAGAAGTCATGAGCATTTGCTGAACTAATGATCTCAGACTCTTACAATTTGATATAATAATCGGCGATATTATTAGCACACTTTCCTGCTTCCATCTAAAGTCCTATCAGATATTCTGACACCACACTTGAGGAGACCACAAACTAAGGGATAGATAGCAAACTGCGCTCAGGAAATGGAGAGCAGCATCAGGAAGTCAATATGGAAAGGGGGTGAGGCGCGGCACTAGCTCTTACTTTTGCCCCCACTTCGTGTTGAGTATTTGAGAACTTGCGTTGTAAACTCCTTCCAACACTTCTGAGTCAGCAGGCCTCTGGGACCACACTAGACAGGAGAGCCTCTCTCTCACTGGAGTCAAGTGAATGAGGGCAATTGGGAGACTTTGGCTGCACATCAAACATGAGTCTCAGGACCACTAACTACTAACCCCATTCTTTAGTGTCTATACCAACCAGAAAAAAAAGGTGTAGTGGTCCCTGGAGTGTCTACTGCCTTATACAATGCTGCCCCAGACCAAGTTCTTTCTCTGAGATATTACAAGAATATTTCTAAGCATGTAGCAGAAGTTTGACCACACATACACAAATAAAAAATTTTAAAAACTCATATGAAGTCTCCATATTCTCAAGCACTTTGATCTGGATACTCAACCTGTGACTGAAGCTGGACAGGGGTCACCTGGGCATCCACTGAGAGCCAGTAGAGCCATTTCTTCTTGACCCCTTTCCAAAGGACACAAAGAAGAACACTGACCATTTCTTCCAAGAACGCTACCAAGTGAACTGTTACCCAATCAATGGCTTTCCATCTAGCTACACATCCTCAGAAATGGTTCTTAGGAAAATGTTGACTTGTGGATCAACCCTGAATTCACCAAATCAGAGATTCCACTAACAGGACCTGGGAGTCTATAACAAGTCCCCTTAGGTAATACTATCGTAAAAATGCTCTTTAAAAACCCAGTGCCAAAGAATAAGAATGTTTATGGATAGCCTCTCTCTCAGAAAGGACAGTCAACTTGGCCAGCTAATTCCCAGCTTCCATGCAGAGGGTCCCTGATACAGGCTGTGGGTCAGAGACAAAAATATTTCTCCCCTACCTGTTTCTCCAGAATGAGGTGTGTAGGTAAGGGATGAGAGATGGGGAGATAGATTCTCAGACAAATACTTAAAACACGATTCTGTGGTTGAAGCAGAATGAAGATGGGTAGATACAAGGGGCATGAGAGAAGCAGTGTGGTCAGGAGCCCAATATTTGGAAACACACACACACACACACACACACACACACACACACATGCCTAGGATTGAACTCCATCTCTACCACTGATCCTGTGAATCCTGTGTACCTCTTCTCAACTTCTTATTTTTTGCAAAGTTCAGGGCATACTCATGAAAGCCAGCTAAGTTACCTGACCTGGAGCCAAGCCCAGCACACACTAGACATTTGGAGACTGCCAGCCTCTAATGACTTGTCTTTGTGCTTTACTGATGAAATTGTCTGCCAGGATGCCGCAGAGACAAAGATTATCTTATCTTATTGTTAACTGTGGTTGTCAAGGTGAATAATATATTCATCTAGATGTCTCAGAAAAGAAGTTGTGTTTTATATCCTATTGTTGAGCTGAAAATAAGATTCCATCCTCTGGGGGCCTTGAGGGCTATTTGTTTTGGCCCTTCAGAGAGTTCTGGATCCTTTGGAGCAGCATTCCCTAGAAACGGAATGCCTTGCTCTCCCGATGGTGGTATGGCCCTCCAGGTTCTTCCTCTCCAGCAGAGGGGTCTCATATGGTCTGGGATGGAGGCCAGGATTTCCTCTCTGGGAGACATGTCAGCCCAAGATGTGAGGACAAACAGCCTTATTTGTTCTCCCTCTGGCAGCTGAGTATCTACTGTTAGAAAGTTCTTTCCCATGCATGAATCCACAGCTGGCTCGGGCTCCTGCAAACCTGGGGTTGCAAAGTCACCAGCAATGACAGGGATCCTTTCTGCATGGATCTGTCCAGCAACTCTGGATATTTGCTGTCAAATCACTTTCTCTGTGAGACCATCCGACCACCCTCTTAACCTGGCCATCTGCTCATACCCTCACCCTCCATTCTTCTCATCTGCAGCAGCCATGATGATACCTCCTACAGCTTTCCAGCCACAAGCAGTGTGATTGGTCAACAACCTCAGCTGCTGTGCTCTGCATCAGTCACTGCACTTAGGAAGACAACACACCTTCCACACAAGTTGCTCCCAGCCAAACAATGATAGAGTACGTCAAGAAGACTTGGGGCTCCTAGCCCCCACCGTACACTGCTAGCACACTAAATCCTTCACTTGTTATAATCATCTGTATTTTCCACCTCAACCCAAAGGCAGAACTTTCTGAAACTGAATCATCTATTAATGAATTTCAGGTACCTGAAAAAATAACACACAACAATTATTTTTGAAATAGCCAATGCCTGTCTTACAGATGGAAAAATGGGACATGGAGAGGTTACATGATTCTCTTAAGTAGCTCAGCCAGTAAGTAGTAAGGTTAAGAATGGGATCTGGCCTTCCAAACCCAATGTCTCCTCTTTTTTGTCTCTCATCAGTACTACCTCTCCTTTGATCTCTGTTATCCAGTCTCTGTGTCTCTCCATTCATGGACCCTTCCCCTTGTCCCTCTCTTTGTTATTTATTTCTTGTGTTAGGTGTGTCTGTCTGTCTGTCTGCATGTCTGTCTCTGCATATGTGTGTGTTCCTTACCTCATTGAGTCTAAGATGGGCTAGTGCATCAATACTGCTCAGGAATGAGGGACTCAGGACAGGACAGAATGCAATGGGTAAAACAAAGGCATCTTATATCTTTGAAGGTATGGGACCAGAAAGACTACACAGAGATGTGAGAGAAGAGACTGAAGAGCATGTCTCTGGATGAGAGTTCACTAGCAGGACTGTTCATTGTTGGTTTTGTGACCTATATAAGTAACCCATTAACCTCTATGTCTTCCTGGAATTGGCATCTTCACTTCAGGAATTCCAGGTCCGCCTTTCTTATAGCAAGAAAAAACAAATGAACTGCTGGGGATGGGGGTGGAGGGGATGTTTTCCATGTGGAAACAAAAACAAGTGCCCTTAAGGGAAGATGGATAGATCCAGGCAGCCTGAGAGCTCCAACCAGGTTGGGCTGTCACTCACGCTACTTTGTCCCTTGCAAGTTGCTATCCATCTGAGTAGTAGAGAGGGGACCTGGAGGATGGAGAGAGACTTTTACTCATCCTGTAGGATTTTGGCAACAGTAGGGTGTTTTTAAGCTATAAATGTGAGGAAGGTGGGAAAACATGAGCCAGGGATGGGCAGGAAGCTATTTCCCTGGGATCTGTCAGAAATTTGCTGGAGGTCCTGAGTACATTCTTGGCACAGAGAATACTTAAACTCATGCAAACAAGAATAATGAAGTTCTAGATAGTGCCAACAGTAGGTTCAGTTGCCTAAAGGAAGGGGTTGAGTAACCACATTCAACACAGAATCCAGCTAAGTGCAGGCAACACACCAGTGTCAGGAGTGGATATTGGCCCTGCCCAAAGCCCTCCCATAAGGCCCTTGGGCCCTAGAGCGAGTAAATGAGCAAATGCAGATGTGTTGCTTGATGTTCCTTCTCCAGCCACATTGGGTGACAAGGTGTTAGCAATGATGTCACCTATGACACTCATTCTGCTCAGTCCAGCATCTGGCAGAGGTCATAGCATATGTTCTAAAGGGCCAAGAATTATCTCATAGCAAAAACCTCTGATTCAACAGAAAGGACTGTCTCTGGGCCTTAGGAGGTCTCCACTGATTTACAACACCATGTAGGGGCTCCCACTTGCTCTGAGGCTAAGGAGCCCACAGACAGAGAGATGGCTTAAAAACTCTGCAAAGAATTTAATGAATAATAGAGAATGTGGGTGAATAACCTATGCTATCTTCAATATACTTGAAAGTCACTGAAGGGTGTTCCACTCTGCTCTTCAGATGTGTAAGTACAAATGATGCCTGACACAGAGCGGTCCTCATAGCCTGTGTGGATGGTATCCATAAAAACAGAAATCTTTAGCTATGGATACTGAGTTTTATTTGCTGTGAGGCCAGAGTGAGGATAAAATAGATTGTATTTGTAAGTCTTTGAGAAATGGAAAAGTACTGAGGAAGTAATAGGCATTTTTAGCATTGTATAAATCCAGTGCCCCAGCTTCTAAGGAAAGATGTCTGCCAAGACAGTGTGGGGAGGTTAGGGCCAGGTGCCCAAGCCTGCCTTTAATGCTATGCATATGGAACAAGTCATTTCATCCTTCTGAGCCTTTTATTTCTGGGTCTTAGTTTCCTTATATGGTAGTATAAGAGAAAGATAAATTAGGATGTTGTGTTCCTAGGACATTTGGGGATCTGTTTACACAGCCCAGGTAGCAGAAGGGATTTCTTGCTGATGTCGTGGTAGAGCAGAAACCCTCAGGAGACTTGGAGGCCAGCCCAGGCTCTGCTACCAACTCCCTGTAGGAGTCGCTTGACCTAATTTTCATCCTCTAACAGCAAGGTCATAAGACTCTCAGTTTTCCAAGTTCACTGGCAGTAGTAGTAACAGTCCATCACTCCATAACACCAGCTCAATCCAGGGGTAGCAATATCTACGATTGTGGACAAGCTCAGACACAGTAGCGAGGGCTCAGTTCTGCACATTTTGTACTGGGTGACGACTTGAAGTCAGGTGTGACTGATGATGCTTTGCCTTTGTCTTAGCATCTCTATGATTATGTGATGAAACATTATGACAAGAGCAACTCAAGGGAGAAGAGCTCATTCACAGCTAAATTCACAGCTAAAGGGAAGTGTCTGTCAGGAAGTCAGAAGCCTGAAACTGCCTGTCATGGTACATCTACAGTCAAGAAGCAAAGAGTATGAATGCCTGTCTGCTGCTCCGTTCCTGTCTCCATTTACACAGTGCAAAATCCCAGCCAGGGAATGTTGCCACCCACAGTGAGTAAGTCTTTCTACTCCAATTAGTACAATCAAGATGCTAATCACCCAGAGGTAGGCCTAGTGATTCAAGATTCTTTCAATGTGACAATTACTACTTTCAGTTCTAGATAAGAGTAAGACCTCCAGGTAAGAGATAAGAAAGCCTCCCACCTGCTCCTTCTCTGCTTCCTCTTCTTCACTGTGGTCAGATCAAAGGGAAAGAGGGGAACACTTCTTTCTCAAACATGGCCATTCATAAACACACTCTCAGCAGGGCCCTCATGCAAGCACCAAAGCCTCACTCTTCTCATGGCTGTCCTCTCTACTCGTAAATGTGACACACAGCTTTGGGATTGGCAGTTAGGAGAAGGAAGTAGGGCCAAGTGGAGGAGAGGTGAGGAATTCTCAGATCCCTGGAAGTTTGTCCAGCAGTTGCTGTGGAGAGGTCTAAGGAAGTCCTGCCATGTCCAATGAGCTGAAAGGCACTTCTTGGCCTGAGCTAGCAGGGCCACACTTCCTGTGCCTCAACCACAGAGAAAGGACAGCCATGGGAACTGGAGAGATTATTGACTGAATTTCATTCTGGTGTGTCACAGACTCCTGGTTCAATCCTCTGAGCTCATTCTGGCATAGCAGTGTCTTCCTTAGTTTCTGCCTACTGATTCTTTAGCCCATTTGACTTCTTCCATTGATAGAGGTTAGCTTATAAGATGGACTAATTCATGGTGAGCACCTCTGAATTAAAGATAAGCCTCCATCCTGTGAATCAAATCTGCTTCCAAGGAACCTTCTAGAATTTTCTAGAACAAAATGTCTATATGGCTATCACTTCACTCCTTAGCAACATGTCTAAGATATGGCTTGTAATGGTGGATGTCCCTTCTCTGCAACCCCACTTAGCAGCCTTTCAGGGGGAAAAGTGCAAAGAGAAATTACCAACCAGGTAATCCCTCAAGTCCCCATGACTCTAATATTCTAACTCTAAAGATTAAAAAAACAAACAAAACCCACAAGTACATACACCTATTTAACCAAAATCTGGGTTCAGTTTCTAGCCCCATGGGCTTCCCAAATCTCCATTTCTATCTGGGTTTACTTTTTCAGTTCTCTTAAGGAAAGCAAATGAAGAGTTGGATAAACAATGGCTGAAATATAGAAACTCCAAATTGTAGTCTCTACAGTGTGCTAGAACATTAACAAATAAATGACTACATGACCTTCATGATGTATAGTTAATATGCTCCTCCAATACCTTGACTTGTGCTAACTATCATCTACGACCTTTGGCTTAGGTCATGGTAGACAAACCCTCTTACCTTCTTGCTAGGAGAATGTAAGAGAAAGTGAGCTACCTTGGAAAGTAAAACATTACTTTCTTGCCTGATCTCTATTCTCTTCTCTGGTTGAGGCGTGGATTTGAAGGTGTTTTCAGATTTCCCTGGCAAGTTCCCTGCATATCCACAGAGACTTGGTGATATCCCAGGGGCCCTCCTGCAAGCAGCAAAGAGGACAGGCAGCCATATTACAGAGAAGGTTGAAAAGGAAGACAGCCCCTATAGGTAGCTCAAAAACCTGCTGGGACACGCTGTCAGCTGGCTTGGGCAAGCATATGCCATGGTAAAGAAAACAGCAGGGGTTGGCAAATCCAGATCCTAATAGTGACCAGAGTCTCATGCTTGCTCATTAAGATGCTGTTAGGACATTGGTCACCTGGTGGTAGCTTTATTTACAGATCCTGGATCTTGCTGGGCCCTCTTCTGCCTTCTTGATCTATATATGTTTTTTCCAAAAAAAAGAAAAAGAAATCAGAGTTCAATGGATTTTTCCATCTGAACAGCCAAAGCCAAATTAACATAGATATTGCTATCCCCAGCTCAATTCACCAGACAGCCCACTCTACCATGCACTCCATAGGACCCTCATTTCTTTTTCTGAGGCCCCTGCCTCAGAAGAGAAAGCAATAGGCATAATGTAAGTTGTGAAAAAAGTCTTTCCAGGTTGGAAATATTCTCCCTTCACACTGCAAAGCCACAGTGGGATGACAGTCACCTCTTGCATTTGCAAGCACACATGGTGGGGGGCACCTCACCCAACACACACACACACACACACACACACACACACACACACGTGTGCGTGTATAACTGGCTATGTTTAACTCCACAGTTGTCTTTATACCTATGATATAGAGTCACAGTAATTGGGACTGACCTAAGACAGGTTGAGAAGAGTCAGGGCAAGCATTTTGGGATGATGCTAACCAAAAGCCACTATGGAAGCTCCAGCAGGGATGATAAACTGCCCTTCCTGAATCACTTTCTGTATACTCCCTTTAGTCTCAGAGTTGAAGATTTACTGAGATCACAAAAAGGAACAGACTTCTCTCTTTGAACTTGAAAGTGCCAAGGCACTATTTTTTTTTTTTACCATATCTCTCAAAGTTTCACCTATGAAAGCACAGCAGTGTGGGATGAGACCCAGTGGAAGATGAATAGTTTACAGGGGCAACACCCTCATGAACAGATTAATATCTTTCTCATTCCAGTAAGCTGTCACTTTGGTAGGAATGGGTTAGTAACCTTGAGGAGGGTTGTGATGAAGGTTATCCCTTGTGTTTTGCTTATTCTACTATGCCTACATATTCTTCTGTTTCCCACCATGAGTTGAAATAGCTTGAAGCCTTCACCAGAATCTGGGTAAATTCTGGTGGTATGTTTTTGACTTCCCAGCCTCCAGAGCTATGAGCCATAAACATCTCTTTGTTTATAACTTGCCCAATATCAGGCATTCGGTTATAGTGACAGAAAACATACTAAGATACAGGGTATGGAGATGGTGACAAGAACACCAAGATAAGAAAGACAGTAAGAGGACAAGATTAATCTCTAATTCTTTGCAGATCCACTGCAGCCATAAATGAAAAGATAGATACATAGATAGATACATAGATAGATACATAGATACATAGATAGACACATAGATAGATAGATAGATAGATAGATAGATAGATAGATAGATAGATAGATAGATAGATAGATACATACATACATACATACATACATACATACATAGATACATACATAGATACATACATAGATACTACTAGATTCACTGGCTTTTTTTTTTTTTTCAGAAGAGCTCTGTTGTTTGATACAGCCTGTTTTCTCCAATTCTTGGAAATGTGATCACCCACATTGGGAATCCCTGACAACACTCCATTAGGCAGAGTTCAAGCAATCAGAAGGCCCCAGGGATTTTCAGAAGTCTAATGATAATGAGCCCTGTCCATAATGTTTATGATTTGACAACTGCCTTATTATATAGGATATGCTGGGTCACTCCTGGGAAACTATTGAAACAAATAATCTGTCATTAAATGATCTAATAGAACAAGTGTTGTCAGGTTCTTGGAAGAGACTCAGTTTAAAGTTATTCATAGATTCTCAGAAGTGAAGGTTCTTTTTCTATCTTCTGCTAAGGTCTCTCTACTATGTTAATGGGTAAATCTCAGCCCAGAGAAATTGGAGGATTTTCACAATGTCAAAATTGGCCTTCTTTATACATGTCCTTATTGTGGAAGAGCTGATGTCATTTGCACCTAATACAGTGGAAAAGATTTGATGCAGACTCTGATACTTTATAGTACATGGCTTTCAGCAAGATCCTAGCCCTTTTAAAATCCAGCAAAGGGGCCAAATGAAGTCAATCCCTGTTAAAAAAAAATGCCATAGTTTATGTTTCATGTGTTGAGCAAAACCAACCTATCACTTGGTCATAATTAGGGGCACCCAGGAATGGCCAAGTATAAATCAGCTGATGGTGAGAACAAACGCTGACCTCAGCGATGAAGCAGCATCCCAGCACTTCACCAGGCTCATGGCTGGGTCCTGGCAGCTAGCCAGGCTAGCATGACAGACTCTGCAGTTCACCAGGCTCATGGCTGGGTCCGGGCAGCTAGCCAGGCTGGCATGACAGACTCACTGAAGTGTCTAACATCTCAGTCCTTTCTCCTTCCTTGGTGACTTCAATTGTTTTCAACTGTCCACACTCTCCTTCACATCCTGCATGCTTCATGCATACATTCCAAATTTCATTTGGAAATTCATCTCCCCAACCAGGGTTGGCTCCAGAACTCAAATTTTTGTAAATTCCCACATAGCCTTCCCCTGGGAATATTATTGCTACAGAAGCCAGCATGTGTTTTATAGTGGTTTCCTCTAAGATTAAAACTTTCAATCTTGGAGGGACACTTTTTTTTTTATTAGATATTTTCTTTATTTACATTTCAAATGCTATCCTGAAAGTTCCCTATACCCTCCCCCCACCCTGCTCCCTACCCACCCACTCCCACTTCTTGGCCCTGGCATTCCCCTGTACTGGGAATCTATGGTGGGGCAGTCTATGGATAGTCATTCCTTCAGTCTCTGCTCCACATTTTATCTCTGTAACTCCTTCAATGAGTATTTTGTTCCCCCTGCTAAGAAGGACCAAAGTATCCACACTTAGATCTTCCTTCTTGAGTTTCTCATGTTTTATAAATTATATCTTGGGTATTCTAAGTTTCTGGGCTAATACCCACTTATCAGTGAGTACATATCATGTGCATTCTTTTGTGATTGGATTATCTCACTCAGGATGCTATCCTCCAGATCCATCCATTTGCCTACGAATTTCATAATTCATTGTTTTTAATAGCTGAGTAGTACTCCATTATGTAAATGTACCACATTTTCTGTATCCATTCTTCTGTTGAGGGACATCTAGGTTCTTTCCAGCTTCTGGCTATTATAAATAAGGCTGCTATGAACATAGTGGAACATGTGTCCTTATGACATGTTGGAGGATCTTCTAGGTATATGCCCAGGAGTGGTATTGCTGGATCCTCTGGTAGAACTATGTCCAGTTTTCTGAGGAACTTCCAAACTGATTCCAGAGTGGTTGTATGAGCTTGCAATCCCACCAGCAATGGAGGAGTGTTCCTCTTTCTCTACATCCACTCCAGCATCTGCTGTCACCTGAGTTTTTTATCTTAGCCATTCTGACTGGTATGAGGTGGAATCTCAGGGTTGTTTTGATTTGCATTTCCCTTATGACTAAGGATGTTTATCATTTTTAGGTGCTTCTCAGCCATTCAGTATTCCTCAGTTGAGAATTCTTTATTTAGCTCTGTACCCCATTTTTTAATAGGGTTACTTGGTTCTCTGGAGTTTAAATTCTTGAGTTCTTTGTTTATATTGAATATTAGCCCTCTATCAGATTTAGGGTAGGTAAAGATATTTTCCCAATCTGTTGGTTGACTTTTTGTCTTATTGACAGTGTCCTTTGCCTTACAGAAGCTTTGTAATTTTATGAGGTCCCATTTGTCAATTCTTGGTCTTACAGCACAAGCCATTGGTGTTCTGTTCAGGAATTATTCCCCTCTTCCCATATGTTCAAGGCTCTTCCCCAATTTCTCCTCTATAAGTTTCAGTGTCTCTGGTTTATGTGGAGGTCTGTGATATACTTGGACTTAAGCTTTGTACAAGGAGATAAGAATGGATCGATTTGCATTCTTCTTTCTACATGCTAACCACCAGTTGAGCCAGCACCATTTGTTGAAAATGCTGTCTTTTTTCCACTGGATGGTTTTAGCTCCTTTGTCAAAGATCAAGTGACCATAGGTGTGTAGGTTTCTGGGTCTTCAATTCTATTCCATTGATCTACCTGTCTGTTGCTGTACCAGTACCATGCAGTTTTTATCACAATTGCTCTGTAGTATAGATTGAGGTCAGGCATGGTAATTCCACCAGAAGTTCTTTTATTGTTGAGACTAGTTTTTGCTATCCTAGGTTTTTTTGTTATTCCAGATGAATTTGAAAATTGCTCTTTCTAGCTCTGTGAAGGATTGATTAAGAATTTTGATGGGGATTGCATTGATTCTGTAGATTGCTTTCAGCAAGATGACCATTTTTACTATATTAATCCTGCCAATCTGTGAGCATGGGAGATCTTTCCATCTTCTGAGATTTTCTTTGATTTCTTTCTTCAGAGACTTGAAGTCTTATCATACAAATCTTTCACATGCTTATTTAGAGTAACACCAAAGTATATTATATATTTGTGACTATTGTGAAGGGTGTTGTTTCCCTAATTTTTTCTCAGCCTGTTTATCCTCTGTGTAGTGAAAGGCCACTAATTTGTTTGAGTTAATTTTATATCCAACTACTGCGCAGATAGTCTTTGCTTCTTTAATCCTCTGACTTGGTAGGTGAAGAGCATCACCACTCCTAATTACAGATGGAAGAAGTATGGTGAAGTATGGAGAATTTAAATATCTCTCCCTACCCTACCTCCTCCCCTGCAAGCTCAGCTTTTTAAAAAAAAATGATAAAGCTTGGATTTGAATTTATATTATTGGAACTGCCATTTCATAATTGAAGGACTAAAAAGAGGAAGTTTGAGCATGTCATACTAGAGAGCATAAGCTTGATGTTATGTGCTATGCTAAGATTGATGTAACAGTATTTCCTAGGAGGACCTGTTGGGAAGAGAGACTAGAAGCAGGAGCTTCTGCCCGTTGGGAAGGAGAATTGGGCTAGTCCTTCCAAGGTTGGAATTTCTGTCACTGTGATAAATACCCAAGAGAAATAACTCAAAACAAGATGGTTTTATTTAGGCATAGAGCTTCAGAGTTCCCAATTGGTGGCCCCTACCCTGTAGCTTTGGATCTAAAGTGAAGTAGTGTGTCATGGCAGTAGAAGAAGTTGACAGACATGGCTAGTCACCTCATAGCAGCCAGGAAACAAAGGAGGGAGGATGGGACCACACTTGTGTATGAGTTTCTTCTGAGAGTAAAAATTTCCCAATTTGGAAGGAATCACATTAATACGCAAGATATTTACAAGGAAATAAAACAGCAGGATATTCTAAGGGACAATAACGCATTCCATCTCCAGTGAAACTCAGCAAGACAGAAAGTAAACAATTCAAAATAGCTTCAGGAAGTCCCTAAAACTGACCAGATTTACTAGGTCCCACCCTCCTGGAGCATATATAGGCTGTAGGGGCTAATGATAGATATTCTTTAAAAAGCAATGAAGGAGACTCTTAAGACAAATTGAGCTGCCTAAAAGACTCTTATACCAACCATATGGCTTAGAAGCAGAGACCAGCCAAGCTGCCAGGAAGAGGTTCAGACCAGCTGATCTATCTGCAAAGGATACTCTCTAACTGTTAAGGTATTTACATATTGTGGAGTGTGAGCCAGGCTTCTAGTCCTCATAAGCTGCCAATCATGTTGGAGTAGGCTTTGCTCATACAGCTGTTTTTGAGTCATTTCTGTACCTGCAAGTAACTCTTCTCCCAAATTTTTAGAAGTAACCCCAGTAAAACTCATAAATTCACACAGTTGATGTTGGTGGTATCCATACTTTGGTTAGCCCCTGGCTCCCTACCTAGAGTGAGTTGATATTTGTTTACATCCCCCCAAGAAAGGTATCACACAACAGCTAGATAGAAGATAAAGTGTTCAAAGATACATATACTCAAATAACTACTTCCTTAAACTAGCCCCATTCCTTAAGTTTCCACTATGTCTCAAAACAGTGCTACCACATGAGGACAAAGTCTTCAACACATGGTCTTGTAGGGGATATTTCAAATTCAAGCTATAATACTATCCAATACTTAGATTCTCTATAGAATCCTACCTAATCTTAGGACTTTATCACACCTTCATCACACAGAGATGAAATGGATTTAAACGAACAAGTTGAATTGCTTTGTATTAGCACATGTAATGTTACTATAACATAACACCTGAAGCTGGATCCTTTATGAAGAAAAAAATTTTAGCTCACAGTTAGGAAGAACCCCAGACATAGCTCACCTATATCAAAGATCTCATGGTAGATGGTATCATAAGACAGAGAGAGAGAGAGACAGAGAGAGAGAGAGAGAGAGAGAGAGAGACAGAGACAGAGACAGAGAGAGAGAGATCAACTTTCTCTGAAGTAGTCAGAATCCCAGGAGAACTATCTTAACCACTTCTAGACAACACTCCCAAATGATTCTCTACTAGGCTCCAGAATCTCTCATATTTAAGATCACTCTTCCAACACATAATCCTTTAGGGGACAAACTCAAGCCACATCCAAACAAGGTAAGCTTTCTCATCCAAGTTTCCATACCTACTCATTAGAATTCATTTGAATATTTGTCTGTAAATCATTAGAATTAATTTAAGTATTTGTCTGTAAATCAATAGCTTCCACCCTCCTCTCCTTAAAAACCTAATGTCTGCTTTTTAGAGGTTCCAATATCACAATATCAAAGGCTTTTTATAGCTAATATGACTATGAGTTAGGGACATGTTCCTCAAATTGTGTTTCGGGGAATACTGGCCACAGGCAATGCCACATTACCTCCCTACTGTCCATGAAAAAGATACTGTAGTAGTCAAATAAGATTGGAAATCCCTTATATCATACAGGTACTCCTTGGGAGAACTTTTATGCACAAGTAAAATATTTGCTAACTCCTTAAAAACAAAAAAAGTGTTAAACATTATTTAGCACAATATATTTAAATAACATCCATGAGCAACCCTATGCACAAACCTCTGCAGAAAACATAGGGAAACATTGCCTTGGAAAACGATGGCTCTCACTCTGCTTTCTTGTCTTATAATTCCTGGAAGGAATAATAATAGCCTCCATTCATCCAACTCCACCATTTTCCCCAAGTGCCTTTACAAATATCATCTCATCTTATAATATTTGAAGTTCCGGACCAACAATATTCTTCAAATTCCTTCTTTTCCTTTCTTTGAAGTAGAATCCCAAAAGATACCAATTAGGTAGCTCTATCTCAGAAAGTTAATACCCACCTGTACCTTCTTTTTTTTCAGATCAAAAGGGTCAAGTTTTCCACTGCTTAAAACCTGTACAGCTGGCAGATTTTTATCAATTCGAGGAACTTCTTAAAATGCATTTTGTAAATGTCAAAGATTAACACTTCTCAGCTCTCTTAAGAGATTTACCTCCCAGACATTTATTCCGATACAAACTGCTTTCTGTTAAGTATTACTTTACAAGGAACACAATCACCAGTAAAATATTTTAAAAGAAAATGAGGAGTTTCTCCTCTGGAGCATTTTAATGGATCAAAGACTTCCTTTCCTAAACAAAAAATACCTGCATTTAAAAACAGTAAAATCAGGGTGTCATTCCGAAGGACTATACATTGTTGGGTTTCAGTTGTAAGGGGGCTGTCTGGGGAAGGAAAAGATGATACTTTCCTCACTCAGAGGAACTCACCTCTGTAGCTGCCACTTCTGTGAATATAAATTTTGTTCTACTCATACCCCTCCCCACTTCTCTCCTGAACTCCCCAAATGTACGGACATTCACACTTAGCTGGTATGAACTCCCTGAATGTATGGACATTCACATTTGAGCTGGTGTGACTCTTGGCTCTTGGCTAGGTCATCAGTTAGTGAGACTTAATCTTTATCTTGGGTTTTCATCATTATTTATAAAATAACAAATTGATAAGAGTTGGATGCTGTGAGGCTAAAACTGGAACAAATGTAAAGCACCTCCTATGCTGCCCAACGTACTCAGCAGGTATCCAGTAGCAAGTAGCCAGTAGGCAGGAACACACAGACCTTCATATGCGCCTTGGAAAGCTGTAGTCAACAGAGACAACCATTATCTATTTTCATGCCTTGTGATTTCAACTCACTCTGGGGAAGTGGAAGAAGGTTTGTCTTTGGTCTCTGTGGACCCACACCCTGAACCATGTTTTTAACTCAACACACAAGAATCCCAGTCATCCCACAATGACAGTTGTTCGGGGTACCAGGGCAGGCTGCCTACCCTCAGCAAGGGAGACCTGAAGAATCCTTGTTATTTCTCCACAGCTGTGGTCACAAACCGTACAAGAGAGTGTGCACCATCAGAATATCAGTAGACCAAGAAGGGAGTTGAAGCAAGTATATGCTCAGTCAAAACACTGTTTGGTAGAAGGTATTAAAACTATCCTCACCTCCACACCCAGAAAGGTCACTATCTACAAACGGAAAAACCACCACCAATGAACTGCTGTGGGTCACAATCACTGGGTCCCCAAAGAAGCCAAATGACACCAGTTCAGCTCCCTTCTTCCTGTTAGCTGCCCACGATTCATCTTCTCAAGAGGATGGAGGCATTTTGTTCTCAAATAATGAAGATATACACACTACTTTGGCAAGGGAGGGTGGTGGCAATGAAGGTGACCTTAATCCCCTTCCACAACTGCCATGGAGGAATACACAGAAGCTGGTGGCAATGTGGGCGACACCAGCCATGCAGGGAATATCTGCATCTACTGAGGACCGTTTACACCTCCAGCCTCTACCCTGTAACTCACCTACTACTATCTCTGTGTCCCTTGGGAATCTTCCCTAGATGGCCTGAGGTGTCATCTGCAGCTAGAATGTCAGTAGGCTTGTCTGGCCCAACATGCTTTGCACAGTCACTGTATCTGGAAACCTCAGGCCTGGGCAGAAAGCTGAACAGCCTGGCCTTGCAGACAAGGACAATGGGTCTGCAGAGCCTGAGCATTCCAGTCTCCCACGTTCAGTGGAAGGCGGGGAAGAAAGGTCATTAATGCAGACGGTTTATGTTTTCCCAAGCCAGCATTCCTCACAAACAGCTGTGTTTATACAAAGCTAGAAGAGAAGGAGGGAGGGGGAGAGAGAGGGAGAGAGAGAGAGAGAGAGAGAGAGAGAGAGAGAAGAGAAAGGACAGTGTCCTGAGGATGACATCATTCTGTGTTGTCTGCCTTGGGTGGCTCCCACGGGAGAGAGAGGGCTGCAGCAGGCTGGTGAGAGGGGTTGGTACCAGGTAAGTATAGGCAGCTTGGCAGTACGTGCACACATTAGGAATGGCATTTCCTTGCTCTCCCCTCTGTCCACCCCACCCCACCCCCAGCATCCTAATATGTTTATGCAGAAAACGCTTTTTCCTTGTAGCAGCACCCACCCTCTGAAGAAGGTTAAGATTCAGGACTCAGGTTCACTCTTTCTAATCTCTTCAACAACTCCCCCAACCCCAGAAGAAAAGCAAGACAGGAGGCAGGGTCATTAAAGTGAATTAAAATGCATCCAAGGGGAGATTAACCCCAAACCATCCCCATATCAAACAAAGGCCTCTTTCACACAGACTCCAGCTCTGTAAGCAGAGATTAGGGAACAAAATTCTCAGAGCCTAGATGTAGGAGACAGGCTAGCACTTAGCCTCCCTGGCTAGACCTCAAGAACTCAACTTCTGCCTGAGTCAGAAGCTTCAACCTGAAAGTGGAAGGGAGCTTCAGAGCAGGACCTGGACCCCTGCCCAAAATACTGCATTGAGCCAGGTGTGTCCTTAACACAATCCAGATGTAATGAAATGTGACCCTTTCCTGCATCAGGGTCTAAGGTAGGGGGTCCTCCACAGCCCCTCCCAACCTTCTCTGCAACCCTTTTATTAAGCACCTGCCTTGTGTTGGGCTAAGCCATGACAAAGACTTGGCCAGGATCGGCATCTTGCTGTGGAAGATCAACTTGAGGATGGCAGGTTGGCTGTGAGTGAAGTTCACTACGACACAGACAGAAAGATGTGGGAAGGCTAGTAAAGATAGTACAGATGACCCTTCATCTGGAAGGCTCAAGAGAACATCAGAGGAAACAATGACCCACGAACGAACACAGTCTTAAAAGAGTAGATGCTCAACCTGGTAAAGTTAGGCTGGGGATGGAGAAGGAGAAAAGGGAAGATATTCCAAGCAGAGGGTGTAGAATGACCAAAGGCATCAGAGATTGAAAGAGCACGTTGCCTTTCCCAAGAGGAGCAAAGCATCTCAGCAAGGATGTTGCAAAAGATAATGGGGCTATGTGCTGGTGGGAGGAGCTAGAAGAAAGCACTCTTCTGGCTTCAGTGCTATTGGTGGATTTTAAGCAAGGCTCACTGCACAGTCAGATGCGCACTATAGGCTGATTGTACTAGGAAGTACCCAAGGCTAGAGGCACAGAGACCAGTCCAAAAGCGAGCTTTAAAATCCAAATAAGAGTTTGTACAGGCTGGGTGTGAAATAGTGGCAATACAGGAGATATTTCTTCATGTGGCATATTAAAGAAAGAAAAAATGGAAACAACTGTCCTTACTTGGATATGATGCAGAAGGGAAGGTGGCTTTAAGGCTTAGAGGCCAGAGGGATGTCTTCCCAGTTCTCTAAGCAGGAATTTTAAGGAAAGGAATCTGTTGGGGAGATGTCTGTCCCCTCTCAAGTACTTTCTCTGGTCTTTTACTATTATTTCTCGTATCTGTCATGACTTCACCTGCCAGTTCTGTGTGGCTCCCACCAGCTTGAACCAAATGCTTTCTGGTTTAACTTTCCGCTTGAATGTTACCAGCTAGCCCCATCCCTGCACAGGGCTTCTCTGGTTGGGATGGTTGGTATGTGCCTAAAGAGTCTAGTAGACCAGAGGTTCTCAGCCCGTGGGTCATGACCCTCTTTGGGGCTGCATTTCAGATATCCTGCATATCAGGTATTTACATTACAATTCATAGCAGTAGCAAAATTACAGTTATGAAGTAGCCATGAAATGATCATATGGTTAGGGTCACCACAGCCTGAGGAACTGTCTCAAAGGGTCTCTGCATTAGAAAGGTTGAGAAGCAGTGAAGTAGACTCTCAGGTACATGGCCCAGATGATGAACGTCCACCTGGTGAAAGACTCCCTGTCTCTGTAGACCACAAATCTGGGCCACCACCCACTTGCCATTTTGCAGTGGCCATTTTGCACTGCTCTTTGCTGGGGCCCCCACCTTCCTAGTTTTCTGCTCCTTTTTCTTAGTTCCTCCTTAGGATCATTTCTCCAAATAAGTCATTCACACATATGACAGTTGATTTTATGTGGGCAGCCTTGGTGCCCAGATGTATATTCAAATACTGTTCTGGGTGTGTTCTATGAGGGTGTTTTCAGAAACATGTGAGTAGACACTGAGCAGCGCAGATTGCTCTTATCATATTGGTGGGTCTCATTGAGTCAACAGAAAAGCCAACTAAGTGGAAAGATTTGCCTCCCCCCCAACAACAACAACAACAAAGGGGATTCGGAAGCAAGCAACATTCCGACTCAGGACTACAGCATCAGCTGCCCAGCCCTCACCAAACTGTTTTTTTTTAAAAAGATTATAATATAATTACATTTCCCCCTTTCCTTTCCTCCCTCCAAACTCTTCCATATACCGTTCCTTGTTCTCCTTTAAATTTGTGGCTTCTTTCATTAGTTGTTATTGCATGCATATATGCATATGAATCTACATATATATTCCTAAGTAGAACCTGCTTAGACTATGATGTTATTTGTATGTATGTTTTCAGGGATGACCATTTAGCACTGAAACCTAACTGGTGTGCTCTTCCCTGGGTGGGAGGGACCGCCTCCCAGACTCCCAGCTTTCCTCCATTTCTTACAGTTCTTTTCCTAAGACTGAAGCCTCCTCCATCCACTTTGCCATATTAGCTAGCATCATGCTTGTTCCGCTCATGTTTGGGAAGTCATGTTGGTGAGATATTATGAGTGTAGCTTCTGATGCCTCTAGGAAACATGATCTCACAGCAAACTCCCCGATCCTCTGGCTCTTACCATCCCTCTTCCCTCTCTTCAGCAGTGTCTTCTGAGCCTTATTGCGGGAGTGTTTTGTAGATATATTCACTGTGACTGAGATCTATAATTCTGCATTTATCTTGATTGTTCATCAACCTTTATCTACACATACACACACACACACACACACACACACACACACACACACACACATACACTACATCTTCTCTGGAGAACTCTCACTAGTACAACATACAAGTCTTTGTGTTGAACTCTGCTTTCTGGACAACTCTGCTAAGGATCAGATGAAAAATGTTGAACTTGAAAAGAAAGAAAACACACTGTGATGATTATTAACTGTGGCAACCACAATCATGTGCAAAATAGGCCTCTGGGTGTGCCTACAGAGGGTTTTAACTGCATTAAATAAAGTGGGTACATCTACCTTTGTGGAGGGGGGGTTGGTTGATTGCTTGGTTGGTTGGTTGGTTGGTTGGAGACTGAGTCTTACTAGATAACCCTGGCTGGCCTGAAACTCACTTTGTAGATCATACTGGCCTTGAATTCCCAGATCTCCACCTGAGTGCTGAGATCACAGGTTTTCACAGTCTTGCCTTCACTATCACGTGCCTATGAAGATTCCAGACCTGGTTGTAAAGGTCAAAACTCAGAGGAATACAAGGTGGCAGAAAGTTAGGCCAGTGAATATTTAATTAAAATTTCCCTAGTCTGCCATTTTGAAAAAACAAAATGGAAAAGCTATGTGTCTTTGATATTTTACTTTAGCTACTTCAACAGCCCTGGGAGGGAGAGGAGACTCTATTCCCGTTTCATCCTGGAGGAATCTTAACTTACTTTCATCTTCTAATTACTTGCGCTTGTTTTAACATCTGTGCACATTCTGCAGCCTCCGACAGTTTTATGTGGCTTATACAGTACAAAGCACAGAGGACTCGCATTCCTAGGTCCACAGTTTCACTGGTAATGTTCAGAGGGGCGGAAGTTATTCTTTATAGAATAACTACATGGCCAGACCTGCAATGTGTCCAGGATCAGGCCAAGCATCCCATAGGCCTCTGACCTGTCTTCCCTATGAAGCTCAGCCCACCCCACATAGCTTTTTCCTGGTTTCCCTCACCACATCTATTAATGTGCATACACACATTTACCTTTGTTCTTGGTCATTATTTGGCTCTGCTCTTCTGCAAGATCCTCCTCAAAAGGTGGCCATGGCATTTCTGGACCTCTGGCCTTCCAGCCCAATATGAAGCATGCCGTAAGTGCTCACTAAATACTGTTGAGTATCAGCTCAGAGAGCAGCTGGACCAAAAATGTGCAGCATATTAAACCTTATGACAGAATTAACTATCCTCCCATCTCAGCTGGTCTCTCACTTGAAGACTGAGAAGAACGAAAATGAGTTGAACAAGCATCTGAGTTACGAGGGCCATGAAGCCCTGGAACAAGCTGAAATCAGAGAAAACCCACTAAAGCATGATGACCCCAAGAGCCAGGAAGGAAGCAGAGTTTAAACAGCAGCCAGTTGGGAGTCTGGGTGGGTTGTTGATTTTTGAATCAAAGGATAACCTTGCATAGCCATTGTATTGGCTGAGCCTAGGATCTCCTATGAGGAAATCACACCTGTTTGTTGTTTTTAGGTATGTTGGCAGAACTTCATCATTTAAAGAGCAAATTAGGTAGCATTTTTATAACAAAATATGAACATAGAAAGGGGACTGTTTGAGAAGAGAAATACAATCAGTGGGAGGGGAAAGAAGACCATAGAGGGTAACCAGTGGATGACTGTCGTCAGGTTCCTGACAGACAACCATGGACACTCCACAATGATCCTGTTATCAGCATCATGAATATATGGCACTAGAAAGTAGCACTTTGTTCACCTGAAACATTTCTAAAATTAGAATATGTATTTACTTGATATTTATCTAAAGGATGAGACAATTAAAATATAACATTAATATCTGTAGATAAAAGTTGACATCTTCTTGCCAAACTTAGCTACAGCCTCTAGTAGGTAAATGGTGACTGGCTATTCTTCAGGTCAACAGGGTTGATTTCAAAGTAGATACCTAAGGAAGATTATATGGAAGAGAGAGAATGGTTAGCTGGTTAACATCCATTTCTCCCTCCATTCCTTCTTCATGATGTGGGAGACTCCATTTCCTTGAGTCCTTCACAGTTGGATGTGGTCATGTTACTGATTTCTAATCAGCAACATGGCAAATGGATGGATGTGTGCTGTACCCAAAGGACCTCTGACATACAAAACTTTCATTCCCCTTGTCCTTCTACAGATAACAGTACAGAGAAACACGAAGAATGTGGAAGTCCAAATCAAAATGATGGAGCCACAGGGTGGCTGGGTCTCCACATTTAAGAATTTAGCCATACAAATTCTAGACTTTATTATGTTATTGCATATGATTTTTATAGTAATAAATATCACCCTAGTAACCTGGCAATACATCTTAATCTCTTTGGAGTTTTCCAACACATTATGTTTGCATAGTTTATATAATAAGGGAGGGAAAAGTATCTCCTGGGAGCTTGATGAGGACCTAGTTTTTCACAAAACATAACCACATAACTATATTCATTCAAATAACTTCTCAAGCTACAACCCTTTACTATTGAATAATTTTCTGATTTTCCTGAGGGAAGTTGTATTGGTCTTTATTAAAAGAAAACAAGCCCTTTCTATCTTAGAGATAAAATGCATGAAATGAGCATCTAATAACGTCCCTGCTGTTTCCAACGTCGGGACTGAATATTTAGGGAATAAGGGCTTCTTTAGAGAGCTTCAGTTCTAAGACTGTAGCGGTAATAACAATATCATATCATATCATATCATATCATATCATATCATATCATAAAAGACTGTGATGTAATAATAGTTACACTAAAATATAGGCCAAAATTGTATGTAGTATGTCAAAAAATTTTTAGAGTTGTATGGAAGGTTCTTCAAAGCAAAACCTGAAATGAAAGCAATGTTTGTGTTTTATATTTATAATGCAATGGCCAAAAAATGTACTTGGAAAAGTCTCAGATTTATTAACCAGAACAAAGTCACAAAGACTGATTTTGGGGTTTTGTTTGTTGTTTTTTCCTATGACTTTCTCTTAGAAACTGTGATCAAGAGCTAGGGATGGCCACCATGATACCTGCTGTGCACGGTTAAAGCATTAAATAAGATTTTATGTGCAATCATAGGTTAGAAACTCACCCAAGACAAAAGAAAACCCAGCCCTACCTGGACTGGGTTCCAGAACTGTTTCTGTAGGAGAGGATTGAGTGCCCATCTGAAAGAGGACAGGGAGAGGAGAAAAAGGAAAACAACCGTGATATGTTTCCAAGTGCATCAGTTCCCAAATGGATGCACTGAACACAGAGTTCACCTCTGAGGACAGTGCTATACCATCCATCCTCAGAGAGCTTAGAGCCACCATGGAGCACCCCCTGGTTACTACATGCTAAACCTTAAACCTTAGAGACTTGAAGGGAGATGTTGCCCCACAGGGTTAAAAAAAAAAAAAAGTGATACAGACAGAGTGAACTAAGACATGTCTGAGTTCAAGTCCAATGTCTTTCGTGTTTCATGTGACCTTTAGCAAGTTATGTTACCTTGACTCAGCATCGGCTTATAGTATTAGCCAATTGAAGGGGCCAATTGAGATGAATGAGAAATGAGGTCCATATCTGTTCCCACTCTAAAACCTGACATCCAGACACAAACTACTTATTCTTGCTTAGTCTCTCTACTCCATGGTCCTAAAGTACTGGATTAAGCTCTCCATTTCTAGGAAGGAGGGGACACCCTGTCCCTGCAGACCAGAGCTTCAGCAGCTACTCTGTGTCCTACCCAAGTCATGTGGTAGAAGGGCAGAAGTCGCTTTTTCTTTTGTTTTTCTTTTTCGAAACATTCAAGAAGCTTAAGGAAACAATCTTTGTGAGACCCTGTGAAGATGTAATTCTAGATGGCCTCCCAGCTGGACCAGGCCTGCCAGGGCAAAGCTGGAAATCTCAGAGGGAAAGAAAGCTTTGACACAACAGACATGTGGGCCTCTGGGAATAGATGATCTAAGGTTGAACCAAAATAAACTCACCATAGCCTAAATATTAAGACAGGCAAAACCCACTCCCAGAACACCAGGCCCTCCGATCTCATGGCCAGACTGGAGATGGCTCCCATATGGAAAAAGAGCATCACATGACCTATGGCCATCCCTCTTGATGCGGGGTGTGGCTCAGGGTGTGGCTCTGGTCAAAATGTCAGAAGACAATGTGAAGTTGCTGGCAGTTGGCCTTCTCCTTGGCCAATCACTCCCAAGTTAGGAAAAGAGGTAAGCTAGTACATTCTCCTTTACAGGGCTAATCTAGCTCTGTCTCTCAAGGCAATCATTACTCTGTGCTCAGTTTATTGTCTCTCCAGATTCCTCCTTTTGACCTCAGCCATTTGCTAAGGCTTGGATGCTAACCACTGCCATTCCCTCAGTATCTTAGAGCACCACTCATCTCAGCCTGCCAGAGCAGAAGCTGGGCTTTGCTATGGCCTCAGGCATACATGCAATGGCGTGGTCCATTCTGTAACTACAGCATCCAATTCTAACTAGCTGGTTCATGGAAGCTCTGGCATTCCCCAGAAACAGCCTGAGATTCAAAAGATGGGAAGGAACAAGATAAAAAAAATTCTTCTCCTTCCTCTTGCAAAGGAACTGTCCGACTACTCTTTACCTTCCCTCCAAAGTTTATCCACGGAACCACACAACTTGATGTGTCTTCTTATAAACTGTGATGCGTTTGATAGCATGCCACATGCATTTTCCACCTCTTTCTTTCTGCCTTGGGTTGACACACTTCACTCTTCCCACCCTAGAACTGACTTCCAGATGTTAGTGTGTTTGCTTGAGTACTTGAGTATTTAGCCTGAGTGCCCTCATTTCAGTTCCTCTTTCTGCATCTGAAGGAACTCATTCAGGCAGACTATCCACCCCTAACTACTTAGCTACTTATATTCTTCCATTGTAAAAGTGTAGATCTCAACTGGAAGTGGTCTTGTACGCCTCTGTAGTTCTTAAAATAACTCTTATTTCTTTCTTTTCATTTCACATATTTTAGGTTGATAGCTTGAGTTTGAAGTCTTAGAATGTCTTTGTTTTATCCGAATAATAATATAAATCTATGTGCACACCTTTATAGAAATCTAAAGAGAAAATATCATTCTCAGAGACCCTGAGCAATAACTGAGGTGTGCAGCTTTGTGGCTTTCACAGTGGCTTCCACTGGAAGAATTCCCCCAGGGGGATTATTTCCCAGAGGCTAATTCAAAGAATGCCAGGTGCATGGGCTAAGCAGATACTCTAAAAACAAAATGGGGGCTCTTCTCAAATGAACTTGGGTGACAGAAGGTTAAGCAAAATTAAATAGTTCCTGCCCCTCCCTCAAAGGATTTCCAAGACATCATAGCACAGACTAGTGTTATTTTTCTGGAGAAAAACATTCACAGCTTCTTTGCGGGAGGGTTGAGATGGGTGTTACTATTTATTGCTGGATGTCTTAGAAATCACTATGTAGATCAGGCTGGCCTTGAACGCGCAGAAATCCACCTGTCTCTGCCTCACAAGTTCTGAGATTAAAGACATGAACTACTACACCCATCAGTTCATGGCATTTTTATTCCCCCTAAACATCCCAGAGGACTCTACAGCCAAATCCTCCCGCTGTTACCAGAGTACCAGCCTCTGAAAAGACACCCTCCCCCCTTTCTCTCAGAACTTCAAGTTACAAAGTATTTAGGTCCTTGTTGAAAATACCACAGAAGTACAGAGTCAACCTGACACTTGCATCCCTTTGAGAAAATATTAGAAGTCAATTTCCGGGCTACTAAAATAATGAAAACTAACTCTATCCACTAAGAATCAAAACCTTGAGGCTGGAGAGATGGCTCACTCTGTGCAGTGCTGCAGAGCAAGCCTGATAACCTGAATTTGGATGACCAGAATTCAGGCCAAGCCAGATGTGGTAGAGCCCATCTACAACATCGATGTTCCAATAAGAGACTGGAGGCTGAGACACGACAACCTCCCGAAGCTCATGGGCCAGCCTACTCATCATTAAAGGACAACCTATGAAAGATCCTGCCTCAAACAAGGTAAAGGTGAATGAACGGTGAAATCTGACACCTGAGGCATAAACATGATGCACACATGTCCACACTGTCATACATGAACACATGCATACATAAAAAGAAAATCTCTAGGCAGAGCCTACTGTCTTCCTGGAGGGCTCGAACCACAGATCAACTGGCACCCATAGTCTTCCCATCTCCTTCCCATGCTCCGTTGCAGCTCTGGTCCACCACCCTCATCCTCACTGTAACTGTCCAGAATGAAGAACCAAGGCTCAGCTTGATTGTCTGTATATTCTCAGACACTGGGGCCCAGTTTAACTATGCTTGGCCTGAGTGTAGATTTCAGGCATTCTCTCCCCTCTCCACCCACCCCTGATCCCAACTTCTTCTGCTCTAGGTTTAATAACATTCAACAAAAATATGGCTGCTGTTAGCCCTCAGGCTACCTAATGTGGGGAGGTGGGGGGAGTGAAGGCCTCAGTAAGCCCCCTGATAATAAGTGGTGGAAATGAGCTGCTCATGGAAGCCAGAGCTCCCCATAAACCCGTGTGTTAAAGAGCCCACCTGGGGGAACTGCAGGAAGAACAGAGAAGCATGATGGGAAGGATGCTGTAAGGTGGGGGCCAGACCAAACACGGAGCTGGGTTTGTCATAAAGGGAAGGGTCTTTGGGGACTAGGCAAAACATCTGCCTCCTGCTATTACACATGAGAAATTTCACTGGCTTGCCCAGAACCATGGCATAAATTAGTGGCCCAGAACCTGGCTCCTGTGAGCCTCTCCAGGATTAGTGTGAATCATGGAAGCTTGGGGGGTCAGTGATGACAGTGATGGGGTACAAACTGCATGGTTAAGGATTTTAGTTTTCTGCCTGCTTCCCATTCTTCCCCAAAAGGTACAGTGGGGTGGGAGGAAGCAGTAGAAATATGGAGGAAAGTATCAACATACTTCAGAAGATCTTTGGAAGATGGTC
The DNA here is from genome assembly GCA_902729485.2 of Mus minutoides. NCBI lineage: Eukaryota > Metazoa > Chordata > Mammalia > Rodentia > Muridae > Mus > Mus minutoides. Next base: position 924,177 of record LR749862.1, read on the forward strand.
TGTGTTCTGGTTTCTTCTATTACAGCCAGATAACTAAACCAGATTTAATGGTTTAATTAAGGGAACAACTGCTGGAATGTAGAAGAAAGAAGAGGGAGGAGAAATGGGAGGCTTTTCACACAGCTCCCTGGCTGGTCTCATTAAGTAGAACATGCCTTCTTCCTGTACCCTGTGACCTGCAGGCTCCCAGAGAGATGGGCTGGTACCTCCCTAGGATGCTGAGTCCCTAACCCCAAAAGGGGAAGGGGGTCTTTATGTTTTTGTGTAAATTCTCACTTGGCTGCACAGGCCATAGGGAAGCCATCAGAACCATGGGTGTAACCCAATCCCAGCTTATGGGAAACGTCTGCAGGGTCCCAAGGAGTCCTACAGATTGCAGCAATCTGGAAAGCCTGCCTGTCTTCCCAGGGTTTTGCAGCCCAGATCCACAGACTCAGCACGCAGTGTTCTCCAGGACAAGCGAAGCATGAAGGGAACTCCCCAGCCAAGGAAAGTGATAGCTCAAAGCCAGGGAGTATTCCAGGCTAGCCATTCCCAGTATCTGTCAGCCTGCTACCTCACATCTTTGTAAAGCTAGCAGTCAGAACAGCATCTCTTCTCAGGCTTTTGGGAATAGTGAAGCAAAATTACTTTTTTTTGTACACCACATGAGCTCTGGTTGGTGCCACAAGTGCCACTTGGAAAAGTGCTACCATTCAGGGCTTCACATGATTCACATGGTTGGCCAGGACAGAACAAGGTACTTTCTAGCAGAAGTGCCATTTACTTCTGTCTTTCAGAGACTCTGTCAACCACCGCAAACAGCACAAGGCACAACAGCTCCCAGGAACTTTGATCATCGAAGACTATTGGATGCTGTCATATCCAAAGCCTTTCTGAGTGTGTATATGTTGATTGATAGATCATAAAAGACTAGGTATGATACACAGATGAGAGCAAGAGGGAGAGGAGATAGGCATATATGAATTTGTAGATGTAAGGATTAGATATGTAAGGATAGATAGATATTTAGATAGATAGATAGATAGATAGATAGATAGATAGATAGATAGATATTTAGATAGATAATATGTAGATGATATGTAGGTAAGTAGATAGATAGATAGATAGATATTTAGATAGATAATATGTAGATGATAGGTAGGTAGGTAGATAGATAGATAGATAGATAGATAGATGATAAATATATAAGAACAGATCGATAGACTCCTTCCTCCCTTCCTCCCTTCCTCCCTTCCTCCCTCTGTCTTTGGTCTTCTGTTTCTCCTACTTTTTACTACTTTTCACCTACTCTCCTCTACTTTTAAAGTCCTGTGATTACATTGGGGCTGCCTCACTAGATTAGTGGATTTTGAGATCCACTCATTGGAAATCTCCATGTCCCCTTTGTGGTGTAGCCTAACATTTGCACAGGATCCAGGGTGAGTTCGTTCCTTATCTGACCTCTGTAAGGAAATGCCTTCTAGAACCAGCTACAGAAAGCAAGGGTCTGTTTGCTTCATGTTTTCAGACTTTTTAATCTGTCATGGGAAGACATGGTGGAGCCGTTTATCATGGTAGACAAGAACGAGAAAGGATCCCAGGAAGGGGACAGAACTATTCCCCAAGGGGACGTCTCCAGTGATTCACTTCCTGTAGATAAGCCCCACCTCCTAAAGTTCAGGTACCCTCCCAAAATAGCACCACCATTTCTGAACCAAGCCTTCAACACATGAAGTGTCCTTAGGGGACACTCCATATTCACACCATAACATAAGAAGCAGTATGGTCATCTCTGCAGAGCCACTGTTCTGCTTGCAATAGGGGCCAGTTGACCTCAGCCTATGGTTTTGTAATACACATGTTACAGTTTGTGGACAGCTAGGATTGGTGCCGTGATACATAGCTCTCTTGCTTGTAGCCTACAGAGGACCTAATGTGGTTCTTCTGCCCATCTACCTGACAAGACACAGTTACCAAGTGCTTCCTTTCATTCTACCTCCCACTGCATCTTTAAGGTAGCTTAGGGAGGGTTACATACAAGATGTGTGGACTGAAGAATCCAGCTGGAACTGGAATGGAATTTTTAGGGAACTGAGAACTTTGGGGAATAAGGGCACAAGGAAGACAGCACATCTCCAGCAGGACTCCGAGATTTCCCTATCCTCAAATTCAGACTAAAGATAAAAGACAGGTTCTATAAAGTACTCATTACTGGTTTTCCTTTGTTTCCCTTTCTAGGTCCACTGGAGGATGCTTCCCTCAGGGAAGAGCAGGCTATCACTGTCAGAGAACTAACAATTTGGGGAGCAACCTTCAACCAGTAGCAGACAGAAACCAGTCGGTAAATTCTGTAGTACCCCCAGCGCTTTGGGACAATCCTGAATCATGATCTCTACACAAGATCCCAAGGAAACCTTCAGGTAGCCCAGTTCCTACAGCAGTATTATTCTTAAGCATTCGTGCAACCAGGGTAAGCAATTTGTCCCAGTTTGCCAGGGACTTTCACTATTCAACACTATATGTCCTACATATAAGGAATCTCTCAATCCTGGGAAAATGGCATGTTTGGCTGTTGTAAGCATTATTTGTTCACTACCCTGACTCTCTTCCTTTTCCTTTCATTTCCTTCCTTTCATTTTCTAAATACCCAGTGTTACTTCCTGATAGTGCTTCCAAGCAAACTACCTCTACCCAAATACTCATCCCAAGGGCAGCTTTGGGAGCAACCAAACCATTATAAACTCTAGGGTCCAATTTTTAACATACAAGACTAGGACACCATGGCCACACATGCCGTGCCCACTTAAAACTCCAGGAGAAGGCCATTCCCAGACTGAGTTGCAAACTCTCTGGCAGAGTGCGTGACAGGTCCTAATAACAGCTGGTATCTGGGGGACCCCGTATCTGGGGGTCCCCTGTCAGTGTGTGCTAGGATTAAACTCTCCTTTTTCCTGCCTCCATCACATGGAAAGAGAAGGCACACATTGTCGCAGAAAAAAAAAAAATCTTCCCATAAAGAAAGCAGGTTTAAATCCTCCATAGCCCTTTGCCTCCTCCTCACCCTAACCCTGCCCTGCCCTTTTCCAGATGTTTCCACTTAGTCATGGTGGGGGCTGAGCAGGGGATGAACAGCATGACTTTGCCTTAACACCCTTCACAATCGATTGAGCTGTGGCAGCTGGGCTTGCCCCCCAGATGGGTCGAGCTCAGTGCAGACAGTGATTATATGTGGGAAATCAGAGAGCCTTCGGGACCAGACCACAATGGCTGGCGCCCCTGCAATTCTCTCTCAGCTTCAATTAGCAACTCTGAATTAGGAAGAGCTCTCTCTGCTTTGACACTCCTCCCACAGTTAGCCTCACCTGGGAGACAGCCTGCCCCAGGGAGAAGAGGCGGCCCAAGCGGTGGACATCTGCACACCCCTAATGAGGCTGGCCCAGGATGGAAGCTCAGCTAATTGCTCCAATCGGCCGTGATGTCTGGCTTCCAGCTGCCATGTCTGGCAGCGCCATTTGGATGTCTTGAGTTTACTGTAAGGCTCAGATTGAGAGACCCTTAGGAATGGAGGACGTCAGCCGGGACTCATGCTGAAGCAATTAAGGGACATTTGTTGCAGGTGAAGAATGGTGCGATAGTAAAATAAAAATATCACAGCCTGCTGTCATCTTACCAGGAAATCCATAGCCCCCCAGCCAAGACGGACCATTCCAAGAACACTAAGCATGTGGTATGTGATTGTTGAAGCACGAGAAGGCTAGGCAGTATCCTGCATGCTGAACTAGGAACCTGGATTCTCAAAGGGTAAATTAACCAGATTATTGCTCTTCCCCATTCCTGAAAACCAGATGACTCAACTCACCCACCCTAAGCCCTGACCCCATTTAGCCTGAAGCTGACAAGTAGAGGCTTCAGGCTTCTCATTAACACTACCATTTTCAAAGCCCCAGAAAGGACCTTAGCAATAGTGCATGGTGGGCTTTATTTTGCACAAATTGTACAAGAAACAATATTTCAACCTTAGATCCGCTGTCTCTTTCCACTCCGACCTCCTCTGAGTCCCCTCTTGCAGAGTGGTATTAGCATTGGAGTGACTTAGCCAATAGAAAACTGACTCCAGGGTACAAGCAGTTTTGCAATGGGGGCTTCTGTTTACGTGGCTGTAGGAATAACTTCCAGAAATAGGCTTCCTACCCTCTGAACTGACTATCGCGTTATCATGGCATACAGGTGCCAGAAGACCAACTGTGACATAAACACATCTTATGGTCCCTAACTGTCTATCTCCACAGAACACAACAGATTCAAGCTCTGAAATCTAAGGAGCCGCACACTAGCATGTGATCTGTTATTCAGCCACAGAAACAGACTTGTGCAGGGAGGATTCAGTTCTCACCAATGCTTGAGCAAAATGAAAAGATTCTCTCTTACAACATACTTCATAACTCAACATATAGAATTGTAAGTGTACTATACAATGAAATGCCAGAATACTCTGGCAGGGACAAGTGAATTGGGAAAAAAAAAGTTTATGGCAGATCAAGAAACAAGAATGTGTTAAAAGAGGCTGATCTTATGAAAGGATGGACCATCCAGAGACTGCCCAACCCAGGGATCCATCCCATAATCAGCCACCAAACACAGACACTATTGCATATGCCAGCAAGATTTTGCTGAAAGAACCCTGATATAGCTGTCTCTGGTGAGGCTATGCCAGTGCCTGGCAAATATAGAAGTGAATGTTCATAGTCATCTATTGGATGGAACACAGGGCCCCCCAATGGAGAAGCTAGAGAAAGTACCCAGGGAGCTGAAGGGGTCTGCAACCTTATAGGTGGAACAACATTATGTACTAACCAGTATCCCCCCAGAGCTTGTGTCTCTAGATGCATATATAGCAGAAGATGGCCTAGTCGGCCATCATTGGGAAGAGAGGCCCCTTAAGTCTTGCAAACTTTATATGCCCCAGTACAGAGGAATGCTAGGGCCAGGAAGTGGGAGTGCGTTGGTAGGGGAGCAGGGCGGGGCAAGGGTATAGGGGACTTTCGGCATAGTATTTGAAATGTAAATGAAGAAAATATCTAATAAGAACTTGAAAAAAAGAAAGAAAAGAGGCTCATCTTAAAATGGGAAGAATAAGTGAGATCTTGCATTGCTTTGGTAGTTCGATTTTAAAAGAAAAGAAAGTTATATGTGAACACATGGGAGGATAGGTTTAATTTCTGGCTGATCTTACCGTCATTGACTAATAACAAAACTCATAAAACCACAAGGTCATGAACAGCAAATTGGTTAATGAGTGCAATCCGTTCAAGAAGAATTTAAAGTCAGCCAAGAAGGCTTATCAACAACAACAAAAGAAAACTTGATTAAAAGATGGCCAAGGACTTTAAAAGATGTGTCTTCAAAGAAAATGTACACGTGACCAATAAGCCCATGAAAGAATGCTCAACATCACTTATCGCTGGATGATTTAAATTATGAATTAAAACCATGATTCCACTTCACATGCATGTAGGAGGATTGTTGTCAGAGGAATGGGGGAGGGGGAGGGGAGAGGGCAAATGTTGGTGAAGATGTCGAGAAACTGGAAGCTTCGTGTAATTATTGGGAATGCGTCGTGATGCGGCCTCTATGAAAATCAATACATTGATTCCTTCAAACCCGAGTAGACCTACCTCTGATCCAGTAACTGCACTTCTGCTATGGACTTGACATCGGGGAAGTAGGGTCTCAAGAAGGTGTGTGGTTTATGTTCACAACGCTATGATTCTCCACAGTCAAAAAACAGAAGCAGGGCTGGCGAGATGGCTCAGCGGGTAAGAACACTGACTGCTCATATATTGATGCAATGGATTATTAATCATTATCTAAGAGGAAGAGTCTGAGACATGTGCTAACTCCTGAAGGAAGTGAAGCAAGACAACCATGAAGAGACAGAGATTTTATGATTTCACTTACAGGAGATAGGTAGGGTAGTCACATTCATGTGAATCTAAAGCAGAGGGGTACTTACCAAGAACAGAGACAGACAGAGACAGACAGAGACACAGAGACACAGAGACGGACAGAGACACAGAAAGAGACAGACATAAAGAGAGAGAGACAGAGACAGAGAGAGGAGGAGTCCTTCCAAGTCCATAGAATGTTTGCCTATATAAGACAGAGTTTTAGAGTTTTAACCACACAGGTGAATGTACTTAATATCACCAAACTGTTAAAATTGTTAAGTTAGAAAGCTTTCTCTTTTATATATTGTAATTGCAATTGAAAGCCTTTAAATTAAAAAAGACTAGAAATGTCTTAAATCTCTTTAATTTTTACCCTTATATTATGTGCGTGAGTGTTTTGACCACAAATATGTATGTACAGCACATGTGTGCCTGGTTCCCACAAAGATTTTTAAACGGTATTGAATCTTCTTGCATGGTGGTGAGTCACCTGTGAGTGCGAGGAGCTGAACCCGGGACTCTGCAGGAGCAACAAGTGCTCTTAATTGCTGAGCCACCTCTCCATCCCATAGAAATGCCTTAAATTTTAGAGCTCATATATGAAAGAAAAGTAATCAAGTTCATCCCCAGTACAGGGTTTGATAAACCTAATAACTCATGGCATTGCCATTAACAAATTATAAAATTCACAGATGCTCTTGGTACTGAAAAAAATCACAGAAAATTTGCCAAGTGATCAATAATTCTTAAAAGACAAATTTGGGGGCTATAGAGATGGCTCAGGGATTACTTACTGCTCTTGCAGAGGACCCAAGTTTGGTTCCCAGCACCAAAACCCACTGTAACTACGATTCCGGGGAATCCAAGGCCTCTGGCCTCTGAAGGCACATGCATGCACATGATGCACATAAACTCACATAGGCACTGACAAATAAATAAGTTATAAATCTCAGCCGGGCGTGGTGGTGCTCGCCTTTAATCCCAGCACTCGGGAGGCAGAGGCAGGCGGATTTCTGAGTTCGAGGCCAGCACTAACAAACAGGGAACAGGAAAGGCTGAACTAGTTTGCAATATTATTACAGAAAATTATTGTACCAAATTATTGATGGATTAAAAAACAAGCAAACAAGGCAAACCTGAGTATGTTTGTAGTCAAAGGTGTAGAAAACAAAGCGTTATTAAAGGTGGTCCTTTTATGACAGCGAACAAATTAACAATTAACAGATGTCTGTCTTATTGTTGGTGTTCTGTTTATGGTATTTTATAAGCATATTTGAATTTAATATTTTTGATATGATTTCTTTTCTCTTCATAACTTGAAGAGTCACTTTTATATGGACTGTTACAGTCTTATTCTGAAGAGGGTCCCCAGTTGCCTAATCACATGGATGCCAGATTCCCTCCCCAAACCTGGGTATGTCTTCTCTCATTCCCAGCAGTGATCTTGGGAGCAGCTGAACTTTGGTTTGCATCCATCCCCTAATAGAAATTAATCCAAAGGAATTACAAGGCTGTGACACTCTGCCTCTGTGGTCTAGAATCCCTCTGAGTACACACTTGGACTTAATTACTATATCTTCCAATAAGGGGGAAATTTCTGAAACTCAATACTGCCTACAGATGAGCAGGGGACACACAGAATCAACATAAAACCAAAGGAACTCTGAAAACCCAAAGGCATAGAAAGAACAAACCAATTCTTACTAAAAACGCTTACCTCGGTATCAGTAGTTTCTTATCTCCCCACCCCCATCCCATCCCCCACTCAACTGCCTTTTAGTAGAAATTGTCATGGGATGGCAAAGGCCACAGAACAAGGGCTGGCTATAAAGAACGTGTGAAGAGAGACAAGCTAGTTTAGATCCATTGGATAACTAAGTATTCGCTTAGGATCTATTGGTCAGGACTTGGTAAGTCCTTGGAGAATTGATGAAAGAAAATGTAATTAAGAGTAATTAAGCTGCCACTCTTCTCTTAGACGGTTCTTCTTGGGGGACACCATTAGATTATTAATCCAACAGACTAGCAGGGCTTGAGTGTGCTGTGGCAATGGTCCTCAGGGAATAAAATGGAAAGTAAGATTGACTCATTCAAGACATTGACAGATTGGCAAGAAGAGATGACCACGAAAGCTGAGTCAAAACCTCCTCCTAGATTTTGGACACAGGCAACTGATGGATTGAGATGTTATGTACCGAGATAAGGAAGGAGGAAAGAGAGACAGGGCAGGAGGTACAGGGAACGTCAAGTTCTCTTTCACTCAAGTGGAAGAAGAGCAATGTGTGTGGCATCCCGGTGGGAATGCCAAAGAGATCCTTGAGGATATCGGTCTGAAACTCAGACAGAAGGCTTGGTTTCGAGGTACAAATGTGTGGCTTATCATAGTAATGATAGTATTTAAATCCTGAGAAGAGATTAGATCGCTTAGTGAGAAGGCCGAGAAAAGAAATGGGGAGGAAAAAAAAAAAACAAGGTTCAAGAACACAAGCATTTTGGTAGAATGAAGAAGTGGGAAAGCTGGTGTAGCTGAAAATGTAGAAGAACCTGGGGAGAGTAATCTCAAAATCCAGGAAAGAAAATTAGTTTTTAAAGAGTAGTGATATGGCGGGCGTAGTGGCGCACACCTTTAATCCCAGCACTTGGGGGGGGGAGGGGCAGAGGCAGGCGGATTTCTGAGTTCTGAGTTCAAGGCCAGCCTGGTCTACAAAGCAAGTTCCAGGACAGCCAGGGCTACACAGAGAAACCCTGTCTCAAAAAACCAAAAAAAAAAAAGAGTAGTGAGAAAGTAGTCTACTACACCAAATGCAGCTGACATACAAATTGCTTTGGTCCTATGTTATCAAATCGCCTACACAAATAAAAGTGTCCAGCATGCACTGCTTAGAACCAGAGACTTGTCCAAACACCATAAAGGAAGTTGGTTGGTTCAAAGTAAGGTTGTTCTTGACCTATGGTGATAGTGCCCTGAACATGCCCAATCTCATCTAATCTTGGAGGCAAAGCAGAATCAAGCCTGCTTACCATTTGGATGGAAAGAAAATGGTTCCTTCCCTAACTGAATATGAGGTTACATAGCGAGACTGATGCAGCCATCCTGATAAGGAAACAGTGGAAGCGAAGCCAGGTCAGGATGAATTGTCCCTAGAGGAGCAATTGTGATCACCTCAGAGAGCCAGGAAACAGTGTCAGAAACATAAACTGGCTTCTGAAAGTCTATTCATATCACCATTAAAAAATAAAAATGCCCAAGGACCAGAAAGTTCCTGTAATGTCTATTCTGCTTTATCATGAAGCCCGTTACCCACTGACTTCTATCAAGTCCCTATTCCCCACTGAGACAAAGAGAAACCTTTCCCTCCCAGCTACCACAAGATGGCTCCCAACAGTGGCCACCTCCACATATCAACACAGAGATCTGTTTGTGCACATCTCCCCTGGTCCTCCACGGTCAAGACGCCTTGATGGCAGGTGTTGAAATCATCCCTGGTTGGAATATTTACACCATGAAAATTGGCCAGCACTGCGCTCCAACTTGTTCAATGGCTCCAGCCTGCCGATGAGTACTGTCCTGTAAGACACAACACACTAAACAAGAAGTAGGCAGGGGGCATAGGCAAATACTTTAGGAATGTACTTCTCATAGATTCTTGATGTGTGTTAGTACATTAAAAACACAGAAGGATCTTTCTATATAGAAACCGATTCAAGTATTTAAATAACAGTTTTCCAAAATTCTTTGACCATAGATTTCTATTTAGTGAAACATACATCACTACCATCTGGAGTTCATGACACTTGGATTTTCTTTTCTTTATTTTTTTTCTTTTAATAAAAGTATTAGCATGAAAATGGAGATAGAAACCCCTAATGGATCTCCTGCTCATTCCCATGGCTATTTTAAGAGGTGCGCAGATGATGGATGTCCTCAGCCCTTCTTGTGATGGCTAAAAGACACTTATTATTTATGACTCGAGCTCTGTGTCGTGATTGCTGTCATTAATAATGATGGTTTAGCCCCAAGGCTGGGAAGGTGGCAGGTCTGGAGTCTCTCTTGCTTGGCTTGACATTCCTGTGATATGGGAGTTTGGGCTATAAAGCTCAAAATGCTTCCCTAACACAGGGAGTGCTCAATTTCAAATTCTTTCCTCATTCAAGAGCAGGAGTTTGGGGGGTGGGGGGAATCCAGGGAAGGGGTTTTTCTTGAACTGTGGACAGTTCTGCTGGCTAACAGATTGAATGGAAGAGAGTCTGGGGACTCAGTGGACCAGAACAACCATGTTCATTAAGAGAGCCAGGAAGCGGCCATGGGGGTCTTGTCTGTCCACAACTTGGCAGGACACAAAGTATTTTACCAAAAGGAATCTCACAGCTGGAAGGAGCAGGTGCCGACAGACTGAGCCTGTGCAAAACTGGAGAGAGATTAAGGCAGGAAGGAAATTGGATTTTCCCAAGTTTCAAAGGGGGAGGGGTAACCTAGGAGGAGGCAAGTGGAGAAGCAGAGAGAGAGGCTGAAATTGATTTAAGACGTGAAATAAATATCCTTAACCAGCAAATAGCTGCCATTCTGCATTTTAACAATGTAACGGGCAAAAAGAACCAGTATTAGCTGAACCCACGCCTCCACCAGAGGGAGAGATTATCAGTTACTGAGCAGGGAGAGCTAACCCAAACACAGTGTTCATGTCCTACAGTCTCCCAGAAGCAAGTTGTGTTGCCAGGAAAATATCTTCCTGGTTTTTCTCCTCCATGTTCTTTTCCTAACATCACTCCTCTCTGGATAGAGATGGAGGCTTTCATCCTTAGCCTGAAGTTCTGAGATGGTTAACAACATATGGCAAGTCTTTCGTGGGACAAAGAAAGGTGGTTCCCAAAAACCAGCAAGCACTGACGCATCCTCCCTATAAAGTTAGATTTGTCTACCATGTTTGCGGCATTTGCAGAGAGCTGTAGGGCCTGTCCTTTGTCTCACTGGTTTCGAGAAGAAGGTGGGCAAGGTGTCGTCACATTTCCTCACCTTCTCTAACCCTGACTATTTGGAAGCAGTGTTTTAAATGTTCAGATGTGATACCTTAAAACAGTGGAGGAATTTAACAAGATATGATAAATCAATGAGTTGTATTTTAAAAACCAACATATGAGCCGGGCGGGGTGGCACACGCCTTTAATCCCAGCACTTGGGAGGCAGAGACAGGAGGATTTCTGAGTTCGAGGCCAGCCTGGTCTACAAAGTGAGTTCCAGGACAGCCAGGGCTACACAGAGAAACCCTGTCTCGAAAAAACAAAAAACAAACAAACAAAAAACAAAACAAAACAAAAAAACAACATATGGTCATAAAATTGAGAAGTGAGATTTGAAATTCTCTGGAAAACAGGGTGTTTCATATAGATGCTCACAGATCTGAAGGCTAAGTGGTTTCATTTTCTCTCCTAGACATTAGACCCTCCCCACAAGACACTCTGGAAGATTCTGAAAGAAGATTTATGTGTCTGCATTCAGATGAAGGAAATCACTTTGGAAAAAGAACTTATTCTTTTCAATATGTAAGCAGTAATTGGCACTCTGCAAACTAATGCTCTTCTGAATTATTGTATTTGGTCCTCAAAATAATCCTGTAAGTCAGGTGGTAGCATTAGCCTCATTTTCCAGTTGAAGAAACCAAGGCTCAGAGACCTTGAGGAGGGCAGGGTCCAGGTCACACAGCTGGTAAGCAGATATGTGTGACTCTAAATCTCTTGCTCTTTTCCCTACCACATTCCCTAATCCTCTGGAAGGAAGGATCACAGAAGTGTTTTCTACAGGGCCCCAGGCACAGAGATATATGCAGGCAACTTCTAGAGCTTATTAAAGATGGAGGAGCACCTTTTTGTCCCATGTTCCATAATGTGAATTCTTGGGAGTTACCAGATAACAAACCCCTGTGTGTGCTCAGTTCCTATGTTTCTCTGTATACTATGTTCCCTCCTCAATCCTAAAGCCTAATCTATAGGCCATGCTGATGAATTTGTTGGCACAATTAGAAATGTGTAAAAAGTACAATCCTTGCATCTGCCCTTCTTGCCCATGCCTTTCCTAATGATCCTTTCTAGAAGCACATAGCTCTCTTGAGTTTGAAAATTGTTATGAAAAGTTAGGAAAGCACACCAATGAGTGTGTTTGCCATCCTCCAGACACATCACAGAAGATGCCTGTTCTCTCAGGCTTCCAGCCCCAACTCTGACATCCGTCTCATTTATATCCTATCTCTTTCCAGCAAGGGCCAGAAACCAATTCAGCATGTCATACGGGAAAACAGATAATAACAAAACTTCATGAAAGATTGCCTATAGACGTTATCCCTTACATCTATTTCTATGCTGCCTTCTCCCCACTGAATCACTTCTTACATGTTATCACTTTCTCATCCAGAGACCTTCAAGGTTTCCTTGATGACTCTAGTATTAACTACAAATTTCTTAGCAAATCATGCTGTAATTCCCTCATTCAGATAGTGTCTGGGCTGTTCTTACATGGAGATTTGGATGGACTGATGATTAGATGGATGAATGGATGGATGGATGGATGGATATATGGATAGATGGATGGATGAAGAGATTTAATATCTTAAAATTAGAACATTTCTGTCTGTGGAACAGCAGTGGTGTTCCATCTGCTGTTGAGAAAATTTAAGGATTTTATGGCCTTTTCCTGAATATTCTCTCCTTTTTCATCACACATACACACGACTATGTGACCATTGCCATATAAGTATATAATATTTTATGATTAATAATCCATTCTAACAACCCAGAGAGACTTCTGACAGAACCAAATTCTAAAATGTGAGTGTTTGGAGCCCCAGATCTAATTTCTATGTTTAATGACCAATATTGCTCAAGTAAGGGAACTTCCTTCCCAGACCTCTATTTCTTGGCTTGAGAAATTAATTGATGCCTTTCAGATTTGGAGCAGAGACAGAAGCTCAAAAGTATACCACCACAACCACCACCACCAGGTAATAGACCCCTGTGTGCCACCACCACCACTACCGTGTATATTTCTTTAGTAATAAGGAATAATAGTCCTTAATATCCCTATTTAACCAAAGATGACCTTGAACTTCTTATCTTCTTGCTTCCATGCACTGGGATTATAGGTGTGTGCCACTACCATATCCACCTGGTTTGTGTGGGGCTGGAGATCAAACTTGGAACTTCACACATGCTAGGCAAGCACTCTACCAACTGAGTTACAGCCTAGCCCTCCATTGTTAGGTTTTATGAGCAGGTACTCTTTCCCAGATGGTAGTTGTTTAAGGACCAGTGAAGGAATAAGTAAGTTCAAAGAGTCATCCTTAAAAAAAAAAAAAAGTCATCCTTGTTTATGACTCCAAAGCCCCCTTACCCATTTTCTACTCTAGGAGAATTTCTCTGTGAAATAGAAAGGACACATCATGACAAACTCTATTTACCCACATTCAGTCTTTAGTCTTCACCATCGTCAGGATACTGGCTTAAGCATGTCCAGAGATGTTCCTGCCTGCCACCTTTATGATGTAAGGCAAGCATACTCAGAAGTGTTCCTGTCTCCATCTTACTCCTTTTAATATTATACACTGTGACCTCAACTCACTGTATTCCCCAGTGTTCTATCTTTCTTTCTTGGACTATGACCTTAAACTGAGCACACTCAGGATTCAGCCCACCTGGAGAGTGATATCCTGTATGAATTCAGGATCCTTGGATAAAGTGTCCCCTTCATTCAGAAGAGCATTACTTCAGAAATAACTCTCACACCCTTCTTAACCTGCTGGAAATCACCTCAGCTGATCCATAACTTAGCTAGTGTAAACAGAGCTACAGTAAACTTGGGCATGCAGTTAAAAAAGAAAAAGAAAATGCTGGATAAATGAAAGCAGCAAACAGAAAGGGAATTTCACCCAGTTAAATGAAATAATACAACACCTTTGTAATGTTTAAATATAACAGTAGCTTTGAAAAAAGTAAAAATAGAAAACCTACATATAAAGTAATGCCCCACCTGGGGATCTGTCCCATATACAGTTACCAAACCCAAACACTATTGTGGATGCCAGCAAGTGCATGCTGACAGGAGCCTGATATAGCTGTCTCCTGAGAGGCTCTGCCAGTGCCTGACAAATACAGAAGTGGAGGCTCACAGCCATCCATTGGACTGAGCATAGGGTCCCCAAGGGAGGAGCTAGAAACAGTTTGCACTCCTATAGGAGGAACAACAATATGAACCAACCAGTACCCCCAGAGCTCCCAGAGACTAAACCACCAACCAAAAAGTACACATGGAGGGACTCAAAGCTCCAGCCACATATGTGGCAGAGGATGGCCTTGTGAGACATCAATAAGAGGAGAAGCCCTTGGTCCTGTGAAGGCTCAATGTCCCAGTGTAGGGGAATTCCAAGACAGGGAAGGGATAGTGGGTGGGTTAGTGAGCAGGGGGGAAGGGGGAAGGGATGGGAGGGGGTTCAGAGGGGAAATGAAGAGAGGGGACAACATTTGAAATGTAAATAAAGAAAATATCTAATAATAAAAAAGCATAGCAATATGTGCTATTGTTGTGTTCCAAAGAGAAAATAATAATAATAATGTGAAATAAACAGAATAGCTTCACCAAAATGATTCACCCTTATCTTTACTTCTAAGATTTGATACTGCTGTGTTACTTGACAAGTTGAGGCCGCCATAACAAAGTGCAAGAGACTGGGAGTCTTAAACAGCAGAAATGCATTGTATTAAGTTTTAGAAGCTGGAATCCCAAGATCCAAGTGCCAGCAGGGTTGATTGTCCCTGAAGCCTCTCTGCTGGCTTGAACACGGCCCATCTATGGCTGCTTCCTACAGAACTGGCCTCTGTACGCTTGCATCCCTGGCATCTCTCTTGAATGTACAAATACACTCTTCATAGAAAGACACCTATCATATTAGACAAGAGCCCATCCATAAGACTTTAAATGAACTCCTTTAACCATAAGTATCTCTTTAAAGAATTTATTATCCATATAATCACTTTCTTGGGTACTAGACCTTTAACACACAAACAAGATAAAGACACACATACATGGCAAGGGAAAATTAAGGTTGCAACCCAGAGTTAATCACATGCCCTTGATTGAAAAGGGGACATTATCCAAGTACAACCAACGTGTTTGCAACTAATATAAGGTCAAAAGGGAATGCTCAGGCTTGAGGGCCATCTGCAAAAGAAAAACTTGACCCATCCATTGATGTCTTCTAGGTGGGCAAAGTCAAGGAACAGAAGCAGCTTAAACAGCATTAAAGAGTCCCCACTACAGTTCTCAGAAGGAATGTCATACATTGACTTCAGCCAAGTGACACCTTTTCAAATTCTGACCCCTGAAACTGTAAGATAATAAACTCACATTGTTTTAAACACCTTACTTCACATAGCTTGCCATAATAATAGAAACCTAGTATGCCAGGTGCATGAAAGAGTTAAGACATGGTGTGAGGAGCATTCCAAGTAACTGATAATGACACGTGTTAGTCAGGAAAAGTAAACAATCACCTACTCATCCAGTTAAAAATAGGATCATATATCTGTGCCACATTACTAAAAAATAAAGCCTAGATAAGTTTTAAGACCTTAGCAACATACACATGTGACTACTGGAAGCAAATAGATGAGAATGTATTTATGACTTTGGAATCGGGAAGGAGAAAACTTCCAAAAATTAATAAACTTTACAATATTAAAATATAAAGCATTTGTATTCAAGAGATAATCTAAGCAAAATCAAAAGGCAAGCAGGAAGACATTGGAAAGTGGTATTTATAACATAGATCTATTTACAATTTTTCTTTGCCTTACTTTTCTTCTTGACAGGGAACATTAATTACTTTCCTAATTAACAATAAATAAGGGGAAAATGGGAAGACTCTTCTCCAAGAAATGAGTTAGAACAAAGAAAACCAAACCAAAATCACTCTGAGAACACAAGGCAATAAAAGACAAATTATGACGGCTTGAGACAGCTCCTCCTGCCCAAAGCTCCTCTGCCCAAACTCCACACTCTTGCACCTGTGCAATGGGGTCAGGTCAGCCAGCGTCCTGTGGACAAGACTCCTGATACATTAACCTACTTATGGACTATTGGAGATGTGGCATAACTGTCTGGTTGTCTCCTCTTTTTCCTCTTTTTCCTCTTTTTCCTCTTTTTCCTCATTTTCCTGAACACATAGATATGCTACCTTTTCTGTCCTCTCTTAGCAGTTGGCTATGTCTGTGTGCCAGAGTTCTACCCAATGGGACCAATGACAGAGGGTGAGTCAGAAGCTACTTTGTTATCCCCTGTCCTTACTTTCCCTACCTTCTGCTGGACAAGAAGTAAGTCACAAAATAAGCCAGGCCTCTCACTGCCATCCAAAAGGCCTCACCTAGCACTGCAAGTGGGAGCCAGGATGCCCCAGGGTGCCATGGTTACCTTTACTGAAAGTCAATTGAAGTGTTTCCTCTATCAGATTGGCCTATGGGTGTGTCTGTATAGTATTTTCTTAATTGCTAATTGCCACCTCTGGGCGAGTGTCCCTGCTTTGCATAAGGGAAACCAAGCCAGAGGGAGCAAACCAATAAGCAGCATTCCTCCATGGCCTCTGCTTCAGTTCCTGCCCTCCACGAGGGACAGTAAGCTGTAAGTCAAAATAATTTTACATCCCCAAGTTGCTTTTGGTCGGTATGATCACTGCAGCTGAAAAGCAACCAGAACACAGGGTGTCTTGTCACTGTTAATAGTGTCATTTGGAAAGTGACATGATGGAGCCTCCTTCTAGCTTCCCGACGTCATGAAGCGTGGACTGGCATCCCACTCCATTGTTTCTGCATCATAGGAGGAAGACGGTGTTGGGACGAAAGGCTCCGAGGATCAAGACAATGAGTTCCAGAACTGAAGTAGGGCTCTAGAGTGAGATGAATGAGCCAAGAGACAGAACTTTAGGAAAATTAATACCCACAGAGAAGACTCCATCCAGCTGCATAGACTCTGGACATTTCTCCTTGTTTCGTAGGGTATTTTTCAAGACCTCGGCTTTAGGTTTGTTTTTCAATTTTTTTAAAAAATTTTTTTCTCCCAAAAAAGAATTTTAAAATAGATAATAAAATAAGTGGACTGTTGAGACCTATTTGGGAAGGGTCTAAGCTACCTCACCAATTTGCTATTTGCCTAGCAGACCCTCCTCACTTCCCGAGTGTGAGAAGTTTGTTTTCTGCCCACGGCTTCCATGTTGGGATTATACAACAGCTGGTCAACTCACAGCGGCCCCGAACATGCTTGAATATCATCTTACACGGAGGGGCTATCTGACACAAGATCTTGCTGCATAGCTCAGGAAACTATCCCGACAACCACAGAAAGGTAAATACAGACCCTAAACTCCTGCCAGCTGGGCCAGCAGCAACAGAGCCCTTTGCCTGGCAGCTGTGGGACAGTTTTCAAATATAAACACATCCCCTCTGCCTTCTGCTTTCCCTTCTCCTCGCTGTTTTCTTTCCTAAGGATTACGAGATTTCATTCTCATTGTTCCATAGATGGAGAGGGAGGTCTCCCAGAGCCGGTGCCAAGCACTGTGTGTTCCTTATGGTTTGGAAACCACTTGAAACACTCTGTCCCCTCCTCATACAGCCAACCCACGCTGCACCCCCACCTCCAGCCCCTTACAGTTCTATCAGAGTCCTGGGAAGGCTGCTGCAGAAACTGTCTTTTCCCAATCTGCCCAGAACATCTGGAAGGCAGAGAAGGTCATTAGAAATTTGCTTTTCAATGGAAGATGGGACAACTATCAGAAACATAGGGCAGAAAGGAGCATCAGCTACATCTAATGGCCTTGCTAGATGTCTTGATGTCTCAATGCATTCGTGAAGCAGCTCTGTACCTATGTCAAGGGCACCATTAGGAAAAGACAGTAGAGATCTGGTCAGCATCTGAATAGACGCCATTTACCCTACCTTCCATTCATTCCCAGTGTCTGCTCTGTCCTGTGTCCTGCGAAGCTAACATCTAGAAACTAATTTTTCCCTAGTGGAGTCCACCAGAAAGTCGCTGTGGGGATGTGACTGGAGATTGGAAGAAGAGAGAAGTCTGTCTTGTGCAACATTTCTGGAAGTAGAAGTAGACTTGCACATTCGTAGTACAAGCCACCACCCTGACCCCAGGCAGCTACTCTTTACCATCCCAGCTTCCAGGAAGCCCAGGAAACACAGTTTTCTCCAGTCACAAATCGACCTGGAGAAGGCAGGGGCTCCCTGACACTGCAAGCTCCAATGCCCCGGCTCCACTGTGTGTCATTTTAGCATCCTTCACACGGTTCCTCCAGAAACCTCTTCATCAGTCTCTTTTTCAAAGATTATATTTTAATTATTTGTATTTACGTCACAGGGGGTATATGCATATGTGTGGGGATGCCTGAAGAGTCAGAGGCATGGGATGCCCTGAAGGTGGAGTTAGAGGGTATTGTCCACCGCCTAATATGGGTGCTGGGAATCAAACTCTGGTCCTCTGCAAGAGCAGTGCGTAGTAGCCATCTCTGCAGCCCCTGAATCAAATTTTTCACCAGGAGCATTTGGGATGGATGCTGTTTCCTGCCCCGTGACCCCACCTACTGCACCTGACATTATTGGTGCAAATACAGAGGTTTGAAAAGTCAAGATAATGTTTGCCTTTATGAAGTCATGCTGTGATCAGAAGAAAAAGAGCTAACTGAGCTTATCATTCCAACCCAGATGACTGCTGGAGATGGTTCTAGAACAGTGTTTCTCAGTAGAATCAGCATCGTCTAGGAACGTGATAGAAATGTAAATTCTTAAGCTCTATCACAGAGCCACCCAATCAGAAATTCCTGAAGTTAAGTTCAGAAGCTTTACCCAGAACTTTGGGAGCTGTGGGGCCCCTGAGATGTTGTCATATCCCAAGGGAAGTCAGATAAAGGAACATTGCAGCCAGATTTTCCAAAACCATGGAAGTTGGCTGCTTTTCCCTCTTGAACATCCATAGATGAGCCTCAAGATGTTTTTTTATGACTTGGACTGTGGCTTAGACTCACTAGTCTAAGTGATTAATTAGTCACCATGCAAGAACAGCCTTTACTTAAGTTGCAGCAAGAGACCAGATGCTTCTTGACACAGTCAGTGGCAGGTAAGCTCTACACATACTCCCCTCTTGGATGCTTTGCACATAAACACATAAGCTCAGACCAGGCTCTTGGTCCTCAAGTGTCAACAGCACCTTAGCTGAAGACCCTGCCTAACTGCTTTCCCCCAGCTGTACCTAGCTACATCACATGGACCGGAACTCTGTGTGGTTATAATGGGTTAGAAGGTCTTCTCTCTTTGTTCACCTGTGCTTTATTCTCTCCCTCCTCGAAGCATCTACTTGAGAACCAGGTCACACTTGCAGTGGAAACCCATGGCTCCAGGTGGAAAAGCAGATTGCAGTTTAGAACTCACAACCATTTTTTTTAGTAGCTGCTGCTAACCCAGAAGCAGCTCCTTCATTCTGCATCTGTTCCTGTTGTTTGTGAAATGAGACCCATGAAGTCTGTCTTGGAGGGCGAGGGAGGAATTAATTGAAATAACATATAAGCAATGCTTAGCATAATCAGGGATGCATCCTTGGACTTTGCCAAGTAAAGTCTCTTGCACTCTTCTCCTTGAAGACCATAGCCCTATGTTTCCCATGATGAATTCCTAGAGCACAGTGCAGATGGTACAACCCATAGTCAGAATGTGTCCGGCCTTCGCTATATTCACTATCTTGGTGTCTTTAGGCAATCTCCTTTATGTCACTCCTGGTTTTGCCTAACTCATTCTTAAATCTTAGCATCTAGAAAGCCAGCTTCTCATTACCTTTGGACTCCATAGATATCTGCTAAGTCCTCTTTAAAACTATTCCTAGCTAACATGAATATGAATTAACTAGTCATCCTTAATTCATTATTAATATCATTACCATACACTCCAAGCAAAAGATTGAGACTTAATACCTATAGAGTATAAGTCAACAATAATGATAATTGGACAGAAATTTTGAATTTGAAACTACATTACTAAGCTCCTTTGACTCTTTCTTATTTAAATGTTTGGGGGGAAAAAAAAACACCTAACACATGTTTTGGGCAAGAGTTTAGAATAATGGCCAGAAGACTAGCAATGGTAGTGACCAAAGTCACATTCATATGTGAAAGCTTTAAAACCTAATCTCGTGGAACAGTGAAAGGTAGTTACCATAGGCTGGGGAAGAGGGTGAGCAGGGACAGGGACAAGGAAAGGGAAATGCTGAACACAGAATACAGAGTCTCCGCAAGACCAGAGGATTGTGCTTTACTATTCTGCTGCACAGTGATCACCGTTAATGTATACATGCATTTTCTGTTGCTATCAGGAAATACCTAGGCCTGGTATTTATAAAGAAAGGAGATTCATTTAGCTCAGAGCATTGAAGGTCCACACAGCATGCCATTAGTTCAAGTAAGAGCATCTCTGACCTCATCAACTTGTCTGCAAAATCAGGCAGGAGATCATATGATGAGACTGAAAGCCAGAGGAGGTGTGGCCAGACCTACCTCCAATAGACCTCCTCTATACCTCTGAATATATATATATATATATATATATATATATATATATATATATATATACTTTACTTAATATTTTTTGATACCATAGTCTCTCTACCTCTTCTCTTAATGAACCTGTTAACTCTAAACATCATCACACGGTGGGTCAGATCTCTAACATCATCCATCACACTGTGGATCAGATCTCTAACATATTGAGGAATAGACAATATCTGGACCAGAGCAGTTAATAACAACATGTTATAAATTTCAAACTTTTAAAAAGAATTCGTTTTAGTTTCTTTATTACACACACAAATATTATTTTGGTATATGTTAGTTTGATTTGACCTAGAACGCACACAAAGATCAAAACATCATATTGTATCCGATAAATATACATAGTTATTGGTTAATTCAAATAGTTTAATTCAATGACAACAGCAACATTGATGACAAGAATTTGGAAGAAGGGAGCCTCGACTCGGCTGCTAAGAAAGATGCTGAGCCAGGTCAGGTCTGGGAACTGGGTCTTGGGAAGGTCCCCACTCCAAGGACTTCTCATTGTGAGTTTCCCCACTGTCCAGAGAAGATCTGGTCTGTTTGCCATCCCTGGAATGCCTCAGAGTCATCGTCACCACCACCCACTTTGTTCTCGCCCTTCCCTGCCCTGAAAAGCCCTTCCTCCTTTCTTCCCCTTCCAAGTCCTTCAGAGACTAACTCCATCCCTGCTTCCTCTGAGACACTCCCTGGAGAATCAGTCCCCTTCCTACATCCTCCTCCACAGACATCCTTGTAGCTCCTGGTCAACTGAAGGTCATTTTGCATAATGTGTCTTGATTCAATTGAGTCAATTTGATGCCTTCGTATATACATGTCTTCTTCCTCCCACCCCACCCCACCCCCCAAACCAATCGCAGGCTTCCCTCTGAAGGCAAGGGTCACATTTCCTACAACTTCTAGGTCTGAACTAAATTAGCTTGATCTCCAAAAGAAATGTAAAGGGTACATGCAAAAGCTTCCAACAGCATCTGCATCCTTGGTAGTGTGTATTCTATAAAGATCGCCATGCCCCTCCCTATTAATGGCACACTTGTTTTCAGATCCCTGACACGCTGAAGGAGAAAGGCAGGCACTCCAAATGGTCTGCTTATGATGAACTGGCCTGGACTCCAACCCCACCCTTTAAAACCTAGAATCCTCTTCCACTCTCTGATAAAGCTCTAGCGCTCTGCCGCCCCCACACAGCACATTATTGGACAGAAGTCTAAATTAAGATGAATTGCTCTCCAAAGCTCCTCTCTCTTTTCCTGGTTGGCCATAGATAATCAGTCGTGTCAATTGGCAGAGCCAGATTGAAAAATGGGGCTCAAATAACAAAAATCTGTATTAAAAGGAACACATAATAAAATTCTGAACTTTAAAAGTAATGTCGGAATATTGAGAGATAATTTAAGTTTACTGCAATTGTTATATAAATCAGTAATGATCATCTTGAGAAAGGTAGATCTCAACAAATACCAAAATTTGAAGTGATTTCTTGAAAGTCAGTTCATAATGCCTAAAATTAAAAAATCAATAAAACAATAAAAACTATACAAGCCACACCTCTATACAAGAATAAACCTCTAAAACCAGAATCAAGACAAAAGTGCCCATTCTTACCACTTCTATGTGATTCAGAGGAATGAAACAAGAGAAAGTAGTGAACAGGCTAGAAACTATCCACCATTGCAGACAATATGGTTTGTACTTGAAATATTCTTAGGCTTGGCATAATGGTGAATGCTTAACAGTTAAGGCAAGAGGATCAAGACTTTAAACCCACCCTGGATGGCATAGACAGTTGTAGGACAGTCTATGTTATAGAAAGACCCTTTCTCAAAAGGAAAAGCCAAAATAAACCCTTTGACATGAAAGGCAATTTCATGAATGTACCAGAATACAAACCCAACATCTATTAAAACCAGTTTTTCTACATAGTAATCTGGACAATGCTAAGTAGGAATTCAAGGAAATGCTCCATTCGCTATAAAATAAAATAAAATAAAATAAAATAAAATAAACCCTGAAGATTAGCCTAACCGAGAAAGTGAAAGACTATAACAATGAAAGCTTCACAACACTGAGGACAGAAACTGAAGAAGCCACTAGAAAGGGGGAAAGCGCCCATGTTCATGGATACATAGAAATGCTAATTAAAATCCAGATCAAGAAAGAGTAATCCTAAGATGTATAGAGAAGCACAGAAGACCTCAAGCGGCCAAAGCAATCTTGACGCAAAAGAGAAATGTTGGAGGTAGCATAGTGTCTGCTTTCAAAGTCATAGTAACAAGTGCAACATGGCACTGACCCCAAACCAGGCTAGTGGCACAGTGAATTACAATAAGGAACCCAGAACCAAATCCACAGCTCTGGTTCCCCACAGAGGTGCCTGAGTTAGTGTCCTTCTCTGTGATTGCAATAAAACACTAACCAAAAATCAATTTAGGGAGGAAAAGTTTATTTGACTTAAAGTGTATAGTCCTTCATTGAAATCGAGTGTCTTATTAAGGGTTTCTGTTGCAACAAAAACACCCTGGCCAAAAAGCAAGTTGGAGAAGAAAGGGTTTATTCAGCTCACACTTCCAGATGACTGTTCATCACCAAAGGAAGTCGGGACAGGAGCTCACACAGGGGAGGATCCTGGAGGCAGGAGCTGATGCAGAGGCTGTGGAGGGTGCTGTTTACTGCTTTGCTCCCCATGGCTTGCTCAGCCTGTTTTCATATAGAATCTAGGACCACTAGCCCAGGAATGACACCACCCACGATGGGCTGGGCCCTCCCCCATTGATCTCAAGGAGGCATTTACGAAAACTGAGGCTCCTTTCTCTGTAATGACTCTAACTCATGTCAAATCGACGCACAAAACCAGCCAGTACAGAAACCAAGGCAGGAAGCGGGAGGCAAGAACTGAAGCAAAGACCGTGGGAAAACACTTCTTATTGGCTTGCTTCTTCTGGTTTGCTCTGCTGTCTTTCTTATAAGTTCAAGGTCTACCTGTCCAGGAACGGCACCACCAATAGTGGTCTGGGCCATCCTACATAACATAGCAATTAAGAAAAATGCCTTGTAGATATACCCTCAGGTCAATCTCGTGGAGGCAATTCCTCAAATGAGATTCGATCTTCCCAAGTAGGTTTAGGTTTGTGTCAAGTTGAGGAAAACTAACTATGACAGTGCCAAAACATATGCTGGAATAAAGAGAGCGTCTTCAACAGTTGGAACTGGAACACTGTACATCCACATGTAGGATATTAAAACTAGATCCTCATCTCTCCTTCTGTACCAAAAAAAAAAAAAAATCAATTCAAAATGGATCAAAGACCTTACTATAAAACCCTGAACTTTTTGCTAGAGAAAAATGTGGTTGAGATGCAAAAACATATGGGTATATAGCAACTTTCTGGATGGGATTCTAATAGCTCAGGAAATAACAAGAACAGACAGAAGGGTTGTATACAATTTTAAAGTCTCTACATTTTAGGGAAACAATTGGAGCCGTGGAAATGGCTTGGCAGGCACAAGGGTGAGGATTTGGGTTCTGATCCCCCAAACGCAAGTTAAAAGTCAGGTATTGCTGCTTTCTGACACCTCAGCATTATGTGGAAGAGACAGGTCTGTGTCACCAGAGACTGCCTCTCATCTGGCCTAGTGGAAAAAAAATAATCAAGCTCTCGGTTCAGTGAGAGACATTGTCACAAAGGAATAAGACAGAGAGTGATAGAGAAGCACTTTATACTATTCTCTGGCTTCGACAACCACACATGTGTGTTCATACCTGGGCACACGTGAGTGCACTGACACATACACACACCAAATAAAATTCAATTAAGTAAAATAAAGGACATAGCTACCAGATAGAAGAGGCAGCTTAAAGAGTGGGAAAAATAGAAGATTGAGTTCTAGGATATATTTTTTTAAGGCCTAGAAATTAAATAACAAATAATCCAATACCAAATATAGAGCCAAAAATAAATGCCAAATTAAATACCAGTTATTAGTTAGGCCAATGAATCAAATGGACAATTTTTTAAGTAAAAATTGTCATAATTATTTTAAAATAATAATAATATTATATATATATATATATATATATATATATATATATATATATATATATGGCTGGAGAGATGGCTCCGTGGTTAAGAGCATGTGCTGTTTTTGCAAAGGACCTAGGTTCAGTTTCCAGCACCCACATGGCAGACCACACCCATATATAATACCAGTGCCAGGAAATCTGATGTCCTCTTTTGGCCTCCTCAGGCATGAAACATAGACACAGTGCACATGCATACATGTAGGCAGAATGTTCATATACATAAAATAAAAACAAATCTTTTTTTTCATTGTCAACGCCCTAGCTATCAGGAAAACACAAATTAGAACAACATCAAGATTCCATCTCACTCCAGTCAGAATGGCAATCATAAGAACAAACAGCAAACGTTACCAGGGAGATGAGGTAAAATAGACCCTTATACACAGTTGGTAGGAATAGAAATCCAGCAACTATATCAGTATTGAGATTCCCCAGAACATTTGAGACAACAACTGAATGATCAAGTTATAACATTCCTGGGTACGTAGGTGATGGAATGAAAGTCAGCGTACAAATCAAAATCCCATATTCACATCTACTTCTGCACTAACCACAGTAACCAAGCTGCAGAGTTAGCCTGCTGTTTCCATCAACAGGGGAAGAGAAAAGGGAAACAGAAGTAACACACACACATGCACACGCACACACATGCACATGCACATACATACACACACTCGAGTCTTGTTCAGTCATCAAGAAGCATAAAACATGTCATTTGTAGGCAAATAGATGGCATGGCACATCATTGTGTTAAGTGAAAATAAAGGCTAGATTCTTCAGAAAGATAAATATCACATTTATATCATATGTGGAATTTAGAAAATTTTCAGGATACCAAAAGCGAATGTGGATTGTCAGGGAAGACTGCAGGGAGAAATAAGGGGGGACAGGAGGAGAGGCGAGGAATATCAAGGGTTTAAAGCAATGAAACTACACACATCGATGGGCTTTTAGTGTTCACGACATGAGAAGCACTATTTCCACCCTGCTAATTAGAACAGAACTGAGCTGTAAAGGCTTTCAAGACAAAGGCGTAGAATACAGCCAGAGAAAGATTTAAGCCAATCCAGAAAAGAGTGCCGGAAACAATTGGAAGTGTTTGTCATGAAGAAGAAAAGTCTCACGAAAATGTGATCCCTCTTTTCAAATATGTGAAAAGGTTTTATGTAAGGAAAAGAGACCATTTATTTAGTAACTCCCAAATGAAACAGGCTTCCACAAAAGAAGAATGTCTGTTAGTGCTCTTAAGAGTATAATGGGTTACCTTGTGGGCCACGCAGGTTCCAACTCCAGGAACTATGAAGGAAGCATGCAGTCCTTAACGGAGCCTGTTCTTCCCTCAGGATTTCAGTGTCTTCCTGAGCTATCCTGGATACATCCTCCCCATCTCGCCATGATGCATGGAATCACAGGTGGTCATGCTCACCCTAGTTGAAATTGCTTGTCAAGCTTTCCATCCTGTAGCCCAGTGAGGAAGCCACATGCCTAGATAAAGCTGGCTCAGGCTTGCTGATCGAGTATCTGGTAGTAGTCACACATAGCTACTAGGTCCCCAAAAAGCAAAGACTCATAGGCAAAGTACCTAAGTGCCTTCATCTCATGGAGGAAGACCAGGCATCCAACCAGAGATATTTTGAAGCTTAAGATATTCACTGCGATCCACTGAGTCACACCAAGTGTCTACTGTCCCTTCCATAATAAAAGTCAGGATTTTGGAAGAGCATGCAGTGGCTACATAAGTTGAAACCCTAGCTCTGCCACCCACCACCTGTGCCACTTCCACCAACACACCTGTGCCACTTCCACCAACCCACCTGTGTGACTGCCATCGACCCACCTGTGTCACTGCCATCAACCACCTGAGTCACTGCCACCAACCACCTGTGCCACTCCCACCCACCACCTGTGCCACTGTGGGCGACTGGCTTTGTTTATCTGTGCCTCCCTTCATCTGTAAAATAGAGACATGGCTCTTCAGCATACCTGTGATGGTTCACTGCATGTGTCAACGTGGCCAAGTGTTGTCTAGATATTTGACCAAACATGTACTTCATTTGGGGAGAGGGATTTTTGGACGATGCTGATGTTTAAATTGATAGGCCTAGGAAAGCCTGTTGGCCTCCACATGCGTTGAGCCCTGTGATGACAGCAAAGGACTGAGCAGAAAAAACAGCCTGACTATTCCCTGAGAAAGAGAAAATAATTCCCCATGACAATCTTCAAGCTGGGCCATTGTCTCTTTCTGATTCTACAGCTAAAGTCTAAAATCCCAAAGTCTAAAGACACTGAGGCTCATGGGCCTTTGGACTCCAACTGAGACATCAGCTCTGACATCTTGCCAGCCTTCATAATGACATGATGCAAGTCCCTATTGGTTCTTTCTTTGCAAAACCATGACTGATGTAATATCTGTCTTAAGAATTTGCATGGGCTGGTGAGATGGCTCAGCAGTTAAGAGCACTGACTGTTCTTCCAGAGGTCCTGAGTTCAATTCCAAGCAACCACATGGTGGCTCACAACCATCTCTAATGAGATCTGATGCCCTCTTCTGGTGTGTCTGAAGACAGAAACAGTGTACTCATATATATCAAATAAATAAATCTTTAAAAAGAGAGAGAGAGAGAGAGTTTGCGTTAAGGTTAACTAAAATGAAGTTGGGTGTGGTCATGGATATCTATAACCTCAGCATTGGAGTAACTGAAGGGGAAGGATTGAGACTCTGAAGCCAGCCTGGACTACATAGTGTCTCCCATAGACCCTTTTCCGATTAGGAGTCTTTATCTGAGCATGCCCTCTCTGTAGAAACCATACTCTCATACCAGATAGGTGTCACATCTTCATTGCCTCTCTCCTGAGTTCCTCTAGTCACAGCAGACACTGAAATCTCTTGTCTGACATTTCCTTGTATCCTTGTGTTGTATGTAGTCAATTCTCTTTTAATTTAAATCTGATGTCTTTCCGGAACCACTCCACAGTCTAGTTAGAGACAGGGACCCTTCTGTCTTATCCACTTCCTATCGCTCAATGGGGTCCTGAGTCTGCGTTCAGTTGATTGACAGAATGTTCAGTTGCCCTCGGAGCCTCTGTCATCAATAAGTTTTCCACTGCTTCTGCTTGGAAGCACTGGTCACCAAGCCTGGGAGAGTAACCTATGGAACATTTATAAACTAAAGATACAGATTCTGACATGGACAACAGACTCAGGTATAGATATCAAGGGCTTGAATCACATAGCTGCCTCCCCCAGTACACAGGATACTGGTTCCAAGATCCCTGACAATACAAAAAAATCTGCAGATGCCATAACAGTAGTTATAACTAAATTAAATATATCCTGCCATATACTTTAGATCATCTCTGGATTGTCTACAATACCTAATGCAAGGTAAATAGTTGCAGTGTATTGTTTGGGAGGTAGTGACAAGAGAAATCCTACATATTCATTTTTGTTCCTTAATGTTTTAAGCCTGTAGTTCATTGCCTCTGTAAGTGGAGGTAGAGCTCCTTTGACTCAGGGCACCTACTTAATTTCAAGTCTTGAATTTTCCATTAATCAGGCTCCTAAACTAAAGGGGCTTAGGCCACTTTTCTATGGGTCAAAAGGCTGACGACAGAGATCTCAGGGAATATCAGTTTCTTGAACACTGACTCTATTCAAGCATCTCTCTAGGACCATGTGCTCTCACATGCAGGCAATGGAAGTCTGCCCCTTGCTAATGATGTAAAAAAGAAGCCTTTGGCCTTAGAGCAGCCTGGCTCTGCTATTAAATGAGCCATTAGAATGTCCAGGTCTGGAACATGAACTACAGATGAAAGATACGCAAACAGCTGCAATTAAGCCACATCACCTCACTGGTCCTCAGTTCTTACAGTGTTTAATATTATAGTGAGATTTTAATATATAACCCTGGGTCAGTGTCCCTGGGGATGGCCCTTCAGAAATCTCTTCCTTCCCTTCTTGCTCTGGAAAATTGGGCACAGATGTGATTTTGTTTTTCAATAGAAGGCATTCTTAGGACCATCTAGAAGCTCCAGGCTACTCCTCCTGAGCTAGGTGACACTTAATATTCCTGCTAAACTAGATATTATCACCATGCTTGCTGGGACCCTCACCCAAAGATCCAGGTTTGAGTGGGAAGGCACAGAAAGGGAAGTTACTAGACAGAGGATGAGTCTTCCCTAAGGGAAGGCACTGAATGTGTTCTGAAGAAGAAAAAAGTTCTCTCTCATCAGCCATTATTTCTGGCCTTCTAGAACATTCCAGTGCCCCTGTCTGTCTCACTGGCCCTGCCTTCCTCCATAATCTTGCAGGTTATCCTATGTGTTCCCTCAATTCATCATCCATTCAGCCCTGGGCCTCCTGCACATGGACGAATGACAGTGGGGAACAGCTGATGCTCAGATTTCGTATTTTCTCACAGACTCGCCTTCTCCTATACTTTATCCCTAATCCCAGCCCAAATACAGCCTCTTGTCACTGAGTCCTCATCCTTGACAGCAGTGACCTCTGGAAGAACCATCTCACCAATACCCCTCTGCCTCTATGACACTGAGGGAACTGGAGGAAGGAAAATGTTTATTAAAATCACTGAAGTCTAACAAAGGGGTGGGGACAAGGGAGCGTCTAAATTCCAGCACTCTCCCCACAGAGAGAGGGTGGAAAAACCCAGGCTTTCCTGCCTGGATGTCATCAGATCTTGGCCTCCCAAAAGCAAGAAATCAGTGGAAATGTATATATATTTTAATACTCCCTCATTACAAATAAAAATGGTTTTACATCAATGCAGGGGTTGGTTGAAATATGTTCCAACTTTGCTAAGCAGGGAATGCATCAAACTGCCTATAATAATATCAGGCAAGCAATCTTCATGCCAAACTCAGACAGAGGGGAATTTTCACTGCCAAAGGAGATCTGTTCTTCATCAATGTTTCAATATTCAAGGAAGCCCGGGACATATTTCTGTGATTGAAGCAAATTGCCAGTTGCCAATACTATGATTTAATTCATTTCTTTCCTCCTCTCGTTTGGATGAACTGCCACAGCATTTGGTGCCATGAAAGTGCAGCATAGAGGAAACATTATAAGAAAGAGTAGAGAAGGGGACTGTGGGGAGGGATGGAGAGAGAAAATGAGAGGACGAGAGAAAGAAACAGCTGGGATGAGAGGAGCCATGAGACCATGTAGAGAAACAGAAGAGCAGACAGCGCGGGGAAAAGCTGAAAGAGATATAAAAATGAGGAAGAAGTAAAATAAAAACCATGGAAGGACTAGGGTAGCTGGTAAGTGTATACAGTGATTGCTGGGCAAGAATGACATGCTAAGTTCAGAGCTCCAGCATCTGTGGAAAAGCTAGGTGCAGTAATGTATACCTATAATGTCAGCACTGGGAGGTGGAGAGGTGGATCCCAGGGGCTCACTAACTAGCCAAGCTAACTAAAATGGCAAGCTCTGGGTTCTGTGACAGTCCATGTTTCAAAAGGAAGGTAGAGAATAATGATAAAGATACACAGAATCAATCACTGGCTTCCACGTGTGCATATGCAGACTAACACACTGCACACAGGTTTACAACATATACACACACAGAGAGAGCAAAATGAAGGACAATACAAAAGCCAAAGGGGAGATTCATCTCAGGACAAGTTCTCCCCTCAAGTTTTAAGCAAGAGTTTCAAGTCCAAATGTTGCTGCTTTCCCAAACTTTCTTCATGGTGCAGTGCGTAGAAAGCAAGACAAAGTCATAGAATGAAGACAGAAAGACAGGACTTGCTGTTTGCACACGTGCATAGAGTACTGGGTTTCTTCAAATATCTGTGCTGACTACAAAAATCTAACAATTCAATAGCTACAGTTTCTTCATTCTCAGAGTGCAGGAACTTCTTGGGAATAGAAGCTAAGACCTAGAAGACGTGGTTTGCCTCATCAACAGCTACCACGTGGAAACAGATTTTACATAGAATCACTTAGAATCAGGATGCTGGAAGGGTTGTGAGAATCTTATCGGATTTATGTCAGTATTCTCAGTAGCCCTCTGAATCTAAGTCCTAAAGCCTGTGTGTTTCCAAGATGACAGCTATCCTAATAGAAGCTACATCCTGGATGATGGAAAATGCCAAACTCTAGGGCCCTGATTCTAGATCTGGGATCTAGATTCTAGTTCTAGATATGGGATCTCCATGATAACTGCACCTCTTTTCTCTCCCTTAACCCAGTTAACTTCTGGTACATTAAGGAGCTTATACACAACATGGTCATGCCAGACTGGCCACCCATTTTCTGTCCACAGCCTAAGACACCACAAGGAGCCATTCCTTAGCCACCATTGAGGCCTAGGGATGTTCAAGATCTAAGCCTAGCCCACTCTTTGAGGACAGACCCAGAAAGAGAAATTTAGGAGGCTGGGTACCAAAAAACATTGTCTAGAGGTAGATACAAACCACAGGCTCCAGGACACATGTTACTCAATGTTAGCACAGGGGCTTGTTAAATCTAAGGTTTATCAGGAATGTCACTTGCCAAGATCTGAGAGAAGACTTGTCTCTGCCTCTCTACTTACCCACCGACTAATTTAAACTCAATGGTTCTGTGATCCAGAAGGAAATAGCAAACCAATTCTGGTTATAGAACTACTCTTAAGTAATTTGGATAAAATATCAATGATAGTGCTTGCCATAGTTTATAGAAGAAGAAGGAAGATTCACCATTCTCTGTTACATATGCTGAAGGATTCTTTGGACCAAATTTATTGATCATGAATTATTAACTAGGACTAACAAAGTACCTGGCATATATTTAATGATGAATGAAGAAAGGCAAGAAGACCAAACATCAACCTTCAATATAATAAGATATGTTTCATCATCAAAAATAAACAGTAGATGTTATTTTATTAATGTTCAGAGACTACTAGGCATGTAGCCCAGCCTAGAGGAGTTGGAAAGAGGTTCTGGAAAAGTAATAGAATTAAGGTAGGCATTCCTGGCAGGGGAAACCTGAATGGACATGCTATATTGGAGTAACTGTGATCAAACAGAATTTAAATATCACAAAGGATACTAAACCTTATATGGATCTCATTACCTCCCATGTGCAGGCAACTGGTAGACCTTTAACATATGTGCTAGGTTAATGGAAGACTGATCACTCTCCTTTGAAAAAAACAACATGAAAGTCAAAACTGAAAGAAAGCTGAAGAATTCCGCAATCTGGAGACTGGCACACTTTTCAGTGAGGGACTAGGTACTACTGTCTGTACATCACTGTTTCTGCCTCTACTCTGCCTTGTTTTATGAAAGTCCCCCATTGATGTTAAATCAATAACTTGGCTGGGCTTTAATAAAACTTCATTTACAAAAGCTGATCTTGAGTCAAATTTGGCCCAAGAACCATGGTTTACCACACAACACTCTAGACCCAGACCTCTATTTTACAAAGGCCAGGAAGACAGCTTAACTCACCCAGGATCTCACAGTGTGTTGGTACAGAGACCTAAGATAAATATTAATGTTCCAGTGTAAGTGTTTGGGCAGAGCATCTGTAGGAGAGATGTTTGGGGGCATCTCCACCCCACTGTGCTTCATCCAACCTGAAGGAAAAGGAAGAAAGCAAGGCAAGAGAAAGCAAAGGCACATCCCAGGTCAAGGATGTGAGTAGACACTGTCTCCTGATGGGGACCCAAGTCCTAACTGATCAACACATAATATGAAAAACAGCCTGTGTGACACACAAAAAGCCTACTTCAACCTATACTAAGGGGAGGAAGCAGCCTTGGGCTAGAATCTGTCCCAGATTTCAACTGAAAGAAAAAAACACACCTGAGGCCCCAGAGCTCAGAACCTCTGCAAGATCATAACTTCATTTGCATATAGAATAGCTGATTTCCAGGAGAGGAAACAACACTGAGGTTCCAACACCAGGTAGTGGCCAGAGGGTTCTGGATCTTCAGTCCAGACTCTTGAGTTCCCTAAAGGCTCTTCTCTCACATCCTGATGGCACCCCCATGGTTCTGAAACCCTTGTTGGCATCCCTAACATCCTGATAGAGACCCCACTCCCACTCCTGCCCCTGGTGCAAGCATTCTAATCATCTTTCACCCAGTTAGACGGACATATAGGTTTTGGATGGAGAAGTATCTAGAACATATTTCACCAGCGTTGACTCATTCTCTCAGGAGATCATGAATAGTACCTTGAAGAAAAGGAGGCTTATTGGCTGACTCTACATTCAAGTAAATAGAAAGTCTGCATTCAGGGTGAGAAGGGGGTTCCAGACACCCCCACCCTTTACACACTCCTTCCATCTCCAAAGACAGACATGGACCAGTGCAGTCTCCACCCCACATCATCTTTTCAACTCTTGGTGATTGATGCCTCAACTAGAATCATTTATGTGTAAGTCTGTCTGCTCTAGCCACTCAGTTGAAAGCTCTTCAAAGGCAGAAATGTGTCCCGCTTATCCCTGGACTCCTAGCCCTGAGTCTGGCACAGAGACAGGTATTATTCATTGATGTCTAAGCTGTGATATCCCGCAGAGAGCCAGGAAAGCATAGCAGAGAGGTTAGGAGATTATACAGCCTGGAAACAGGCAATCCTGAGTTCAAATTCTGACTCACACATTTTAATTGCTATGTGAGCGTGAATCGTGTTACTTAATCTCTCTCTGAGGCTCGGCTCCCTCATGTGAGACGTTGTCATACTGCAATGAGACAACGCTGCTGGAGCACTTGGTGGAGCACAGAGGACTCAAAACTCTCAATAAATGTCACGAAAGGACAAAGTCAGACAGCCAGTATGACCAGTTGATCCCTTGATTTAGCTGGCCTGCGTACTTTCAATATCAGTGTGTGCTTAGAAACAGGGAGGGCCTAAGAGGGACATAGATGAGGTAAATCCATCCACAGAACCAGAAAAACTAGAAAATCAGGAGCATACCCTGCTCTCAACTCCTAAAAGAAAATAACCCAGGGACCCCTGCAGTGTTTCCAGAGGGCCCTCCTCCAAGCCAGCACAAGGTCTGCAGGCTCCCCCAGCCTTTCTATTGATTGATGGAGCCCCAGACAGTTTCTAGAAAGTCCACATTGCTTTGTCTTTAGTGAAGGCCATTGTATTGCATGCTGGCTGGTGACACTAGGGACCCAACAAAGGGCAGGCTGTTTGCCAAGACTTCAATACAGCAGCACCTGGTACTCAAAGCTAGCTGAGCCCCAGTGGCCCAGGAATGCTGAAAAAATAAAAAAAAAGAAGAAAAAAAGGCCATGAAAGATGGGTCCTGAGGAATAACAATAGGCTGAGGCCTTTGGTGAAGCCCTGTGTGATCCCTCAGCCTGAGTGGGGGTGAAAGCACAATTCACTTAGGAAGAGGATCCAGTAACAAAACTAAAAGGGAAAGCTGTAGCTGCCGGAAACTACACTAACTAAATCCCAGTTTTTATAAAAATGAAAAACAGAGAGAAGAAAGGTGGGAGGTAAACCAAATCTGGTTCAAACTCCAAAACACTTCAGAAATTTTTAAAGAGAGTAAAGTGTGAGCAAATTAAATTTACATACAAAAGAATAATAATTTAGCAAGATCAAACACATTTCTCAGGCATATCTCCAATTCCAGCCCTCAATAAGCTCTAGAATCATGAGTCAAGGCTAGCCTGGGCTACATAATGAGACCCTATCTCCGCAAGCCAAGGACTGGGCACGTAGCTCAGTACTTGAGTACTTGCCTAGTATGTAAAGGGATCTAGAACCAATCCCACATACTGCAATAATAATAATAATAATAATAATAATAATAATAATAATAATAATATATATTTCTGAAACACGAAGCCAAAAGGCTATACCTACAATTATGTATAGACTGTCAGGCTCTGTTTGGGGGCATTTGTGATATGATGTGTTAAAATATTGGCCTTGACATTGTGCCTCTCTCACCCCCTCCCCCCCAAAAAATCTGACTTGTAGTACTTGCTGATTTCCAAGGTATGTACCTTCCTTCTGTTACCAATTTTAATCTGCTAATATGACTATTAGAATTAGGGGAGGAGGGCTTATTAATCGGCTTTTGCAAAATCAGCTCAACTGTCATTTGCCATGTGCTCATGCACACACCACTGAAATCAAAACAGAGTATTTATGACAGCTGCAGAAAGTCCATTGTATCTGTGAAGTCTCAGGCAGTCCTATAGAGGTTTGGGGTCCACTCTCTCCATGAATCTCAGCAAACTGAACTTCTTGACCGCCAGATTGCAGCCTGGGTGATGCTAAGGCTAGGCTAGCAAAGGCCGTGCAGTTTCTGCCCGAGTCTCTGCAACACTCACTTCATGTAGAAGTTGCTCAACCTTGCTTACCACTGAGGTCTCTGTATTTCGAAGGCTACATGTAGATTCTCCAGACCAGCATTTTAGCATGGCCTACCAAGATCTTAGACCTGAGGAAAGCCATCTTGGACCCTCAGGACCAGACTATCCATCAGCCCCACATAGAAAATGAAAAAAATTAATCAACTTCCACCTAAATCTTTGACTCACAAAACTGAGGGACCGAATGAGCTAGATTTTGGTTTTGTCGCTGATTTTGGAGATAATTTATCACAAAAATAGCTAACTGGGACAATCCACACATATGTTCCTTTCCTGTCAATAGTATGCCCTGTTTCCTGACATAACCATACTTCTACTATTTATCATTAAAGATTAATTGTGTCTGCTTTCAAGCACCATGTGAGTAGCATCATCCAACAAGAATTCCTTAGACATGCATCTTTCACTCAGACACTGACTGAGTTGTTTGTTTCGGTGGATTTTATTGATAAGTAACCTTATCTTTTTATTAGTATACAATAGCCTGTTTCTCTGATCTCCTGTTGATGGAAAACTGGGTTGTATCCAAATTGAGGATGTTATTGGCTCCCCTGATTCTTCCTTTGACATGTGTTTTCATCTCTCTTGGAAATATACATAGAAATAAAATGGTTGCATCATAGTACAATACATCTATAGTTATTAGGAAATATCAAACAGATTTCCAAACTGGCTTCAACATTTTATCCTCCCACGGGCATCAATTAATTATCTCATTTATTAAACTTCACATTGTCATTAATTTGTGTTGTACCCACTCTAAAGCACGTGCAAAATGTCTCAACTAGTTTAATTTTAACTTCTGTGATGATTTATGCTGTCAGGCATCTTCTTGACCACTTGGATTTCTGTGGATTTCTGGTTCCATCCTCTGTACTCCTTTCTAGATTCATTTGTCTACAATGATCAAGTGTAAGAGTTCTTCATCTATACTTGATTCTAGTCCTGTGACAAACATTTTCTTCCATACAACAGCTGGCCTTTTCAATAAACTGTGTTTCACAATAAATGTAAACTTAATTTTTTTTAATGAAATCTAAGCAAATTTCTGTAGTCAGTAAATCTTTAGCCTGACGACTCTATACCTATCCTAAGGTTAACAAGGAATTCTCTAGCATTTTTACTAAAAGCTTGACTGTCCTACCTTCCACACTTAAACTTACAACCTATTTCAATTTAATTTGCACAGATATTGTGTAAGAAGGGTCCCTGTCTGTAACTCCCATGCAAACACCCAATTTCTCCAGTTCTCTGCTCTACAGATATACCATTCCAAAACTGGCTTATGAACCACATGCTTAGAATTTCATCACCAGAGAAAAGTGTCATTGGTATTTCTACAATACTGTTCTTTAAAATCTCAAATGTCAGACGTAAGGGACTTGCATATAAATGTACTTGCCACCAAGACTAACAGTCTGAGTTCAGTCCCTAGATTGAATTGTCCTTCCACATGGTGGAAGGAGAGAACTAACTCCTACAAGTTGTCCTCTGACCTACAATACACACACACACACACACACACACACACACACACACACTGAAACATGTGCACTGTGCACACCTCACATATACATACACAATGCACCATGCACACACATAAATAGATAACTATTTAAAAGTATAAAATAAAATATCACCAACTGCATCCACCAACAATATAACAAAGTAAATAGACCATATTCTTAGGTTTTAGCCTTTGGTCCTGGAGTACATTGAACTGCACACGGAAAATGCTTTGGGTTAGAAATCAGAAGACTCAGGTTATATGTAATTCTAAATCAACATGGTCAAAGGACTTGCCTGATTAGGCATCATGCTTGGGGTATGTGGGGAAGAAATAACAGGAGAAGACATTCCCTGTCCTCCAGACTGTCACAGAAGGTAGAGGTCTAAGGAACGGAGACCACCCTCACTGAGCCTGACCCTAGCCTCAGACCTCTGGAACCCACAATGGAAACTCTTCTTCCCTCTGATAGTTACAGAAACGCTCTGATATTCTAGTCAGTTCTATGCCAATGACCTGTAATGAAGAGAACTTCTCTGAAACCCTTAAGGAGGATTAAATCACAGGACCACCAAACCTCAGGGTTGGAAGGAACCTTCCAGCTGAAGTCAGTGGCCAACACGATTGCCTAGAGATCTTGTCTGAAAAATGACAATTTCCAGGCTGCAATCCAGCATATTCTGTTCTTTTTTGTTCAGAGATCAAGCCTGAAATCTTATATTTGAAAGAAAAAAAAAAAGTTCAGGTATTCTATGTCCAGCCAAGTTTAAAGACCTAACGTCTTGTACAAACTGAAGTGGGTGGGGTGGGAAGATGCCTAAAATTTCTTAGAACTGCTGGGATTATACAAATGTAACTAGCTAATCAGATAAAGTGATTATATTTGTGAGGCTTTTCCAAGAGAAACAGCTAGCACCGGGCAAACATGAGGAAGAAAGCCCATGAAGAGGAGGAACAGGAAAGGGAGGCAGGTAGATTCCAGAGACACACTTCCATCATTTTGAAATTTTACCTGGAGTCCTACTTAAGGCCAAAACCCAGCTTATATCAAGTTAGTGGCAGATTAAACCACAGGCTCTGTTAGTCAATTCAAACTCTAACATGAAAATATTCAGAGCCAAAAATTAATTGAATGCAAGATAAGGCAAGTTGATAAGGCAAAAGCATGGAGGGAAAGCATTTTCAGAACAGTAGCCAATTTCAAGCCTTTGGCTGAGGCATAGCAGCCCAGCAAGCCTGTAGAGGGATCAGGACACCTCCAGAAGTGGAAAATCCTACTGAGGACA
The DNA here is from genome assembly GCA_902729485.2 of Mus minutoides. Taxonomy (NCBI): domain Eukaryota; kingdom Metazoa; phylum Chordata; class Mammalia; order Rodentia; family Muridae; genus Mus; species Mus minutoides. Next base: position 961,969 of record LR749862.1, read on the forward strand.
AGCCAAAGAAAACTAGCTGGAAGAGTCTCGGAACAAAGCAGAAATACATTGTAACTGGTTTTGCCTACAATGAAATTCTTTTTTCTGAGTTTAGGATGAGTGAGCAGATGGCTGCAGTATGAAAAGAAAAATCTTATAGAGAAAAGCAACATAGGACAGAAGTCCACTGGGCTAAGACAGAGATCAGAGACCAGAAGCCAGGAATAGCTCTTCCAAAAGTTTCCAAAGGCCACAGCACCACAGCACCGGTGGCAAATCCATTAAGAGAGCAGCCTTGGGTAAGGTAGCTCTGTTCCTCAGGCCTCATTGACAGTGATCAAGAAATCCTATAGCCATGACTCCCATGTTCCGGAACACTGATGGCATTTTCTTTTAAGTCCAGAAAACCCAGCAGGTCACCAAGACCTACTTCTCCCCTTCAAACCTCCGAACTTTCCCTCACACTCATTTGCTTCTTTTACAACAGAGACTGGAAGAGAATTCTCCAGCAGGCTCAGTACCTTGGGCCGGTGGGGGAGAGGAAAGAAGACAGAGCCTCCAGAGCCTCCACAGATCTCTTGTCAGCAGCAACTTCCTGTCCCTGCATCCAAGTTTCAGGACTTGAGAAGGATTTTTGCGGTCCCTGTCAATAATTCCTCAACCCCACTCCCTATTATCATCTTCTCTTCTGGTCTGGGGAAATCTAGAGACTTGTTCAAACCCTTCCTAGAATGAGAAGCTGAGAGAGGCTAAGAAGAGTGCTATCTACCTTGTCTAGGAAGCGAACAGGAAACAGGTGCACTTTATGGTCCATCCAAACACACTCAATGAATTCTATGACAGCAAACCCACCCCTAAGGAAAGCTAGAATATATAAGGATAATCTATGAGCCTGTTCTTTGGGGATTTACAATGAGGGAAGTGACCTTTGAAGGAAAGAAAGATGGCACTGACACTCTGTCTTCCTCTCACGCGTACATGTAAATAATTGATACCATGCCTAGTCTCAAAAAAGACCAAGGCGCTGTCCCACTAGAGACTTGCAAAGGAGGAGCCAAACATGTTTTGTCCCTTTGAATGTTCTTCCTGGATTATCATGTCTTCAAGTCAGGAAACAATACATCTTAGAGACTCCCAATAGAGACCACACAACCCAAGAGATGTCATAGCCTTAGCTGACATGCTCAACTGAAACCCCCGTGAGTGACAAGGCCTTCTCGAGTTTCCTTTCCCACAGAAAGAGAATGCTCCATCTTTAAGGCTGGGGTCAAAGCTCAAACAAACCATAACCGTCATAGATGAATGAGCAACCTAATCCAGTATAATAGATGAAACACTCTCTAGACACACCATCCTCCTTGAAAACGCTCCTGCTCTTCATGTGGGTCAAGGCCACTGCCATATGTTTGCAAAACACAGGAAAGGGTAACTCCCTCCTCTGACGCTCGGGGCCTCTGTTGACAGTTGTTCAAGTTGACGCCACTAAAGAGATTGGAGCTTCTATCTATCCTTCCTCCACACCTGGCACCATGTACGCATACAAATGCTAGGTGGGTGGATTTTCAAGTTCAAGGGGATAAGCCAATTCATTACACATATCAGTGAAACAGAATTCCAGGAGACGTTGCGGCCTAGTAGAACTTACCCTGCCCAAAGCAGATATGAAGGCAGCCAAACAAGCAGAGACTGCTAGCTGAGTTATCCTGCTTTCTAGAATAGTCCGAATGGTTTTTTCCATGCTTCTAATTGCATGTTCTGACTAATCATGTAAGCTCACTTCCTCCTTTTGAAAGAGGGTGGAAGGGTCCCTCATAAACAGAACAGCCCAACAAAATCCCTTACATAAAAATAATTCATAGCCTGGGAAGATATGCAGAATTCCTCTGGCTCTATGGTCCATAACCTGCAAAATGTCTGTGGACCTAATCTTAAACTTCCTTCTTTTTCCATATTTTGAGAGACAAGTCCCCTAAATCTCTTTTAATACTCCCAGCTGTGGTCAATGTGCTCCAGAGATCTCAAAGCCCCAAACATACTGATGTGGGCAATGAACCCTCCAGTTCTCTGCTTCTTACATGAGAGGGGTCTGGCTCCAAAATCAAATCAACAAATGCATATTCCTACCTGGGGGTTGTGGGGAACAGGCTCCCTGTACAACCAGGCTGAGCACTGTACATGTGAAACCCTGGCTATTCTCACAGAGAACCGTCTCACCCCACAGACAACCTTGCCATATAATAACAGCCAAATGGAAATCTAAACTTCTGGAACAAGATGTTCCCACCATGTGACCACATCCATTCAAAGAAGAAAGACGGGTGTCTGCATGAGGAGGGAAGTGAGAGGATAAATTTTGCTCTTCTTACTTCCTGGAAATACCAAGGCCCACTTTGTCCTCATCTTAAGTAAGGGAACTGCAGGTTGTAAATATGTCAGTCCCTTGAACAAAGAGGTATAAAAGGCACATTCCATTCTCAGATCCAATTAAACAATTTACTCCAAGTGACCTGCTCTTACGAACAGCGAACAGCGGGACTTACCTTGCATTAAGTGAGGAATTTATTCCATGGGAAGACTCTCTTCCAAAGGCCCAGCCCCTACTCTTAATCACATTTATTTTCCTGGTTGATTTTACTTATTCTTTCTACTGAGGGGTGTTTTTTTTTCTTTCTTTCCTTTTTTGATCATACTTCTTTTTTTTAATTCACTTTAGACCCCCAAAACCAGCCCCTGCTCCTCCCAATACCCCCTCATGCTGAGCCTCCCCACATTCTTCCCTCCCCTCCTCCTTTGAGAAAAGGGGGAACACCCCTCTAGCTACCCCCCCATCCCCAGCACATGGGGTCAGGACTAGGCACATTCTGTCCCACTGAGGCCAGCCCAGACATTTTTCTTTAATACAGCCTCCCTCTCCCCCTCCCTCCCCCCTTCTCTCTTCATGTATGTAGGCATATATGTGGGCTTGAGGATGTATGTGTACATTACTGGTGTGCATGTATTGGTCAGAGACAGGCCCAGGCATTGGTCTTCAAAGGTCTTTTATTTGAGACAGGGTCTTTCATCGCTGTGGCACTATACCACATAGGCCAGGTTAGCCGCCCAGGCAGCTTCTGGGGACTCTCTCATCTCACCTCACTAGGACTGCAGGCAGACACCATTACATCCAGCCTTTTACATGGATTTGCGAGGAAGGGGGGTGGGGATTTGAACTCAGGTTCTGACATTCATGAGGCAAGGGTTTTAGCCAACCGAACCATCTCCCCAGCCCCTAAATCTTTTTTTCTCCTATTTCTTTTGATTTTTTTCACATCAATATACAAATTTTCTAGCCCATGTAGGAAATCAGAGACACAAGACATCATGAGGAAAGGTCTCCTGATTGAGCAGCATACCAAGCCGGGGACCATTACAGACAAGTTTCAGAGAAAAAAAAGACTTTCACATGTGGCCAGGTTGGCCTCAGTGCAAAACCTCTTCCAGCCTGAGGGAGGGTTCTCTACAGCCATGGTTCTCAACCTTCCTAATGCTGCGACCCTTTAATCCAGTTCCTCATGCTGTGGTACCCCTAACCATAAAATTATTTTATTGCTATTTCATAACTGTAATTTTGCTGTCATGAATTGTGATGTAAATACCTGTGTTTTCTGATGGTCTTAGGTGACCCCCATGAAAGGGTTGTTTGGCTGCCCCCCAAAGGGGTTTCAAACCACAGGTTGAGAACCTCTACTTTAGATGGTTGGACAATTTGAACTCCTTTGGTTATGCTCAGTTGGCTCCACCGTTTTGACTTTTGAGTACATTTTACAACCTGTTCTTGACCATCTGTCCAGCTTACCTGTTTCAGAGTTGCAAGCTTTGGCACACAACCGTGTATACAGAATTTGCTTGTCTAGAACCTGAACTCTTTCTGTTGATGATAAACAACAAAAAAATGGAGAACTTGGCTTTTATTTCTGTGTCTTCAAAACTAGCCCTACTGACTAGCTCCTAGCAAGTATTTGATATAGCTTAGTAAACCAATGAAATAATGAATGGAGACCCAATATAGACCCAGTGCTAGCTAGGCAGCCTGGGGGAAAGAGGGGTAATTACACCTCTACATGGTAGACCTGAATATGTGTTAGAGTGTGTTTGTGAAAGTTCATAAATATGTGTGCCTATGAGTATGTATCTGTTCTTGTGTGTTATAAGTATGAGAAAATTTGGGAAAATGTTATAAGTGTGTGTGTGTGTGTGTGTGTGTGTGTGTGTGTGTGTGTGTGTGTGTGTGTGTGTGTCTTATGAGTGTGAAAGAGTTTGGGGAATTATGTGGTGTGTGTGTATGTGTGTGTGCATGTGTGTGTGTGTGTGTGTGTGTGTGTGTGTGTTTGTGTGTGTGTGTATGTGTGTGTGTGTACTATGAGTTTGAGAGAATTTCGGGGAGTGTGTTATGAGGGTGTATATGTGTATGTCTTGTGAGTATGAGTTTAAAGGAGTCTGTGGGAGGTATCTGTGTGTGTGTGTCTGTGTGTCTGTTCATATGTGTGTGATGTATAGTATGTATGTGTGTGTAGATTGTGTGTGTGTGTGTGTGTGTGTGTGTGTGTGTGTGTGTGTGTGTGTAGGAGGCAAGGTGGGCTGCAGAGGGAAGATAAATCCGAGCAGAGTGGGGCTGCTGGGTCAGCCGTTTCTATTCATTAGACTCAGTTAGTTAATGCTATAGCCTCCACTCCCTTTTGCCTGAGTAAACAAACCCTCAAAGATTTTTCAAGCTTATGCCCTTGTTTTCTTAGCTCTTCTGAGTGAGCTGGCAGCCAAAAGTATTGGGCACACCCCTCTCTTTCAACACCCTCCAGGGGCTCGCACTGATGGACAACAGATGAAAAGCTCCAGCGTCGGGGCAGCTGCTGGTGGACTTGCTAACCTGGGCAAGGAGCTGACTGAATCGAGTTAGTCTGCAGGAATCCCACCTCATCTTTCACGTGGACCAGCTCATCCTCTCCACAGATGAAAGGCACACCCTCTTTTCCATCTTCCATTGATCCCTCACTGTCTTCTTTTTTTAAAGACAGATTTATTTTTATTGTTTTTTTTATTTACATGTGTGTATGTGTGTATATGCACATGTGCCTCTATAGGTACACATGTGTGCATGTGTGCATGCAGGACAGAAGTGGGTGTCATATGCCCTGGAACTGGAATTACAAGCCATTGTGAACCACTAGACATAGCTGGTGGGAACTGAATGGCACCCTGAAGGAACAGCAAGCACTGCCATGGCTCCAGACCTTCCTCGCAGCCTTTGTCCCTGTTTCCTACTTAATTCCATTGCTATGTCTTACAGGTTTTATGTATAGACAGCCACACGCATTTAATTTCTACTTGTGATAATATATGCTAGCAGTTAGGGCACTCCAGTAAACTTCCAGTACCCCATCCTACATTGCATAGATGTACACGCACGTGCACACACTCACATGTACACATACATGTACGTGCACACTCACATGTACACACATGTACATGTACACACATGTGCACACACACGTACATGCGCACCCTCACATGCACACCCTCACATGTACACACATGTACGTGCACATAGTCACATGTGCACACACATGTACATGCACATACTCACATGTACACATACATGGACATGCACACACTCACATGTACACATACATGCAAGGCATATACAGAAATACCCTGCAAGTCCCCTTCCACATGGAATATGAAGTTCTTTGCCCCAGGAAGCTCCTACCCACTGCCTGAGGCTTGGCCTGTGTGTTATAGGAACTGATCTGAAAGAAACTGTATTAGAAGTTGAATAAACCAAGGAGACTGGTGAAAGGAAGGGGGACTTATGCCAACTAACAGAGAAGGCTTGTTTCAATTAAAGATTTGCAGATTTTGTCCTGGTCTAGAATGGCTGGAACATTCTAATAACATGAGCATATTTTCTTTGAGATTGACCCCATATACATATAAATCTTATATATTTGCTCAGCATTTACTGCCATTATTTATAATGGCCTGGGAATGCTGCAGATGTTAGGCCAATGCTGCTTAACATCAAAACTTCTAGAAGGTAGGGAGCCAGACCCAAGCCACAGACGTCTCCAGCTCCAACTGTGTCTCAAATGCATCAATAAGGCTTTTGTTGACATTCACTTCAGATCTTACTGGTTAGATGGAACAGCCGACCTCTAGCACCCCACACAAGTCCAAACTGGCTGCTCACAGGCACAGAGACTGATGGAAGGCAAGGACTCTTCTCAACACTGGGATTTTGATTCTGAGATCCATGTATGGGACAGATCCCCGGAGCTGTGGTCAGAAGAGGATCTTCCAGCTGGAGCATCTTCTGGCCTCTAAGTCTCTCAAAGCTAGCAATCCCATAGTGACTAGGAGAATGAGGAAATGAACAGGGAGGCTTGCTAAAAGGCATTATTTTTGTTTGTTTGTTTGAGTTTTTTGTTAGTTGGTTGGTTGGTTGGTTGGTTGGTTGGTTGGTTGTTTGGTTGGATGGTTGGTTTCTCTGTGTAGCCTTGGCTGTCCTGGAACTCACTTTGTAGACCAGGCTGGCTTTGAACTCAGAAATCCACCTGCCTCTGCCTCCCAAATGCTGGGATTAAAGGTGTTCACCACAAAAGGCATTCTTTCTTTTCTTTCTTTCTTTCTTTTTTTCTTTACTTTTTTTTTTCATCAAGACATCAAAAGAAACTCATGCCGGCCGGTGTGCAGCTCACTCAGTTCCTTTAGATGGTGTAGACCTCTTCTCCTTCCCCACACTTCCTCAGCTTTCCCTCACCTGAAGGGCTTCAGTGGACACTGGAGAAAGATCACCCCAGATTTTCCTCAGTGACCTGCTCAGGAATGTTCCAAAGTTCTATCTTCTGCTGTTGCCTTCAACCCAACATCACTCAGATAGTGTGCCTTTCCTCCATCTCCCAACGGAGATGCTGGGAGAACTCTGAAGGTGACCTCAAACCACACTGCATCCCCAACGCTCACCTGGAGTACCCATCAGGTACTAATTTTATTTTTATTCAAACAATTTCAAAATATCTTGAACTAAGAAAATGAGAAAGCATAGCACAGGGTAATTTTGAATCGATCAGAAACATCCTCCTCCTCCTCCTCCTCCTCCTCCTCCTCCTCCTCCTCCTCCTCCTTCTTCTTCTTCTCCTTCTCCTTCTCCTTCTCCTTCTCCTTCTCCTTCTCCTCCTCCTTCTTCTTCTTCTTCTTCTTTTCTTCTTTTCCTCTCTTTTCATTTTTGGAGTTAAAACACAAGACACAGCAGAAGCCATATCATTGTTCTTCCTCTTCAACCCCAGCTCACCCCCACTTTGTGGACATGGAACACATAGATGAGGTAGCTCCTGTGGGTCCCGACTCTCCCTTCATCATCCTCAACTGTAACAACAACTAACCATCTTTTTTCTGCCTTGCCTTAGCCTTGCAGCTTTCCCTCCTGATGCTGAGCGGGCCACCCACAGGCCTCCAAAGCTGGCCCTTAGCCAAACAGAAAGAGTCTCATGGTGACGCTAAGCTGACCTCACCCTGGGCTTTCTGACCCTTTGAATTTTCTCCAAGAGCTTATCGTGCCAGGGTCACAAACTCTTAAGTCTGCGTTCTTTGTATCTCTGGCCGGACCAGTCTACAAAAAGTTCACTGACCCACCCCTGCTACCCCCTGAATAACACTAGATTGCACTGGCTTCTCCTCTCCAACAACCTCTACACGCACTTCCACCCAGCATCCTCCGCCGCCCCCTACCCATTCTAGCCAGTGGTGAGTCACAGGGAGGACAGAACAAATCAGCTCTCTAATTGCTAATTTTTTCCAGTTTGCTCCTAACTGCTCAAGATATTTGTACTTCAGATTCCTTTCTCACAGCTGTACAAGTGCAGTTCCAGCCTGGACTTGGTTCAGTTCCTGTCTCTTCCCACCAAGAAAGGATCTTTAAATGTGAAAAGTTCTCTCCGGAATTCTTTCTTGCTGTCCACCAGCTCCTCCAATTCCAGAATCCATGCATGGCTTAAAGAGAAAGCTGGGCAGGGCAAACATCCTGACTTCCCACCCTCCAATACTGCTCAACCACAACAGGGGCTATTTCAACCCCTCCCTACTTAGAGAAACCCTGGTGCCTCTCAAAATAATCCAGGGCTGAAATTTACAAGGAGTCCTATCATATTTTTTTCTCAAATTTTCCAAATCTGCAACATCTATGGGATCTCTTTCATCCAGTTATTGAGTAATAACTAGGAATGGAAAAAAAGGAATGGAACTGAAGACCAGCCCACCCTTCCCTCCCCTGCTAAGGCTTCAGCAGTTCCCTGCTGTTCATCTGTGGCACTGGGGTACTAGCTAGGCTCACCACACTCCTGCCCCAGCATTTGCCTTTTCCCCTAGAGAGACCCCTGTTATGTTTCCTATGGGGTCCTTGGAACATATGAAGAAGAGTCATGTTTAGATTCAAAGACCACATCTGTGCCACACTTAAAATCAATGACACCTATACATATACATATACAGTGTGGAACCACAGTGAGTCCCAAGGCCAGTGTATCCATCTTTCTGGTACTCTCTGAAATGGAGCGTGCACAGTCCAGATGGTGGGTGGGTTCTGTTTTAAAGTGACTCCCCACTTCATACCTCCTAGACTCATTATCTTCCAATTTCTTTTCAGTTGAGATCATTTCAGAGTATCTTAAGCAAAAGAAGAAAGAAGAAAGAGAAGAAAAGAAGGAAGGAATGGAAGGAAGAAGGGAAGGAAGGAGGGAGGGAAGGAGGAAGGAAGGAAGGAAGGAAGGAAGGAAGGAAGGAAGGAAGGAAGGAAGGAAGGGGTGAAGACATACATCAGTGTCAGAGGAAGCAAAACACGAAGAATTCTGCCGCTACCATGTCAGGGATTCTGAAAACCTGGTCAGATTCTACTGCCTGAACGTCAGTGAACCCAAAAGACAAAGGAAGCGTCCTGCATCTGGGTGGTTAGCATCACATTGGTCTGCGTATTAAAATTAAACACAGCAAATCCCATTATAGCGTCCTTTAGGGCATGCCTGAAGAATCACACTGAGTTCTGCTGCATTAAATGTTCTGTGGAAGAAAAGACCAACTGCTTAGAATTCTAGTTGCTACCCGGTGAGTTTCTGCAGAAATAGCAAGGATTCCTTGTTGAGCCAAATCCAGCTGCTGTTTACACTCCTATATAGAATTCTGAGGAAGGGAGGGAGGGAGGGAGGGAGGGAGGGAGCATCTGACAAAATGGAGAGACACTGATGGAAGAAGAAAGAGACTGACCCAAAGCACTCAGACCTTGAGCAGCTGCCCCACGCCCTAGTTACCCTGGAGCAAAGTTTAATGTTCCAGAAAGTTTGGTTCCAGAAAGTGTCCTCCCAGGTATAACTGCATGCCCTTTGTAATCTCTGATGCTAAAAAATCCTAAATCCACACTCTGCCCTGTGTGAGGCCTGGTGACTGCTATGGACTTCTGATAGAAAATGACCTCTCTGGAAGGTCAGTGGGAAACTAACTGCCTGTTTCTACCACTGGACAAGCTTCCCCTTGCCCTCAGAATTCACACCAATTACATAATTCCAGCTTTCTCCCCTCAACCTGCCTCATTTTACAGATTCAGAAACTGCTGCAGATGCTAAAGGCCTAAGCTCTATCATCCCTGACCTGTGCTCCAATCATGCTGTTGTTTCAGAAGCCCACCAAGAAACACCACTGGAGAAAAACACTACCTTTGCTTGTGTTTAATCTACAGGTTAAAAACCAGAAGTCACATCAAGGTAATGTCTTGTTCTCTTAACAAGCAAGCACACATGCATGTGCACATGCACATACAGACACACATACACACACACATACACACACACACATACTTACACACACACACACACACACATACACATACACACATACATACACACACACATATACATACATACACACATTCACACACATACATACCTACATACTCATATGCATATATATTTACACATATACACACATACCTACTCATGCACACACATAGACACACATACTCACAACACATACACATAAACATACATACACATGTTAACAATTGTGATATAGAATTAAAAAAAAAATACAAACGGGTGAATCCACAAACCTGACTTCCACTCTGAGCTCCGCCATGCTCTGTGTACCCGGGAGAAACCTCTGCACTTCAGAGAATAATTGTCAGTGGAGTGCTTGGTCATTAATAAGACATCAATATGATAGACCCTTCCACAAAGCTCAGGGATCACAGTGGGAGAGGTGGTGGAAAGATTATTAGGCCCAGAGAGCCAGGATCACCAGACTGAAAAATAGTGTCTTCAAGACATGAGGAGACTGTTACAGTCATGAAATCACAGCAGCTTGGCTGCCTATATAAGACTAGTGTAAGAACAAGCCAGTCAGCATCCCAGTATGGACAGAGTAGGGGTTTGGAAGCTCCCACTCCTAAATGAGGAGCTGTTGACAGTTGATGGCTTCTGGGAGAGAGGGAGTTATTTTAAGGATGTGGCCCCTGGTAGATTGACCATGTTCTAGCAGATTACACAAACTGGACTTGGTGGGTTATTTAAAAAAAAAAAAAAAAAAAAAAGAGGGCTCGAAGTTGGGTAGAGGTGGAAAGATGGAGGTAGATCTAGGAGAGTTAGGGATGGAGCAGGATGAATAAATATGAATAAAATGCATTGCAAGAAACTCTCAGAGAAAATATTATACTTAGAATTTTACTATAAGGAAGTAATTTGAAAGAATTAAATTATTCCAGAAACTAGTGAAGCTCTATAAAGACTAGCTCTCCAATGAGACCCACTGACACCTTGATTTTAGTCTAGTGAGACCCTAAATAAAACATCCAGGAATGTCACACTGAGCAGCTGCCTCTCTATAGGTGGGAGCTGTCTTAAAATGAAAAATAAATGATATCAAAGACTGAGCAAGAAGACTTTCCTCTGTGGTGTGTGTGGACCTCGTGCAACAGTTGAAGACCCAGATAGAACAGGAAGTCTGGTTTCTGTGAGCAGAATCGGGTTTCCCCAGAGCTCACCTTCCCAAAGCGTATGCACCACGAGGCCCCCTGGATCTCAAGACTGCTGGCTTACAGGGCTCTTCCTGGATCCACCAGCCTCTGTAACCTCATGAACCGATTCCTCCTAAGTCACTTTCCAGCCACACATCCTTTGACTTTGCTTCTCTGGAGAATCCTAATGGCTATCGTCACCAAGGAATGACCATCTGTCATGTGTTCAGGCAACAGTGGTTAGTGGGACAAAAAGGGCCTGTCATTAAAGAGCACTCAACCCATTGGAAAGACCAGGCTAACTTTAGAGCACTTTAGGGCACATGTGCTACAAGGCCTGCACCACTTACTGGTGGATAGAAGGTCAGAGACGGTACCGGACACTTCAAGGGAAAGGTTACAGGGAATTCCAAGGGAAAGGCAGCACTTGTCCTGGATCTCTCTGTGGAAGAGGCCAGAGGCACAGTCTGAAGTCAATAATGAGCTTGACACCTCTCCCCTTCCACCATCCTCTACCTCCAAGAAAAATAAATAAATAAAAAGCTTATCACTGCCCACACAGGTGCCCAAGACAAAAGAGATCCTTCCCACCCATCATCAAGCACTTGCTGACCTCACTCTTTTTATTTATTTTTAATTAGATATTTTCTTTATTTACATTTCAAATGCTATCCTGAAAGTTCCCTATACCCTCCCCCCGCCCTGATCCCCAACCTGCCCACTCCCACTTCCTGGCCCTGGCATTCCCCTGTACTGGGGCATATAAAGTTTGTAAGACCAAGGGGCCTCTCTTCCCAGTGATGGCCGACTAGGCCATATTCTGCTACATATGCAGCTAGAGACATGAGCTCTGGGGGGATACTGTTCAGTTCATATCGTTGTTCCACCTAAAGGGTTGTAGACCCCTTCAAATCCTTGGGTAATTTCTCTAGCTCCTCCATTGGGGACTCTGTGTTCCATCCTATAGATGAATGTGAGCATCCCTGTCCATGTTTTCCAGGCACTGGCATAGCCTCACTCGAGATAGTTATATCAGGGTCCTTTCAGCAAAATCTTGCTGGCATATGCAATAGTGTCTGGATTTGGTGGCTGATTATGGGATGGATCCCCGGGTGGGGTAATCTCTGGATGGTCCATCCTTTCGTCTTAGCTCCAACCTTTGTCTCAGTAACTCCTTTCATGGGTGTTTTGTTCCCTATTCTAAGGGAATGAAGTATCCACACTTTGGTCTTTGTTCTTCTTGATTTTCTTGTGTTTTGCAAATTGTATCTTGGGTATTCTAAGTTTCTGGACCAATATCCACTTATCAGTGAGTACATATTAAGTGACTTCTTTTGTGACTGGGTTACCTCACTAAGGATGATTTCCTCTAGATACATCCATTTGCCCAAGAATTTCATAAATTCATTGTTTTTAATAGCTGAGTAGTACTCCATTATGTAAATGTACCACATTTTCTGTATCCATTCCTCTGTTGACCTTACTCTTTTTAGTGACACATCTTTTCTCTTTTTTTTTTTTTTAAGCTTGTTATTTTTGTGGTGCTAGTGACAGGAGGCGAGGCTTTGGGCGTGCTAGGCAAGTACTCTGAGACTGACCTCCATCCCCAGTCTTGCCATAAATCTTTAAAACCCTAACCACCTCCCACTCTCCATCCACACCCCTTCCTCCCCAGTCCAAGGAACATCATGGCTTTCCTAAATCAGGTAATGATCCCTCCTGTGGTTACCCTGCCTTGATGTGTGCTCCTCCAAGAATACTTCTTCAAAAGCAAGCATGGCTCTACTTAGAAGTTTTCAGCCTCTGGATGGTACATAGCGAAACCCCAAGTCTAGTATGTGACTTTGCATGCTGAGCTGTCATTTCATCTAGACCTGCTGCAGTGGTTCTCCACCTGTGGTGCGTGACCTCTTTGGGGTTAAATGACCCTTTCATAGGGGATGTATATCAGATATCCTGCATATCGGGTGTTTACATTATGATTCATAACAGTAGCAAAATTACAGTTAGGAAGAAGCAACAGAAATAATGTTATGGTTGGGGGGATGGAGGGGGGTCAATGTCACATGAGGAACAGTATTAAATGCAGAAGCACTGAGAAGCACTGGCCTAAAGTGTCTCTTCTTCTTGGAGCCCGCTTGCAGCTTTGAGATATTCAAGAAGACCCTCCCTCCTCTTCCCTGCCTCAGGCCTTTGACATGCCTGGGATTATTTCCAATTTCCTCTGGCCAATTGTCTACCCTCTCCTGATCCCAGAATTTGAGATGTCAAAAACAGGCATCTGGCCTTGTGCAGGCCTACCTCTGCCTCATCCATTCCAGCCTCTCACAGAGCCCTCATCCCTCACATAAGCAACAAAACGTTTGTCTTCCTAACTGGACTTTAAGATTTAAGGAGCTAGAGAAAGTACCCCAGGAGCTGAAGGGGCCTGCAACCCTATAAGAGGAACAACAATATGAACTAACCAGAACCCCCAGAGCTCGTGTCTCTAGCTGCATATGTAGAAGATGGCATAGTCGGCCATCATTGGGAAGAGAGGCCTCTTGGTATTGCAAATTTATATGCCCCAATACAGGGGAACGCCTGGGCCAAGAAGTGGGAGTGGGTGGGTAGGGGAGAAGGGGGGGATATAGAGAAATTTCGGGATAGCATTTGAAATGTAAAATAAGAAAATATCTAATAAAAGAAAGAAAAAATAAAATAAGACAAAAAAAAAAAAAAAGATTTAAGAGACTCCTTCTAGTACACATCTCCAAAAACAAAAACCAAGTATTTTACATATATGGGTTCTGGCCTGTTCTTTGAAAACAGAGCTGAACAAGGTGGGTTGACCCTCACAGAACCACACTAAAGATACTAAGTAAGGGGTACACCGAACAATTGGAACAATTGGCCAACTGGAAGTTGGCCATGAGCTTGTAGGGGGCAGATATAGACCTACACTGAGCAGCACTGTGAAAAGCGAAAAGGAGCCCCCTGGCAAAAGACCCAGGAGGAAGCCAGTCATATTCTGGGGAGAACAGAAGTAAGCCAGGCTGAGGAAAGGGGGAAACACTATGTGCTTCACCCCAATAAGATGCTGCCCTGGGGGCTCCTACACAGTCACTTTGTCACCCGCCCATGAGGTGAGTCACTCTGATGAGATGGTTTTGTTTCCCCGGTGGGAAGGATGCTGGGTAACAGAAGAGCCCCACACAGCATTGCCTTTGCCACAAAACATGTGGAAAGCTCTAAGGCCCTGCCTTCTAAGCCCAAATTCCATCTCAGTGAAGTGAACCTGCTCAAATTAAAAGCTGTTCCATGTGTTAAAGTTAATTACCAAGAGTGAGATTTGTGGTGGTCTACCTCTTTTTTTTTCCAAGAATGAGGAAAGATTAAGATGATAGANCCCCACACAGCATTGCCTTTGCCACAAAACATGTGGAAAGCTCTAAGGCCCTGCCTTCTAAGCCCAAATTCCATCTCAGTGAAGTGAACCTGCTCAAATTAAAAGCTGTTCCATGTGTTAAAGTTAATTACCAAGAGTGAGATTTGTGGTGGTCTACCTCTTTTTTTTTCCAAGAATGAGGAAAGATTAAGATGATAGAATGTGGGATTTCTGCTTTCTTTGCAACTGTTACAAATAGGAATCTGTCTCTTCAAGAAGATAGACTTTGAAGTGAGTCCTGAGGTGAATGGGCTTCGGTCCAGTAACTAAGAGGCCTCCCTAAGGTCATAGCAACCCCAGACACACCCACCTTATCCCAAGGTCAAGTTTGCACCTATCACACCAGATCTAGACAGGGTCCTGCCATCTGCTGCTAGTTGGGCTCCACCCTTGCTTGCCCTAGAACAATGCCCAGTCAGGATACACTGACTGTGCGGAGCTGGGGCTAGCAGCAACAAAGCTGAAACCAAGGGCTGTTTACACGTCTTTCAGAACAATCTGTTCTCTTTCCTCCATCCGAACCAGCTCCCACCCTCCGTTCCCCTTCTCTGCTAGCCCTCAGAGAGGCCACATTCCTAGCTTAAGCAATGCATTCCTGTTACCCTGACGCATATCATCAGAGTGGGCTAGGCAGGCTTTTGAGACAGCCAAGATACCCACCCAATCCTTAGCTTTGGCCAACAGCATCAAGCCAAGCCATGGTGTCATAGCAGCTAAGGTCCCTTGACAAGCCTTGTCAGCTCAACTCTGAAAATTGGCCATGGTGCTGCTGATGGAGCTGATGAGAGTTATATCAGACATTGCTATGGCGCTGAAATTGATCAACTGTTGATTAGGGCAGATCTAAAGGGTGACACGCCTGTCACTGTGGAGGTGGCTGCCAGATCGGAATCAGAAGCTAAGGGAGGATAAGACTGTTGAGTGGATGAACTATGGTTTCATGTGAACTTTCTGGGTATGGTAGTCTCTAAGGCAGCTGCGAGATCCAGGTTCCTTACTACAAAGCTAACAGAGTCTGAGTGAGTTTTGAATCAGCGTCCGGTGTCAACATCCCTTTTGTATAACATTTATTCTAACACTCATTTAAAGCATGTCTGCACTGGACAGGCTGAGCAGGATAAGAAGACGAACAGGCTAAGTTTCCTGCCCCTGAGGGTACTGCAGGGCATTTTATTTGTCCTGAGAAGACAAATCTGAAAGATCCTTGTGGGACCAAACTACCAAATTTGTCAGTAGCTATAACAAGAACCCCACCTGGGGCACGTGCCAGGGGTGGCTAGGGAACTCGATGCTTTTTCATTAGATTTCTTACTGTAGCACTAATGCTATTAAGGAGATTCAAACGCTTGCTAAGTACCAGAAATCATTACAAGTTCTCCATAAATTATCCCCTAACTGCAAGAGGAAAATATTTCTTCCCAAACTATTTGTATCCTGACTTTACAGGTACAAAAACCAAGACACAGGTTGCTTGTGTGTTATGTTCCTTGCCGGGATTCCCATGGAGCCAGCTGAGACCTGCTGACCTGGTTCAAGCTTCCTGCTTTATGAAGTCCATTCATTCAGACTTCATCTCTTCCTATCAATAGCTACCTTGAGCTGTCAAGATGCAGACAAAAGCCCACAGGCCTTAAATTATTTGGTCTTGCAACAAACACCTACTTAGAACCCACTTGTAATGAGAGTACGATGATGAAACAAACCAAGGTTTGCTCTCAGGAGCCTTTCAGTCTGACATAATAGAGAGAAAAGAACAAAGATGGGTAAGTAAATCAGGGAGCAGGTGCTGTACACAGCATAGCGCCTAGACCTCCAAATGTCCTTCGGAGCTCTTCGTTTGGGCTACTGCTGCTAAACCTCTAGGTTCTAGACCCTCCATGTAACATAAACCTTAAGTTGTACCCACCTGTGACACAGGACCTGACATCTAACCTCATCCCACCTGTGACCCAGGGCCTGACATCTAACCTCATCCCACCAGTGACCCAGGACCTGACATCTAACCTCATCCCACNGAAAACATAAGAAAAAGCTGGGCGAAGGTGAACACAAACCCAGCAATGGGGAATTTGAGGAGAGCTATGGTCCAGTGTTTCCACGGAGCACAAGAACTGCAGATTTCCTCACTTGCTAGAGCCCAAGTTCCCCCAGCCTCTCAACGGATCATCAAAAATATCCAAGTTCCTTGGCAGATGCAGGGAGAGCCTCATCTTTCTGCGGTTTTCATATGCTGAGCCACATTTGGGGTTCAGCACTCCAATGGCAAGATTGCGCCCCTAGAAGGTGAATCCTAGGGATCGGTGCTTATCACCAAAAGCATATTCCTTGGCAAGCTCTTGGTATCTGGATTGCAGGGAAAACGGCAACACCTACAGATAACTGGGGGTGGACACGGTAGAGACTGATAGAGAAGACTAGTTCTGATGTCTAACAGGTTGCTGGTTAGCTGAGGACATTGTTAAACACTTATCTCTCACCCTGGGAGGTCCAAACCCCAAGCCCTTCTCCTGTGACTTTGTGCATGGAGTTCACTGGAAACAAAGAATGTTGCCTTCATTCCCACCAACTATTTGGAAGGCACAATTGGCATGATCAAAAAGCACAGGCTTTGGCACAAGCACCGGACCGATTACCACACTGGCTTCAGGGATTAGAGAAGAGACACCCACTGGGACTGGGCTCCCATACTCTGCTTGGATTGCAGGGATGGCCATCTCATGTGCCTCCTGTGTTTTAGCATCATGGTACTATGCGGTCTCATGCCCTGGACTCCCCCATCTTTCTTGTTGACATCATGTGACTAGTGTATCTAAGGACTTCCTAGTCGTTGGCAATGTCATTGGCAGAAAGTAAATAGCCAGATAGTATCTCGTAGTGATGAGCCCAGAAGTCTTTAGTTAGACATTCAGAGCTCCATGGCTGGCAAAATGTAGAACAGTAAGGCCAAGTCTTTGCCCATAGCCCTGGAATCTGTGACTCCTTGCTCAAGACACTAACACTGTGTGAGGTTACTGAGTTTAAACCAGGACACAAATGTCTTTTTATCCCTGAGAAAGCTGTGTTCATTGGTTGGCACAGAAACTCCCCTTGGAAATTCTCAGGGGTCATTTTGGCCAGTATCATAAAAAGTTGAATACAAAATTACAAAGGGGGCAAGCTAAAATCCCTTTTGCTTCTACAAAAAAAAAAAATTCAGCTCCCCACACATAAGCTGATCCCAGTGATAAATGCTTTAAATGCTTTACCATAATGATGAGCTTCGGGAAATCAGAACCCCTCAGCAAGGGCCCATAGAAGCCTCTGGATCAGAGCATAGCCTATGATTTCTATACAGTGTGGCTATGATTTTTACATAGTGTACCTTCCACACAGAAGCATGTTCTGGGGTCCCTACCTGCTAACTTCCCAGAACCTTCTTCTCTTTCCCAGATTCCATGACCTCCTTCTCCTCCCACTTATGGTTTGTGAGCTCCTGACAACACTTGATCCTTACCCCAGTGTGCCCAAAGCAGTTACCAAACCCCACAGTGCTGAGATCCATGCTATTCTACTCCCTCATAGCCAAAGCAGTCTCTACACAGCCAAGAATGTAGAAAGCATCTCCAGCAACACTGGGATGCTGGCTGTCATGGTACAATGTCTCCATGTGGTTGTGCAGCAGGTTGGCCAATGGTATGTGGAAGCTACTATAGCAACCAGCCTGGAGATAAAGGAACAGCTAGATATGCTCTTTGAACCCATGTAGAAATCTCTGCTCAGGCATGTCCCCAGGTCTTGTGGTCTGATCTTGTGGTCACAGGATGCAGCTGTGGCTCTGACAGAGGATGGGGGTCAGTGCTCTACAGAAAAGGTAGACATTGCAATGGCCATGGGGACATCAGGCTCTCATGTATCTGGAAATGCAGGCCATACAGTCTTACTGAATGACAATGTGACAACTCTGCGTCTGTAGATACCACATAGAAGAAAGGCACCTTGTCTCTGGTGACACGATGCCTCTCCTCTGGCAGAAACCTGGTTGAGTTGCCTTTTTCACTCTGAATTATTGCCAGACCTGTTCTGCTCAGGGACACCATTAATACTTCTTCATAAATCTCTCTTTTCCTTGGCATCTGAGAAAGAGCCATTATAACCCAGAAGCTTCACCATAAGATGGACAGGCTGGAGTTGAGGTGAGTGACAGCGCAGTTCGTATAGCACTTGTGTTTATCCTGAGATGCAGCAGAAAAACCAACACTACCATTTTGGGCCGAATTTAAAGCAAGCTTTATTAAATATTAAATACTGATCAAGGGATAGACTTTGGTCAGAACCATTCTCTGCAATTAATTTCCCCACTGAGAATGTCCTCCAACCATGTGTTGCAGGGGTTTTAAGACAAACCTACATGCTACTGCACTTTCCCATAAGACTTTGTTATTTTCCTAAAACTACAACTCCCAGCATTCCAGAAAGTTACCTGGTTTCTAGGCAGATGGGGCTTACAGGTTAATTACAGGGCATTACACCTGCCTCCCAAACATGAGGACCTGACTTGAATCTTCATAACCCATGTTTTAAAAAGCCAAGTGTGGTGATACATACTGCAATCATCTCACTAAGGAGGCCAAGACAGGTAGGTCACTGGAGTTTGCTGGCTGGCCAGCCTAGGCTACTTGATGACTTCCAGGCCAGTGAGTGACATTGTCTCACAAACAACAAAGGTGAATGACACCTGATAAATGGTATTTCCTCTGCTCCCTATACCTTCATACGTACACATGTATATGCACACACACACATAGGTGGTCCACATGCATACAAACATAGAGAGGACAGGCTGGTAAGCGAGTAACTTGCCAGATACTTGTGCCCAAGCACTGATTTCATATAAACAAGCCCTGTCATTTACACCATTGATTATGCACAGGACAAAGTGAGAGCCTGCACTCCCAGCAACCTCCAGGTAGAATAGGTAAAGGATAACATGAATGACTAGTGACAAAAACCCACCTGGGCAAGAGTACATAGAACTCTCCTAACCCAGCAAAGTACATGTCTGACCACCAGGAAATTCCAAGAAATGTTATCTTCTGACGAGGTCTTTTCTGAAATGAAACCACTGGGCAAAGATTGCCACATGGCTCACAGTAGGATTAATACTTCCCCCTGGCCTCGGGAATATCACAGTTCTGAATGCCCCTGTGACCCTGGCTCTGACTGACTTGTAGATGTACCACATGCTGTTCTCATTTGAGTGTCCAATGAAGGGATTGCAACTTCTCATCCATCTTTGCTGGGGAAGCTGTTGGGAATGTTTCATTCTGGCCATCTTTTCCATTAAATTCCCCAACATTACATGAAAAGAGATTATATTGCTTGGTTCCTGGCTACAGGATCTCTTGTATCAGAGAAAGACAAATGCTGTGCAATGGTGCAAAAGGCTCTCAACTGGTGCTCGGTCCTTGATAGTTAAACGTGGGCAGTTTATGTTTGATTTTTCTTTCTCTGACCTGTTTTAAAACATTGAGAGAGAGAGAGAGAGAGAGAGAGAGAGAGAGAGAGAGAGAGAGAATTTGTGCCTATGTGTATGTGTGTACCTATGTATGTTGGTGTGTGCCTGTGTCTGTGTGTCTGTGTGTGTCTATGTATTTGTGTGTCCATGTACGTTGGTGTGTATCTGTGCATCTGTGTGTGTGTGTGTGTGTGTGTGTGTGTGTGTGTGTGTGTGTGTGCATAAGTTTCCATTATATTAAAGTATTAAAGTCTTGTCTGATCTTCCAGGGTTTCCCTTCTAAGATCAGAAGGACACTTCAAATCTCCATTTTGTGCTATAACCTGTGCTTCCTGGGTCCCAAGACCCTGACTAGGGATGGCAAGGGAATAAAGAAAGTCAGACACACAGACACACATAAAATGAAGCTGGGGTTCTGCTGTTGCTGCTGCTACAGCAACCTAGAACCTTGGCATGGTGATTGTGTGAAGCACGGGAGAGGAGTTAGCTAATCTCAGTAGCAAGCGTCTGTAGGTCTCCAGCTACAAACAGCCAGGAGAAAGTTGCTAGTCTTGGCACACACTGATCAATTGTTCATGTAAACTCAGACTTAGATTCAAACTCCTGAGGAAAGTGTCACTAGTCCTCCTGAGTGTGTCCCATCTGTAGTAATGGCTTTACCAATTTCCCATGGGTCAGTTGGCCTTCGAGTCTTTAACATGGCTATGCCCATATCAAAGCACACATTCACTCTGGACTTCAGGACTTCACTCTCTAGGGTTTCCTCTACTTCCTACAATCTATATCCTATCAAAAGTCCGACTCCATTTCTACACATTCTTACAGAAACTTACCACCTTAGTCAAAAATTCTGCTCAAGGTTTGCAGGAGGTGGGAAGGCCACCATAAGGATCAGGACAGTGTCTATTTGAAACTCAGGTGTTGCCATAGGCAACCTACCGTCGCCTCAACCTGTCACCTCCTTCCATCTTTTCCCTTCTCCCACTTCTGTATCACCCTCCTTCCCACCACAAGGACTCCAGTTTGATGTTCTCCAAATTCTGTTCCAGTTTGTTTGTCGTTCCAAAGCTTGACTTAACAGGAAGCACTGTGGTTTGAAATAGTAAGGTTTATTTATTGTAAAATATTTGCAAAGCACTTCCCAGCACTGATGTTATGCCAATAATGTTTCATGCTTTTAATTTAAGTTTATTCCTGTGTGGAACACTTATCTATGATGACTTATCTCTGAGGCCTCATTTTAAAGTCACTGATAATTTGTAAAACAAAGAAACAAAATAAAAAGTGTCAGATGACAAGAGAAAGGTCCAAAGTTCATATTCTGTGTAAGTAATATCCAATGTCCCTTTTCAATTCTGATTTTCCACGATTCTAAGTTTTGGACTATGATGCCCAATTAGAAGCATAGAGCATATTTCATGGGGCAGGTGAATCAGGGCTGGGCCATTCCATCTGGGCCACATTTGTCCCAATAAGAAAGGCAAGAAAGAAAGAAAGAAAGAAAGAAAGAAAGAAAGAAAGAAAGAAAGAAAGAAAGAAAGAAAGAAAGAAAGAAAGAAAGAAAGATTTTTCTCCATTATCCTTTGAATGAATCATAACACCTGACCCCCCCCCCCAAAAAAAATCAGACTGAGGACTTGGTTTGCAGTTCCCTGTATTCTCAGACGAGTTATTCATGAAATCACAAGGTTTGTGTACAAAAGCTCCGTCTTTCCTCCTTCCTTTTAGTAAGCAATGTAGACTCAGGGCCTTCCATGTTTGGAGAAGTGTCCTTGAAGCTAGAAAGGCAATCAAGACTAATGGGGAAAATAGATAACAAATACAACTTGCGTTCAGCTCTATCTCAGTTCCTGCACCCAGGTCTTTCCTGTTCCATCCAAGTGCAGGCATATCATGGCCTATTCTCTGACAGGACCACCCTATGGCCCTTCCCACCAGTCCTGTGGGGACTTTAGTAATGTCTGAAGTCTTTCTGTGTGCTAGATGTCCCTTATTTCTTTCTTATTTCTGGTTTGTTTGTTTGTTTTTTTTAATCTATGGTTGCTATTGTTGTTCGTATCATCTTTATTTTCTCTCTCTCTCTCTCTCTCTCTCTCTCTCTCTCCATTCTCACTTCTCAGAAGCAGCATGTCCTCCTCCCTCCCGGTCCCACACAATGCCATTCTGAGGCATCTTGCATTTCTCGAGCATTTCTTTAGGAGTTACCTTCCACCCACAGTGACTCAAACTATTTCTTCCGAAGAAATCCAATGGCTCACCTTAAAGAAAGTTCTAGAATGGAAATCAATGGGTTCTCTCTCTATCCTCAGCAGACAAGCTGTGCTAAGAATGAGATGGGTCTTGCCAAGCACAAAGTAGAGGAAGCAGCCTGGGTGGTGACAGATAGAGCGAATTCTAATGGATGGGGCATATTTCTGAGGCTCGGGAGACCATTCCAGAAGTGCAGGGAGTTGGGAGTTGCCCCTCGGGCTTGCCAGTGTTTGGGTTATGTTTCAACCTTGATTGAGTACCAGAACTGTACACAGTGCCAGCTTTCCTGTGCTTTGGGCAGAGCTCGGTACATTGTGCTTCTCTGGTTTCGTTTGGATTTTTCACCCCGTGTGCTTGGGGTGCTTCTTCCCATTAAAACCAGCTTTTCTCCTCCCTCTAGAATTGTAGATCCTCCCCTTAGAGATGCTCACTCCACTTTGCGGGCAAAAACAGAAATTACCTACTCTTTATTAAAGTGGCAGAAACTGTACAAGGCACCTCCATGGGAGTAGTCTGTTACCCCAGGGTTATCCCTGACGACAAAAGGAGGTTTAGCCAACAGGGACATGGTAACGCTGGGCTGCTTGAGGATACATCGGGTCCTGAGCAGATGGCAGTGTCTTCCCCAGCACAGCCGAGGAGTCAACTTGCTACCTCCTAAGACAGTTCTTCCTCTCTTTCTACTGCATCTTAATTCACAACTCCAGATGTGGCCGCCCCAACAGACACAAAATTCTTGCTTAAGAAAGCTTAGATAGAAAATTCCAAAAGCACATAACATCATCCTCCAATAGACGCAGGCTTGCCATGGAGAAGCTACACCAGGCTTTCTCAGCAAGGTGTGAAAGAAGAACAGAAACAACAGATCAAAGTTGCCAGAAGACAGGATCGTCTTGATGGTATAAAATGTTTGGAGGCTAACGGTAATCCGTAATTAAGTATTATTATAGCCTGCCTACCCCTTACATCAATTTATAGCCTTAATGTGCCTGGGTTTAGACACAGGATGAATTTGAGAGGTGTAAAGAGGTGTCATGAACGGTAGCAGAACAATACAGAATGCTGGATACAGCCACAGGGCCTGGGTGTCAACAAGGAGTAGACAATCTAGACTATCCTCTAGTCCCAGGTACCCAGTGATGTTCACACCCCATTCTAAGGAAAGGTCCTGTGTAAATATTGAAAATAAAAACCTTTGTGTCCTAGGTAGGGAAATAATTAACAAGTACATCAGAGCGGCAGGAAGCACACTTGTGGGAAAGAAGGGCTCTAGCACAGGGTACAGACCAAGTGCTCACTCAGAAATTGACCCCAGGTGCCATGACACGTCAGGATTACTGTCTCAGAAGAAAGCAGTTAGTGCTAAAGCTTTCCCAGGACTGTATGGATCCAGACAGCCACAGACTTAGGTAGGTAGGTAGAGACTTCCCACCACCATCTCTACCATCAGGACCCAGGTTGCAGATACATAGATGCAGTCTATGAAACAGTCAGCTTCTATATTTGCCTGCTTTTAAAATATTTTTTGAAGGTCAGAGTTATTAAAGTATAATTGCACGCCATGAAATTTACCACTGTTAGTTGCACAGGTTGATAAATTCTTACAAGTGCATAGACGTGTGAATCAAAGATGTACGATACTTCCCTCACCACCTAAACATCCTTGCATAGTTCTTTGTAGTTAATAACAGACACCTCTCTTTGTTGTTAGCACCAACCAGAGGTCTGTCTGTCAGTTTCTCTGTTCTATTTGGTACCTCTTCCAGAATGTCATACAAATGAAATGGTCTTTTGACCATTCAGTTTTTATTTTTCCACTTAGACAATGTATCTATGATATCTATGTTAGTGGTTGTTCTTTTTCTTGCTTTAATAGAATCCCCCAGTATAGATATACCATAGTTCATCCGTTCACTACCTGATGGGTATTTGGGGTGCTTCCAGGTTTTGGTGACTATGAATGAAGCATACAAATACCAGGTTGACCTTGGACAACCAGTAGAAAAGGTGTTGCCAGTGTCTGATCAAGTTATGTTTGATTTTCTAGGACAATGCCAATGACTGTTTTCCAAAGAATCTGGACCATTTGACATTCCAGTATGTCTGATGATCACAATAACCTTGTTTTTACTCAGAGCCACTCAGTCTGAAGATGCCAACATCTACAATGAAGCTAATACCAGAAAGTCAGGAATGTACCGCAGTAATAGTTACCTCCTCGAGAAATAGTGGGTTTCCTGACTCCATGGATATCAAAGGTGGGGCTGCATAACTATCACTCAGAGGTATGATAGAGGTCTAGATAGCTGTCCTTCAGGATTCCCTCGAGCTCCCATTTCTGCGATGCTATGAACATCTACGTCACACTCTAGCATTCCTGACTCCACCCTTCCACATTTCTAGTCACTTGGCTCAGGGCAGAGATGGGTGATTCTCAGTGGTTGACATCCTTATCAGTTTGACTGATATGTTTGCCCAAGTCTATATTTTTCATACAATCAATTGGCTCTCTTAGTAGTTCTTTCAAAGCTACAGCAAAGTAGTGGGCCACCCACAGCCTGCTTCAGATTCATCTGTTGACCTCTTTGGGGCAGTAGCTATTTCATTCAGCTGCTCTCTGGCTCAGCTTGCCCTTATGAGGATAGTAATATTCAGTCCTCGGAATCCTGCAGTATGGCCTAGGGGGAAAGAATAACTGGGCAAGCCATACCGGTCATCACAACTAGAAAGCCCACCTACCCTGTCCTCTTTTCCATAGGCTTTGGGGTCTTGGGGGGTCTGAGTTTGGATTCTGACTCTGCTACTATCTGAATGACCCTGAGCAAGTCACTTAGCCTCTTTGAACCCTGGTAACAAGGTCATTCTCTTCAAAGAATTATAGGTAAAGCACCATGCGTCATAACTGGTACAGAATACATCCTTGGGGGAGCACTTATCTCCGACTCCACTGTCCCTGGACCTACAGTATCGTGCCCCAAATGAGGAGTCACTGGTCACCTCAGACTAGTACTAAGAAACAATACTAGGCACAGAGCAGGAACTAGGCTCCAAGTAGGTGAGGGTGACACAGACAAGAGTGACCAGCAGCTAGCACTGAGGAGACTTCTCACGGTCGGTGAAGCTGACTCTGACTCTAGATCTCAGATTTGGAACTGAGCTCTGGATCCAAAGTATCTTTTCTGACCAAAGGTTTTATATGTCCACACCTCTTCCTTGACTTCTCCCATTCACTTTGAGCCCTGGGAGGAAGGAGACTTTCTCCAGCAGTCTTCAGGCACATCAACAGCAGCCATGTTACAGCATCTGAGATGTTCTGAGATGGGTTTCTCACAATTCAGAAGTAATAAGAGGATATAACTATAAAGTCTCTGTCATTATGCCTTTGCAGTTGCAGAGTACCTTTTGGCCTTTGGTAGCTTTTAATAGCCACGGCCCTGAGTTCTACTTGGCCAGACCCTTGCTTTTACTCTTGGTCCACCCTCACTTCCACCCACAGATCCTGGATATGTAGGATCATGAAAAGGACAAAGTCAATATGCCAATATACTATCATCTTGAGAAAGGACCAAAGCAAGGTTCACATCGGGCACAGTCAGCTTCCCTACTCCCCATCATTCTGCTTGCAAGTCAGCACCCAGTCCCTGCCACCAGATTTTGGGGACAAATTCAATTCCCTAAGTCATCAATATAGTGGACCACAACAGTGGGTTCTAACTACGATAAATGTTTGTAAAAAAGCCACAATCTGAGTGAGCCGTGGACAACTGACTCCTGGCCTCGGCATAGCCAGGATCTGGGTGGAATGATGGGTGGACCATAGCTTGGCCAAATGTAAAGGACTTAGATCCAGCCCTGTCATACTCAAGGCAAATAAACTTAGAAAAGTGATGACAATCTCCTGATTCAACATCATGATCCTTCATTTATAAAATAAGGTAACAGTATTCCCTCTTGAGACTGTTCAAATATTAACAAATCTACATTTAAGAACTTCTGGTACCTTCTAAACACTGGGTTAAACCATAGGCACTTTTTACTGTCAATGTTTTATTCTTACTTTACGGATTAAATAAGACAATCCACTTGAAATGGCCCCACTAATTTCTTCAGACTCCCTCTTGTCTGACTGGAAAGAAGAGCACCAGTTGGCACCGGTTGGCACCAGTTGGGCTTAGCAGCAGGACTCTCTCACTGAGTTCCTTAAGATCTGAGTGCAGTATAAACAAGTTCTCCATTTTCATCAATTCTATCCCCAGAGGATGGCCTCAGAGTGATGGGCAAGTTAGAACTGAAACCATTCAACATTACCTTTGACCTACTCAACCTTAGAACAACTTCCTTAAAGGAACACCAACGTGTGTGGTTCATTTGCCAATGGCCTTTATTGACTTTAGGTTATAGACATCATTTCTCTGAGTGGCCCAAATCCCCATTTCCATACCTACGTCAAATCACAGAAAATATCACAGATTTGTTCTTGAACATCATGTTCTGTCTCTGCTGCCAACTCACAGGTAATACCTGCTTGTGGAACAACCAGAGGAGTTCAGTTTACAAGACTGTCAATCCGGGAGCCCATCTACGCGCTAAGAAGATTGGAAACAGCATCCCAACAACTCGCAGCTAAGCATGAGGGCCTTGGCCCCCACAGAGGCTCTCACCTTTCAGATTTGATGGAAATCAATAGCATGACGGGCTTGAGAGACACAGCTCGGGTCTCGTTCGTTGTTCCTGCTGTGGGAATCTGGAAGGAGACAGGGCCGTGTAGATTCCAGCCTTAGATGCCTTCCTAGCCAGCACGCAGCGTGGATGCATGTATTGCTGCCTTTCTCCAGGCAGATGCCTCTTCTTCACTGACTCCAGTCTGGCTCTGCTTCCATTCACTGCTTCAGAAATCAAACTGAATTCCTTCTTTGGGTCATTTGCAAAAACATCCACATGCATAAAGTAAAAAAAGTGTTTTAAATCTTAAAAAAATATAAAAATAAATTTTAAAATGTGCTAGGAGTGTCTTCTCTCTGTTTCATTTTACAAAGACCTAGGCACGCTGACGTCCCACCTCAAGATAGAATGGTGGTGATATTCAATAACAATACGTGGAAGGGTACTTGCAATAAGGCTCATATGAGAGTCATACTTGTGCACATGCTTCTAGAATATTAAAGATGCTTCATCAGACCTGACTAACATAAAGAAACTAAAGAGAGACTGAACCAAATAAGTTCTAGAGCGTGCTGGTCCCCTAGTGCCAGGCACACCAGGGTGAGTCCCCCTCACCACTCACTCCTAGACAGGAGACCTAACAACACCGTTCAAGCTTCCGGTACCTTGATGCTCGACACGTGGTCCTTCAGTTTACAGAAGCTACCACTCTGACCTCCATATGGGTACACAGTCACACATATATACTTGAGCATGCACACACACACACACACACACACACATACACACACACACTCACACACACACATATACACAGGGGGGAGGGGAAAAGAGAAGAAGGTTTTCAATAACAAAATTGCCAAGAATTGTTTTAGGAGTTGGGGGCCACAGTGTGAGAGAGATCACAAAAGACACAGCTGAGTGGGAAGTGTGTTTTGTGAACATAGGAGGACTAGATTGAAGTAAAAATACAGAAAGGAGGGCAAGGAAGTAGGAGCCACACTGTGTTCAGTAGCATCAGTGAGGGGCGTCCTCTTCTCCCCGGAACCAAGGCATTTGAGCATCTGAGATGCTGTATCCATCTAATTTTTCTAAGTATGATGTTCTCCAGAACTCTAACCTAGCAGGTGTCCAAGTCTTGCTAGACAAAGGGCAGAGCTTAAACACGTGACCTACTGCATGGGTGACATACAACGGAGACTCGGGAACCCTACTGGCAACTGCTCTTCAGTATCCCCTCCTCCCATCTGATGGTAGTACAGACTGAACTGGAGTTTGTAAAGCTAAAAGTGCCATACAAATGCTGTGTGTTCTAGCTGAGGAGGGGGAAGCTATAAGGTGTCCTTGCCTGGATCTACTTGGTCCAAGTACAATCTGGGATCCTGACCTAGACATGGTCAACTACTATTCCTATTCCTGTCTGGAGAGAAGTTGATAATGGTGACAAATTAAGGCAAGCCGTTCCTATCATGTAAAGATACCGTTCATCGTGACAAGAAAACTCCCAGGGTCAATTTGTGATAGTCTGTTTCTATGACAGAGTACCTAAGAGGAGCAAGTAGAAAGGAAGAAGGATTTATTTCCGCTCTTGGTTTCGGAGTTTCTGCCCAAGGTCCTCTGGCTTCACTGTTTCTGGGCTGTGGTAGAGCAGAACATTAGGTTAGGGGAGTGGAGAGGGAAAAAAAATGTTCACTTTGTGGTGGCTTGGAAAGGAGGTGGTTAATAGATCCTTTCAAGGGACAACTCTTGTGACCTACTTCCTCCAACCAACCCCCACACCTGATGTGCCAGCCCCTCCCAACAACGCCAGCAAATCATAGATCCTTCAGTGAGTATGTCTATTCAAAAAGTTACATCCCTCGATATCCGTCCCCAAACCCCACCTCTGAACACTGCTAAGAGACTCAGCCTGTGACACATGGGTCTTTGTGGGGAGGCACTTCGCTTTTTAAGATTGTAGGAGGACATTGCTCGTAACGCAGAACTCTTATGAAGCCTCCTAATAGTTGGGACAAAGAATAATCAGAGCCTCCAGCAGCAGCAAGCTCTCTAGAAGGAAGGAAAGAAAGGAACTAAATATATTCTGGGTTGCAAATTCAACTTTGTGCAGTAAAAGCATTGCGCTCTTTAGAGGCTCTTGATTGCAAACAGTAGAAATGAATAGAGCGCCATCATGCTTATTTCTTGATTTGAAAAGAGAGATAAATGGAATTAAAGGTAGCTCACAGAATCAACAGGAGGGATGAATAATCTCTCTGTGAAAGGAAGAAAATCCAAGCACAAGTCCTGGTTGCTGTTAGCTCTCGATGCTGGTCCCTGACCTGGGGACGAATGTCAGCACCTGCATCCCCTTAGACCTGGATTCTGAGAGGCCTCTCAGCAGCAGGGTGAGGCTTATACTATTCCTGATCCTTTCTGTCAGCACTGAGGAGACTCAAAGCCACACTCCGGGAGCTGCTGACAGCCACATGTAAGTCGATGGCTACTCGTGCCCCAAGAGTCCAAAGAACGGAGTCTGACCCTAAGAGCTCCCCGGTTGACTCACACATTGATGAATTCTGGCATAACAGAGATGAGGGTGACAGACAGGCTCTATGGAGTCTACTATCTCCAGATCTTTGTTTTTCTTAATCCTTCTGCCTCTCTGTGGGGCTAAGCAATCCACCCTGTCAGGAGGTAATCTTCACTTTGTCAAAATTATGAGACTGAAAATCCCACCAGATACTGAACATAAATTTCATGGCTCTTCGAGACATGTTTCTTCATGGTGTCTTTCTGTACTCTTCAACACGGGGATCCTGAGGTAGACGTTCCCCCTGTCCAGTGGCAACAGCCTTTCCCTAGAACTTAGTCAATCATCTTTGGAGAACAGAGGCATAATCGGGTCCTTCTCACCTCACCTTCGGCTTCTTTATTTCATACTTCCCTGCTCATGTTTTAAGTCTTCAAACTCTTTACCCTGACTTCTCAGCCTGCAGCTCCATCCTGCTCCTGCCCTCTGTATGTATACAGAGCCTAAGCAAAAGCCTAGAATTTTAATGAGTGCCCAGAGAGTGGATTTACATGGTGCTTCAGACCCTCCATCCGCCTCTGAGCCTAGAAACTCCACACCAGTGTATCTTCCTGTTTTTCACAACACAACTCTGCTGCTCTGGTAGATATGCCTAACTAAAAGCCAAACCAAAATGCCCCATCCTTGGCCTGTGACTCCCCACCTCCAGGACAAGCCTTTCTGGGCTGGCCAGAAAACTCTGGGATCTCAGAAGACAAGTCTTTCTCAGTGCTCCAGCTGTGTGCTGCCTCGTTTCTCATGGACAAGTTAACCCCCACATTGGGAAAGAGAACTACAGTTGCCCCCCAAAATTCAACCCCAAAGCCCTCCAAGGATGGAGCTCAGAGGGAGTCAGGGAAGGCAGATGGGGTGGCAGGACTGGGAGGGAGCCAGGGGACAGGAAGAGCACTCCTGCCCCTGAGGTGGTTTCCAAGAGTGATTTCTTCCAGCCAGACAAATGGGACACATACAGCTGTCTTCCTGATGGGGTTTCAATATTCATTTCCTCTCCAACACTGCAGCTGGGAAGGACAGTCACACAAATAGAAAACAGGACCAAGAATCCTCTTAAGCTTTCTTTCAACCCATAAGAAGTAGAGATGCTATCAACAAAACAGTAGAAATTAAATATGGCTGGCCCTCTCTGCAGTTCAGCGCTAATCAAGCACACAGCTTGGAACCATCATCTAATTTACTCTTATGAAGGGAGAAACTTTGGGGGAAGCTGCATTTAAAGACAGGGACAGAGATGCTGAGATGGTGAGCACTTCACGTGGGTGCAGTTTTATTTCACCTTATTTAGAATTTTGAGGCATACTCTTACTCTACCCCAGGCTAGCCCACTATACTGTACTCACTATAGCCCAGGATGGCCTAAAAACTCATGCCATGAATACTCTCCCCAGTTTCTCTGAGTGCTGAGATTTCAGGCATGAGACACACACCAAACTCTCTGTGTACTTTTAAATCTAACTTTCCGAATGGTTCTTTGGTTCTATTTAAGACAAAGATGAGCCAGGAAGGTGACCCAGCAGATAAGTTGATGTCCCCCCATCCTGATGGCTTGCATTTAATCCCCAGGGCAAGTTCTCCTCTGGTCTCCACATGCACACCATAGTCTACATGTCCACACTTACAACCTATACACACACACACACACACACACACACACACAAATAAAAATACTTGTAAAATAAGTATATAAAGGTATAAAAGAAGCAATATCTACTTACTCTAGCAAAACATCGAAATTCAAATAAATGCAAAAGCTCCCCAAAAATCCCCCTCATAAGTTGTTCATTAACATCAGATGCCATAAATATGGAGTCATATATTTTGAAATTCTTTTCCTTCTCCATTGGATCAGGAAAGGCTAATATCAGTTATTATCTCATTATCAACTGTTTAGAAAACCATGGTTATGAAATATTGTCATGCTCCGATGTTTAGTATTGTCAGCAATACTCTGATAAAGATCCCTACTGTACATTGCTTGGTCAACTCTTTAGGTCATATTCCTAGATATAAAATTTCCACATAATATTTGTTGGTTTTGACAACCTTAAAAACAACAGGCTTCTGAGCCCATGTGCAAAGTGGAGGAGCTACGTTAGAAGCATTCTCTAAACTTCTCCTTTTCTTCCTTTGCGCACATCAGACACATACGCTCTTTAAATTCTCCCCGCACACTTCTTGGGCCCATGTTATCATTTTTCCTTCCCAAGTTTGAATGAGCAGAAGCTCAGACCCCTGAGGCAAAGCCAGAACTTGATTCCCCACCCTCTAACTGCAAGCTCATACCCTCTGTGTCATCACAGTTAGCTGATGCTTCTAAGGAGACGGGAGAGGTGGCCAGCCTTTGGCCCTTACCCTGCCACATAAACAAGGCTGCCGGTAAGCTGGCAATACAGGAGGTTTCCTTCAACTTCTGGGCACAGCTCAAGGATGCCACAGGAGCAGATCCCATCACTTATAGGATTTCTGAGAGGCACTAAGGAGACAAACACTTTTAAACAAATTAAACGTAAATGAATAACCCTGTCTGTTTCTCCCTGGAAAGCGCCATCCCAGGCCTTCACAGCTTGGGATGAGCTGCTTAGAAAACCAACCACTCGGTGACACTAAGTGTTAGTGTCAGACACCAGTTATTTGCTCTTCTCCCTAGAAGCTTTCCACCAGGATGCTTCAAGGAGGTCATGGTCCCCAGATGTTGCTGCAGCAGGAACACGGGGGCCTGTATTTGGCTAAAGGCCACCCAGCGCTGCCACAGCCACAAGTGTGCTCCCTGACAGTCCTATGTGCTCACATCCAGGGCTTCCGGTGGCCCATCTGCCTGGGAGGGAGGGAGAGATAGACGGGAGACATAGATCATCTGGTACTAAGTGTTTGTGGAGGCTGAGTGGAGTCTGGTATGCTGGTCTGAGAGCTGCTGTCTGCAACATCAAAGCAGTGGGGGAAAAAAACTAAACAAATAAGCTACTTTGAGATGCTCTCTGAGGTGGACGAGGTCCCATTTTTTAAACAGCTGGTAGAATTCTGTCGTCTCATGCGTTCCCCTACGCCGCTGGGTTATCTGCCTTTGTCAGAGCCTCTTGTAGCCAAAGGGGAAGACTCTTCCGATGGTGTGTTCAAACCTCTGTCTTCTCAGCTCCCTTACCCACTTGGAATGCTTTGAGATGACCGTAAAACCTTACCTCTAACTCGGCACTGGCACTGACAATGCCACCCACCTCCGTTCTCCAGCTCCCAGGCCCTTCTCAGATCAGCCCACGTTGTGGACCAGCCTACTGACCTCCAAGTCACCCCAGAATCCCCAACTCTAGGAACCTTCTCAAATGCCTGCATTATCCTGCCCACTCAAACAACCACGGTTATCACCATGAATCCGGCTCACGCATCAGGACTGGCACTGAGCACTGTGAGCCAAAAGCCGTGTTTTCAAAACCACAATGGTATGCATCACTGTGGAGAAACACAGTGACCCTGTGACTGGAGTCAAGCTCAGAACTCTCACCTGCTTCACATACAGAGGCTTGTCTTCCTCACTTAGCAAACAACCTAGAATCCTAGAAGATTCTCTCCTCTCCTCAGAACTTAGAGGTCCTCATTAGGTCTCTGTAACATTCAAAAAGTTAAGATATAGCTATTCCTATTTTACGAGGTGGTACGTGGAGGTTTAGAAGGATTGAGTAGTTTGTCCAATTAACACCGTTGGCTGAAACGGAGATTCTATCTGAGATCTGTTGATAACCCTGAGCTCGGTAGGCATGGCCAATCTACAGCCCAGAGGCTACATCCATCCAGGACAGCTATGAGTATAGCCCAAGTACATTTGTAGATGGCAATAGTGAATCACAAGATCAAAGGTTAGACATCACTGCTAGCAGATACGGCCTGATGAAAGGATGAACTTACAACTCTGGAGTTAGTCAGCGGAGTTGGCAAGTCAGAAACACGGGCTGACAAGATGGATCATCAGGAAATGTGATTGCTGAGGAAGCCTGGTTCCCTGGAACCTATGCAGAGGCAGGAGAGAACTGATTCTATAAAACTAAATTCTGACAGCCACACTCACTCACGACATGGTACGCACATGTGCGCACGTGTGTGTGTGCACACACATACACACACACACACACACACACACACACACACACATCATACAGTCACACACACAATAATAATTAATAATAATAATAATAATTTTTAAAGAGAAGCAAAACAGAAACAACGAAAGTACAGAGAGAGCAGGAAGTCCTGGCCTCCGGAGGTGCTTTCTTGTCAACATAACTTGGTAACATTTTTTTATGACTGGCATGTAACCATTTTTAAACAGAAAAGTAAACTAAAAGAGAAAAAGGAATAATTTAAGTAGAAAAAAGAACATCTAAGAAGTACTGTCTCACCCCTGCCTCCAGCAGAGCCTCCCTTCCACCATCAGACTGTGTAAAATGGTTTCTCAGAAACCACAAAGTATGAAGCCCCATGCAAATGCCACTAAGCCCTCCCCAGGGTTCCCTGCCAGGGACTCCCCCTGTCTCCAGCTGGCCCCTGGGACAGCAGGATGCAGCATGGCCGTCTGGGCAGCTGGGCTTCACAGTGCAAAGCTTTGCTCTCCGGCTGGCTGCTCGCTTAGCCTTGACCCAGGCCATGCTGTGGTTTCAGTGGGAAAGCCCCTGTCCCTGACACAGGACCTTAAGTGCAAGATAAATCCTATAAGCTTTCTCATCTCAACCTGCTTTGAGACTGAAATCCTGGGTGTGGATACCCTTAGCTGTTCCTGGCAAAGGGTGGAGCTGGGTTTCTGCACACAGATTTGCACGGAGCTCCCTGGAGTTCCAGAAAGCTGAGACCTCTCTAGCTGGGAAGGCTCCCGTTGTTCAAGCCAAGGCTGGTCTGTTCCCAGGGCCTTGTCCCTGTGAACAGGACACTGTAACCAGAAAGAGACCTGGGCTCTTATCCCAGGCTAGACACCAAACAGCTGTGGGGTCTTGAACAAGTCTCTGACCTCTGCCAGGTGTTGGCTCCCTCGACTTCCAGAGACACCAGCAGTCCTGTGGGGCATCTGGCAGACAAGTGAGGCTATGGGCCTGCAGGCACAGCCAGCTTCCTGCCTGGAGGATGCTGGGATAGACAGATGATCAGCAGAGGGACATGCTGTCCCTGCTTTCTGGGAAAGTCTCGAGAGCAAAATTTCTGCCTCGGCTTCTCACACGTTCCTAATCTTTTTTTTTTTTTTTTTTTTTTTTGGTTTTTTGAGACAGGGTTTCTCTGTATAGCCCTGGCTGTCCTGGAACTCACTTTGTAGACCAGGCTGGCCTCGAACTCAGAAATCCACCTGCCTCTGCCTCCCGCGTGCTGGGATTAAAGGCGTGAGCCACCACCACCCGGCCAAACTTGTTCCTAATCTTAAGAAGGCAGGACCTCCTTTCTGCACAGAGGATAGGAAGTCTCCATCCCATAGAGAGAGAGATTCATGCCAGAACAGTGAGGTGGAGGTACACAACTCATGTTCTACTGAACTGTGTAGTCTTAGACTCAGCTTTTCCAGCCCTTGGTTTTTCCACCTGCAACATGGGAATGTTTATCGTTTCACCTGGTTGGAGGTGCCTCATCCTGGTCTTCAAGCTCTCTTTACCTTGCTCACTCTCTCCCTGGGTATTCCTCTCCTATGGCCTCTGCTTAGAAAAGGAGTGAGTGACATTCCTAAATCTCTGTGGAAGACAGACTCAGGGTTCAGTGTTGCCTTCAAACTTAGGGGCTGTGTATGAATGGGTGCTGGAAAGACCTAGATAAAAGAACAGGGGTCCCTGGGAGACGAACTGTGCCCCCAGCATCTGGCAGATGGCAGGGAGGTTTTTGAGCCCTGTGGAGCACACACACGGGTGATGCTCTCCCATCGTCTGAACAGATCATCACATGAGAGGTGTGGCTTGACCTAGCTGTCCTGAGCTTAAATGGGGGTAGAGTTGTACCTCATAGAGAGACAAGCAATGGCTATGCAGACAGTAGCTTCTATCCCTAGTTAGAATCCTAGAGTGAGTACCTCTCAAAGCTTTATTCTTCAATCAGCTAACCTGTAATTGGAAGGAAACAGTCTAAACATAAACATAGGGAAGGTTACCATTCCAAGCCTTTTCAGACCATAAGGCCCCAACACCATCACTTTACTGATGGAGAATGTGCTTTCTGGAGAGAAGAGACTTGTCATGGTTGTGCAGGTAGGAATCTAGTAAAAT
The DNA here is from genome assembly GCA_902729485.2 of Mus minutoides. Taxonomy (NCBI): domain Eukaryota; kingdom Metazoa; phylum Chordata; class Mammalia; order Rodentia; family Muridae; genus Mus; species Mus minutoides. The sequence continues at coordinate 997,600 of LR749862.1, forward strand.
AGAGTCCTTCCCATCAACCCTAGAGGAAAGTCAATCACGGGTGAGGGTCGGGGGTGGGGGTGTCTCATGTTCCTTAATCGGCTAGAGAAGTCCATCCACTCTTAAAGCTGGCTCAAGAAGCAGGTAAGAATGGATCTTAAAAACCATTTACACTAGACCACCCTCCTGTAGACCTTATCCCTACGGCTGCTGGGCCCATGGTACAGAGGTGAGAGTTGAGAAGCTCTCTTAGTACGCCAGAGGGCAGGGAGCATTCTGTCAGCACAGGGGCCCAGAGTGCCAGTCTAATCCATGCCATTCAGACAGGCAAGGCTGTGTCTAAGCAGCTTTGGTTTTAAAAGATTAGGAGCCAAGCACTGGAAAGGAAAGAAACGGTACGGAGGCAGCAGTTCCACCGACAGTACCACACTGCCCTCTGCTGGTCAGATGAGAGAAGGCATAGAGGCTGGATGGGTCACACTAAGACTCTGTGAACCACAGGGTTTCTTCCATTTCTCCTATTTCCACGTGGCCAAACCTTTTCTAAGATGAAACAGAAATATGGGGAGCTACGGAGGGCTGCTTCCACCCTCAGAAACCCATTCTGTCTTCAAGCAACACAGACCTGGCACCAAACCCCACCCCCGACTCCATGTCTGTCGCTCTGCACCTTGCCAGCCTTTTGTCTCTAGTTTCCCATTCCAAAGCCAGTGCTTAGAACCCAGAGCACTCAGGGTCCTGCATGACTCACTTCGCCTTCGCTGCACTAGAATAAGATGGCACATCAAAACTTGGGGATATTTTTCAGTCCTCAAGGACAGCCCCAGGCTGACAGAAACACATCCTGTCTGAGTAAGGTCCTCATCTCAGGAATGAGCCCAAGGCCCTTGAACTTCCAGAAGCATTGAGCATCGGCTCCACAGCAACCTAGGAAAGAGACAGCAAAGGCCAGTACCTGTTCCCTGAACCTTGTTTTCACCCCGCCCCCTGGTAACAGACCCTCCCCGACGCCTCAATGGCCTGCCCTTTCCATGCTGTGTAGTTCAGAGCAGCGCACCCTGCAGATAGCTGACCAGCTATCTGAGCATGGGCTCAGGTCGGTCCATAGTTTCATGAGCCCCTGTGCAGACTCAGGAGCCGCTGAAGCTGGCGGGAGCACGTGACAAGAGCGATTCTCACACCTGTCACCCTGACCAGCTTTCTCTCACTCTTCCTCTCTCAGCCATCACAAGTCTCAACACATGGCAGCATTGTTCCCAGGGTGAAGAGGGGCTGGACGCCAAAGGGAACTGGGAAAACAGAGCCTGGAAATCGGGATGGTTCGCCAGGCAGCTTAGGCACCCCAAGCCGGCCAAGCCCACTTCCTGCCTGACTCTGGCTCCAGAGCTTAAGTTTACTACGTCTCCGTCCCAGAAAACCCACTTCGGCTTGGGTTGTTGACCTCTCCCATTTCCTACTCTCTGCCTGGACCTGCATTGCTCTGAAAACTGTAAAACTCGCTACTTCCTTTTTCTTCTCCAGTGCATTCTTCTTTAAAGACTATAAAATAAAGCAAAGTCCTGCAAACGTTGCCCTTAGGGGCACATGTCCTTGCTCTTCTGTCCCCTACAGCTAACCAAACAGAACTCAGGCAAGCAGCTGTGCTGGGTAGGAGGCAAAGCCCTGCCTGGTTGAGGTGATAGTGGATGAAAGAGAAGCTGAGGGTGTCTTGTTGTGGGTGACAGAGGCACAATGACAACGTTGGTACAATGAAGAATTGAGGACATTCCTCCCGTTCTCTCGAGTCCATGATTATGGAGATTTTCAACTGTGGATTGTTGAGAATAAATCTCTAGTTAAATCAACACTGGGGAGCAGGAAGGCCTTGGGAGGCCAGGGGTGGGGACGCATTCATTCACTGGAGAAGCCGCGCTCCCTGTCTAGAGCAGGCGGGGGCTGGCAAGTCCATCTGCACCTGTGCGAAACAGCTCAGCTCCTTAGAAAGCTCTTTGGACATGAGCTCAAAACTCTACCCCCAGCACCAAACTGTAAAAGGGGCGAGCCTTCTCCACCCTCCCTAGTGTACGTGTCCTTTATGTGTAGTCTAGACGTTTTGATCTTATGTTACAACTGACTTAGATTAAATGTGATGCCATGCCATTATCGAGTCTGAGCTTCAAGGGGCTTCTCACCCCCACCCCCACCCCAGCTCAAACCCCATCTCCTCTTAAGAAGAGGAAGAAACAAGGAAAACTGGTTCCTCCTAGCCTCTGCCACCTGAGAGCAGGTAAGGCCAGACCACCTGGCAACTGATTGCTGAGAGGTAAAGAAGGAACCCCAGCCCAGGGATGTATAGCACACACACCCCACACCCCACTCCCACTCCCACCCCCACCCCCATCTGAGCCCATCCAGATCGCTAGCTCTCAGTCAGATTCACAGGCTAAATAGAAGACTATTGCTATTGTCAGTAAGTTTATGGGTATTTACCTATGCAGAAAGAGGGAAGTGATACAGCCCAGCCCAACCCCCTACAGCTGTGCTGGATACAAGAGTCTGGTTCCCCCCAGTGTGGGGACGACCCTTTAAATATGAAAATAATTCTCTTTGCCTCTAATCATCAGAATGGCTCCAGGGGAGGTCACCCAGCCTAGCCCCCTCCTCACAGGAAAAGTCATGCACCCCAGGCAGCCTTACCACTTCCCACCACTTAGTGCCTACCCACGAGCAATATCAGAAGAGCCAGTGATAGAACCCTCCTGTGACATCCTGCCCACTCACAAGGTACTCTGACCATCCCAGAACTCCAAGAGTCCAATCTCTCAGCACATGTAACTGGAAATTAAGAGAAATGGAAAGACTGAGTTGGGTGGGGGGAGGAGGAGCCACCAAACGCACGGTTAAAAAAAAAAAAAAAACACTGAAATCGATTAATCCCCAAAGCCACCTTCTGACCCAAATCTAAACTGTCCAAAAGTCTCCCAAACAAATGTGGTTAAGCAGGCTTCCCCTAGAGGCTTGCCCCACGGCCAAAACAAGGGGGGAGCCAGAGGCTGGCTTCCAGCGTTCGCCCGCCACGTGGAGTCAACACAGCACACTGAACTTGGCCTTGGGCTCTGAAGAGGAAGGTCACCAGCCCCACCACAGGAGACAGAGCCGACCGTGGCAGCCATCCCTCAGAACCAGGCCCGGCAGGAAGTAGTGTGGTGGGAACGGCTGCCATCAGCGAGGTTCTCTGGCCAATGGCCATGCTGCAGCCTGCAGCCTGCCAGTTTCAAAGGAGTCCTCACAGCCTGGTTTCCTGTTTTCTCTTTCCGACCCCTGTGTATCACGGCACAATTATTCTGAGAGATGTTCTCAAAATGGACTCGACGACGACCAACTTTCTTTCCCTAATAACAGTGGGGGGGGGGGGGGCGGGAAATAAGGGTGTGGGAGGCAGAGAGACAGGAAGAACCCCAAGCCTCAGAAAAGGGTGAAAACACTTCAAAATTCAATTTTCAAAGAAAAAAAATCAAATTGTACAGTCTATGCTGCACCTACCCAAGCTGCTCCCCTCCCATGGGCTGAGATGCACAAGAAGATTTGGGGGAGAGGGGCCATAGAAGACTTTGAAACTCCCTTCCTAGAGCCTAGAACTCGTCGACAAAGGATGGTGACAAGGTCAAGTGACGGGTGGCACGGGTCTGGAATGCTGCCTTCTGACTATCTCAACCTCAGAAATGGCTTTGGCAGGCCTCAGCTCACAACAAAGCATAACTCTGCCCAGGACTCTGCTGTCTGCTTCTGGGTAGACTCCTCAGGTCTCATCCCCGGGCTCATGAAAGAATTTATGATCATGACAGAAGCTGAATTCATCCAGAGATGAGTGTGTTCAAGGTCTTTACTGTGTCTGGCTATTAGATTGGGCATTGGTGAGTTAAGATGTATCTGTGGGTAGGAACACAGGGACAGAAGGAATCAAGGAAGATAAACCAGTCAATAAAGTGCTTGCCTTGCAAACACCAGGATCCATGTTTGATCCCCAGAACCTCCCTAAACAACAAAGCCAGGTGTGGTGGCTCATATTTGCAATCCCAGAGAGGAGAGGCGGAGGCAGGAGGATATCTGGGGCAGAGGCAGGAGGATATCTGGGGCAGAGGCAGGAGGATATCTGGGGCTCACTGGCTACCTAGCCTTCCTAAGTTCCTATGTGAGTTCTGGGCCAGTAAGACACCCAGTCTCAGGAAAAGGGGCTAACTGAGAAAACACTGAGGTTGCCCTCGGGCCCCCACACTCATGCACGCTCACATACACATGCACCTGCTCACATAAGACCGCAAACGCATACACTCACACATGTCTTTATGTGACTAGCCTGAGGTTGTCCGGGCTTCTCCTTTGAATGTGTATACATACTAACCTCGGTACTTGTGAGTGCCCACCATGAATGAGCATGGGTTAACATAAACAAATATCTATCACCTGTAAATTCAGTACCAGTGTGTCTAAGAGCCCGTGACTATACACACTTGTTGAGTGGCTTGGGCATGAAGCAGGAGCTTCTATGTATGTGTACATGCAAGCAGGAGCACGCCCCATACACGCTTTGCCACAAGGTGGATGCAGTCTGTGCTCAGCCTGGGCAACAAGGATATAGGCATTGGGTATAGGCATGCATGCTGCCTGTGACAAGGACAGCCTGTGCCACCGTGCCTCGGTCCACCTAGATAGACAGGATGCCTGGCCTGCCCCTATCGCCTCCTCCCTTTCCAAGAGCCCAGAGCAGCCTTTGTCTCCCTCCCTTTGGGATCTGCCAGCTAATGGCAGGGGTCCCCTCCCAGGAAACAACATCCCGCCCCCTCTTCATTTGTGTCTCCTCTGAGGGGCTGATTGGCCTGGAGAGCCTCCAGGCTCCAACCGTAAATGGTAGCCCGCAATCGCAATGGACGACTTTCTTAATTGCCCGTGATGCTTGTGGGCACTGTGCAAACTCAACAGTAGCTATTATGCTTCGAGGTCTGAGCAGGGCTGCATTTTGCGCCTGTGTGAATTTAGTGTTCTTGGGAGCTAAGAGGCCAGAGTGGGTTAGAGTCCCTGAGGAGCTGTTATTATGACCTGGCACCATCCTGCCCTTCACTTCTTGAGACCCTGAGGCCACTTTACCACACTCTAAAACTGCAGTGGCCCTAGAATTTCAAAACCAGGGCACCCCAGGCAGTTGTCATCCCTAGCCTCTCCCCCAGGCAGTAGTCCTCCCTACCCTCTCCCAAGGCAGTAGTCCTCCCTACCCTCTCCCCCAGGCAGTAGTCCTCCCTACCCTCTCCCCCAGGCAGTAGTCCTCCCTACCCTCTCCCCCAGGCAGTAGTCCCCCCTACCCTCTCCTCCAGGTTGTACTCCTCTTCCCTACCCTCTCCTCCTCCTCCTCCTGTATCTTCACCTTCCTTCTTGCATTTTCTTTTCTTTCTCCTAATTTCTCTCCTTTCTGCCCCTGACTTTGCTTCCCAGACCCCATCTCTGTTTTATCTTCTTCCCCATCTTCCTCCTCTTCCTCTCACATTCCTCTCCCTCCTCCTCTTCTACTCCTGCCCCCTCTCCTGTCTCACTTCAGTCTCTTACCTCCCCTCTCTACTCTTTCTCCACTTTCCCTCTCTCACATCAGTCCTCTCTTCTTTCTTTCCTCTTTCTATCTCTCTCTCTCTTCAATTTCACTTTCTTCCTCCTCTCTCTACCACCCTCCTTTTCTCTCTGCCTCCCTTCCTCTCCTCTAGCTCTTTAGCTCCCAGCAGCAAGATCACAGGCAGACAATGACCAGTGCCCCACCACACCTCATCAATGCCAGCTCTGTCTTCCCATCCCCAAACCTCTGTCAAAGTCCAAGATCTCCTTTGTACCCCCATCTAGCCTTTTACTTTAGAGCCTTGGTCTCCAAGAATATATTTGTCATTTGCACTGAGCTCAGAGGTGTTATGGTGGCTTACACATTCTAGACTTTTGGTTATTCTATTTCCCTCTTGCCTACTGCAAGGACCCCTGAGATCCAGTGTTCACTTCATTACTCCTAACTTGGAAGCTTTAGCTTAGGTGGAAGACAATAGATAGAAAGAAAACTTAGAAACAGCAGTACATGACCATGGGCTTCTCCCTGGGCTTAGGCTGCAAAGACAAGTTCAAGTTCTGCAGCTGTAGCATTTGAAGCAAACCCAAGAGAATGTCAGATCTCTTCCCAAGAACTGAAAGTAGTCATCTAGGAAACTGGTAACATGCTGGTTGATAAATACAGAGCTCCATTCAAGCAGAGTGTGTGGCTTAGCTCAATAAATGTTTATGAATCAGAGAAGAACAGATGGAGGATGGATGGATGAATAGATGCTTGGATGATGGATGGATGCCTGGATGATGGATGGATGGATGGATGGATGGATGGATGGATGGATGGATGGATGAATGGATGGATGGATGATGGATGGATGGGTGGATGGCTAAATGGATGGATGATGGATGGATGATGGGTGTATGGATGATGGATGGATGGATGGATGGATGGATGGATGGATGGATGGATGAGAGGATGATGGGTGGATGGATGGATGGATGATGGGTGGATGGATGGATGATGGGTGGATGGATGGATGATGGGTGGATGGATGAATGGATGGATGGATGGATGGATGGATGGATGGATGGATGCCTGGATGATGGATAGATGGATGGATGGATGGTGGATGGATGGATGGATGGATGGATGGATGGATGGATGATGGGTGGATGGATGGATGGATGGATGGATAGATAGATGATGGGTAGATGGATAGACAGATATTGGGTTCCCATCCTCAAAGATTCTTATGGATAGAAATAATCTTAAATCTTGGTGATTTCCCCTCCAAGAGCTTATGCCATGGAATCTGCAGAGCCTTCTATTGATGTGAAGCTTCCTTGTGTTCACTAATGGTCTCAACTGATCTCCTCAACCATAACATCTTGAGAACAAAAGCACAAAGGCATGAGGAGGAAGAAGAGTCCAGTGGCCCAGACCCTCACATTCTCAGTCTGTGCACAGCACTCTGGTACCTCACCCCATGCTCAAGTACTGCTGGAAGGACATAAAGCCAGGAAAACGGATACTCACTCCCCCAGCCTTCCTGCTCTGCTCATCTTACCAGGGTGGGTACTAATTAAGTAGCTCCTGCACAGCTGGTCTGGACACACTGGAGCAGAGCATGCATTCTGTGCTTCCGTAGCAAGATCAAGGCAGAGCTCTGTTTCCAGGTCTGCACCTGAACTTCCATGCCCATGAAACTCCTGCCCTGACTTCTGTCTTCCCAGCATGCACCTTCCAAGGGTCTCCTCAAGGGCTTCGTTAATGACCACTGTGTGCTGATACCTATCTCAAAGACACACCTGGGAAACTGGACTCAGACAAGATGCTCAGACCAATCTGCCTGCAGGAGCCAGTGGGAAGGCTGAATAAAAAGGAGACTTATTCTGTTTACAAAGGATAACATTTTTTAGCTAGCAATTCCCAGCAGTAATCATGACTGTACCGCAAGATATCCTGGCCTTTTTTTTTTCTTAATGAAGAATGCTGAAAGTGGGAGAAATGGTCTTCCCAGAGTGCAAGGCAGAATGCATGGGAAGGTGTAGAGGAAGAAAAGGAAAGGGAGAAATGATAAGTTCTTCAGAGAATAGACAGACACTTGTAAAGCCATATAGGAGGTCTGTATTGCTGGTTGGTAATTGCCCAAATCATTCAAACCCAAGTGCCCCATCGTTCTTTGACTTTTATGCACACACACACACATGCACACACACACACATACACACGCACGCGCACACACACATACAAAACACATCCTGGTTGATACACTTCTGTTAGCAAGAACAGTTAGAGAGAAGCAAAATACCGAAGCCAAAGCACAAGGTTAGTATCTTTAAGGACTTTCCCCGATCCTGAAACTATGGCATGGGTCTTTGATGAATTAGGCCATTGTTCCTCTTTTTGGCAGGTGTTGGGGCCGACATGCTGGGTTCCAAGGTCAGAATGGTACCTCTAACATGGTGTCAGATGTGCTAAGGTCTCAGGGCCTGGTACACTATTGCCTAGTTTCTCGAGAGTTAGAATTACAAGGATTCATCACAGC
>LR749862.1:1008180-1038225 GCA_902729485.2 Mus minutoides
CTGTTTTGAAAACTTAAAAGTGCAGCAATACACTCAGTTTCCCTTATCTACGAAATGGTGTGACTCCAACTCAAACCTGGTCAGGCCGCGGCAAACGGCTCAAGCAGAGGCCCAGAGTCTGCACTGCTTGATGCAAAGGCTACTTACCGGTTAGTTATCACTTAAGACGCCAGAGGAAATGGGAACCATTACAGTAGAGGCCCAATTTTAACCTCAATGTGTGCAAAACTTAAAAAGTAACTGCCAGTTAAGTAGGGAGAGTCCAGAAGGAAGTAACTGGAAGGGGGACAATTCACCCTATCAAGAAGGTTTTGACTGTAAGGGTTTCACCAGAGTGTGTGACCTTAATTCATTCTGACTTTGTTACTCCTACTTTTAATGAACACTACACAGAAAACCATATCTCTCTAAAATTAAAATTTTTTTAAAAAAGATACTGGTCAAGAAAAAATATTTACAAATAATATATCCCATAAAGGACTTGTGCTCAGACTTATTAACAGAATTCTCATAACTCAAATATACAAAAATAACCCAATACAGAAAGTAGGCATGCACACACACACACACACACACACACACACACACACACACACACGCACATCTGAATAGTTATTTCCCACAGAAGGTACACAAACAACAAATAACCACATGAAAAGCTATATCAGGGTTCTCTAAAGGAACAGACTGATAGAATGAGTATATTTTAGAGTGTCTTACAGGCTGTAGTCCAGCTAGATCAACAATGGCTGCTACCACCAGAAAACCCAAGAGTGCAATAGCTGTTCAGTCCATGAGACTGGGTGCCTCAGCTGGTCTTCAGTATACACTGGAATCCCAAAGAAGTAGACTCTGATCCCAGTGAAGGAGTGAGCTCGCCAGAGAGAATGAAGACAAGCAGACAAAGCCCAAGAGCCCCCTCTGACCGTGCCCTTTCTACAGGCTGCTGCCAGAAGGTGTAGCCAGGCATAAGGTAGATCTTCCTATCTCAAAGGGTCTGGATTTAGTGTGGGTCTTCCCACTTCAAATAATTCACTCAAGAGCAATTCCACAGGTATACCCAGCCACTTGAATCTTAGTTAATCCCTGATGTAGTCAAGTTGACAACGAAGAACAGCCATGACAAAGGCATTCACAATCGAAACAGTCACCAAATACCTCTCGCAACAATCACAGTAGAATTTAAAAGCTGTCCACAGCAAAGGTTGGTGAGGACAAAGAAGAACTGGACACTGTGAGTGGGTGTAAACTAGGAGGTGCACTTAAATAAACAATTTGGTGGTTTCTTAGAAGTCACTCCACATCTCCATGAAGTGGTACCCTCCACAGTTCCCCTGTGAGAGGGGAAGCATGTATCCACACAAAGACTTGCACAAGAATTGGTATAACAGCTTTATGTGCATTAGCCGAAAATGTATGATGACCCATCTGTCCTTCAATAGCAGAGTTACTGAGATACCACTGGCATCCATCCCACTGTACATATTTAAGGAGTACCATTTGGCGAGATTTGACACATGCACTCACCTATGAAGTCATCGCCAGAATTAAGATAATGATCACATTCAACATTTTCAAAACCTTTCTGGAAAGACAGCTTAGTCAGTGGGGACTCATTACATGAACATGAGAACCTGAGTTCGGGCAGTCACAGTGTTGTTTAAGAAAGGAAAATCCAGGCATGGGTAGCCACACCTGTAATCCCCGAGGAGGAAGAGGCAGGAAGACCCCTGGTGTGCTCTGACTAGCCAGCTTAGCTGCATTGGGAAACTCCAGATTCAGCTAGAGACCCATTCTCAAAAAAGGAAAGGTGGAAAACAAGAGAAGACATCCAATGACATCTTTTAGCCACTATGTATGTGAGCACACACACACACACACACACACACACACACACACACACACAAATAAGATTGCTTTAGGGGAAAAAAAAAATATTTGTTGGTCTATGTCCAGAAGACTGTAGGCACCCCATATCTGTTGGATTTCTAAGAAGAGGAATACTTTAAAAAAGCAAAGGGTTCTTCTTGGAATCCTGGAGGTCCAAAGAGCCATCACAGTCCCAGCATCTCCCTGGACCTCTTTCATTTTCTCGACGTGGGTCATCATGGGTCCCAAGCACTGATTTGGGTCCTTTAACATCCATGAGAAAAAGACAACATCTGTCAGCTTCCAGAGGGACTAGAGTTGCATCAAACACTCATTTTGCGCAATCTCTAGAAAAGTACACCTTTAATCAAGGCACCGTGGCAAGGAAAAGCCCCGTGGGAGTGAGAGAGAAGCCCTGTGGAAGTGAGAAGCACTGTAGCAGGGAGAAACACACACTCATTATTCCCTCCTTGCAGGTGAGAAAACCCAGGTGTAGTGAAGTCAGGAGACAGGCCCAATACCCCTTAATTAATTAGGCTAAAATGAAAATGCTCGCCCTTCACATATATGCAGAAATGTGTTCTAAGCCACATATGAAATAGGAGTGAGCTGTGTGCTTGTCATGCTTTATGAGTTTACCAGGGTTTGCTATGAAGCTACAAGTGACCTCTCAATGTGTTTCTACTAAGCATGCTCTGTCCTCTCCGCACAGACCCTCAGAAGACAACTTCAGAGTCTTCTTTATAACCATATCCAGTGACGACTTCACTGGTACCCATTTAGACTTCAAGTGGTTCTCACCCATCAACATCTGTTTCTTATCTCAGGGGTATTTTCTCAGCAGCACTGTGGAGTGAGAAGCCCTGTACGAGTGAGTAGCAGTGAGAAGCCCTGTGGCAGGGAGAAGCACTGTGGGAGTGAGAAGCACTGTGGCAGGGAGAAGCCCTGTGGTAAGGAGAAGCACTGTGTCAGTGAGAAGCACTGTGGGAGTGAGAAGCACTGTGGGAGTGAGAAGCGCTGTGACAGGGAGAAACACTGTGGGATTGAGAAGCAGAAGTGAGAAGCCCTGTGAGAGTGAGAAGCCCTGTGGGAGGGAGAAGCACACACTCATTATTCCCTCCTTACAGGTGAGAAAACCCAGGTGTAGTGAGGCAGGCCCAATACTCCAGGGGTAGTGACACTGCATGGCACATGCCAGAGCTATGATCAGATGCCACACTGCTCACATGGCTCACACCAAGCCATGAGTAGAAGGAACCACCTCTCCAGAGACCATCACCAGCTCTCTAGGGTCTTTGAGGTCATCCATGGGAGTCCAGTTCCATCCATCCTGAAACTTATCAGCCAGAGGCACCGACCTTCCTTCTCTCTTCTAAGAGAGGACCTGACTCTGATGCCTGAAGAGATCGAGGACTCCACGGGGGCTAGAAGCCTAAGTGGATTCCCTTTGTCCCCAGAGCTAACAAGCAGTTTAAATAGATTCCAGACTGTGCTGGGGGCCCAAGGTGGGAGGAAGTGTTATTCTGCCTGCACTCCTCTAACAGCACAAGAGTTGCACACAGTAAGGGGACAGGATGAAGAGATGAGAGGAGCAGAGCTGAGCCTAGGGGATCAGAAAGATGGAGACTAATGTCAGCAATGAGCCTGGAGACTTTCCCATCCAGTCTGTTTCCAACATTTCAAGTTTTTGTCCTTACAGACCCAAGGGGTTGGTTAAAATGCAAATACACATCCGCAATCCAGCATTCAGACACTCACCTCCCAAGAACTTTACCACTAACCAATCAGACACCAACCAGGATTTACAGCTGAAGAACTCAAGATGTGGATGGAATTCAGGGAGCTGGTAGAGCGTGTACGTGACTAAGACCACGAGATCTTAGAGCCAGACAGGACTGCTATTCAGCATGGCTCTTCAGAGTCCTACTTCTGAAACCCCATGCAGGTTTCTTGACTGCTCTGAATTTCAGCTTCCTCTATTAGTCAATGAAGATGGCAGAAATGGCTATATCATTAAAGGGCCATAGGATTAGGTATAGTTACACATATAAAGAGCCTAGTGCTTACCAAGTCATAGTTGTTATTGCAGTTTTGAACATAGATATTGTCAAGGAGAGGGGCATGAGAGGCTCCCTGGATGGATATCTAAAGAAAGATGATCCTCTGAGTATCAGAAGACCCAAGGCCAAGCGAGCCGACGAGGCAGACAGAGGAAGCTGTAGAACCCTCTGCATCCTTCTGTTTGTCTAGTTGCTGTTCTCACTTGACAGATGGCAAACTGGGAGCTCAGCTGGCCACATGGCAGATCCCGACTGCAGCTCCAGTTTCAGCATGGGCTCATCTTCCTGTGTCCTCCCCTCCACCCTTTGTCAGACCTGGATCCCTTCCCACCTGGAGGTCTGCTAGGGACAGGATGTGCTTTGCACATCTCTTTCAGCATGGCTCAGCAAACAGCCAACTTACTCAAGATCACCCCCTGGCTCCCACTTGGTGACACCTGTGGACATGCCCTGCTGCCTGTACCTGGAGATCCTGATAAACAAAACCCCATTGTATGAACAATCCCATAAAAACCCTGTACCACCAGAATTAAAAGTTCAGGACCACACCTTCCGGTCACCGTACATTCTTCCACCTTTGGTTGCAACACCTACACAGACATCCAGGTGCTACCCAGCACAAGGAGTTGGAAGTGCAAGAGATAAATCACCCAGGTCCTACTCAACGGGAGGAGACGAGCCACCCAAGTCACAAGGTTGGCTGCAACATGTGTCGGGAAGTTGGAGACACAGATGAAAGGCTTTCGGAGTTCCGAGAAGAGAGCTGAGCTTCCAGTTGGACAGAAGGGAACAGGCATTTGACCCAAGTGGCATTTCTGTGTCCCAGACAACCAAATCCAATGAGATTTAGCTCCTGACTTTCCCAGATGAGATGCAGGGACAGGTGCTGGTGGAAGTAGCTGATGGGAACGCTTGACCTGAAGACCTTGAAGGGAAGCCAGGGCTAAAAAAACAAACTGTGTCCTTAAACCAGCTACATCCCAGGCTCTGGGCCTCCCTATGGCAAAGCCTCATATTTGAGAGCCTCCAGACATAGCCTGGCTGGGTTTCCAGTAGGCAAGAGTCTTACTTAGGACCTAAAGGAACCTCCAAAGCCACGGTGGCCAGAAACCATCTCTGAGGCCATCACGGGGTGGCAGGATCTAAGGTCCCACCTATATTCTTCACTCCACCTACCATGTGCTCTTGAGGTTGAGATAAAGGGAAACCCTTTGGAGCCTCAGTCATTCAGTAAACTAAAATGAGCTCCTTGGCCCTACAATTCTGCCAGAAAAGTTAAGTAGCAGACAGAGACCTAGACAGGAAGGTCAGCCTCCAAACTAGAAACCCCAAAGCCTCTCCCTGAAGATCCCACGACTCTGTCCTTCTAAGACTGGTTGGTGCATCTGTTTTTTGTTTGTCTCACCTCGAACTCACAACCTTCCCTCTTCAGCCTCCCAGGTGTTACACTGAGCCTCCAATATATTTTTGGGTAAAGCAGTGGTACCTCCCTCCCTCCAAAACCTACTCCTTGCAGTAGGGTGCCTAACGCTGTTCTGACTTGACCGTCTCTCAGGAAAGCACAAGAGATGTGTAGAAGAATTTTCTGAGGGTCTCCATCACTTCCACCACATACAGAATCGGAATCCCAGCAGGAGCTGAGGGCTTTAGCCAGGTTTGGGGGCACTGCGGTGAGCTCCTGAGTCTGAGTGTTATTCAAATAGGCTACTGCTATGAACATCAGCTCTCCTGTCTGGATTTGCATGCTCCACTTACTTTGTGAGCTGAGCTGATCCCAGTGTTCCTTCGGGGGAGGGGCAGGTCTCATTCATCTATCTCCCAGGATCCCTCAGTTCTTTGGGACTACTGTAAAAACCACTACAAACTGGGTGGCTTACGCACAGCAGGCACACATTGCTCACAGTTGTAGATGGAAGCACTGAGCAGATGTGATGTCTGGTAAGGGTGTCCATGTCACTCGCAAAAGTGTTGCCTCTTCATACAACCAACCACCTTAGGAGCTGGGATTCCAACAGCATATAAAATTATGAACCCAAGTAAAAGTGGGTATCTACACGTATAGCATAGACACCTGTCTTATTCGAAAGGGTTTCTAATCCTGCACACAAAACATCATGACCAAGAAGCAAGTTGGGGAGGAAATGGTTTATTCAGTTTACACTTTCACATTGCTGTTCATCACCAAAGGAACTCACACAGGGCAGGCAGGAGCTGATGCAAAAGCCATGGAGGGGTGCTGCTTCATGGCTTCCCCTGGCTTGCTCTGCTTGCTTTCTTATAAAACCCAAGACTACCAGCCCAAGGATGGCACCACCCACAATGGGCCCTCCCCACCTTGATCAATAATTGAGAAAATGTCTTGCAACTGAATCTCATGGAGGTATTTCCTCAAGGGAAACTCCTTTCTCTGTGATAACTCCAGCTTGTGTCAAGTTGACACACAAAATCAACCAGTACAAGACCCTAGTGTATCATCTGCTTAGCTACATTGACTTAAACCAGCTTTCAAAAGGTATGTGCATCTTTTCCTAAGCCTCTACTCAGTGATGTCACACTGTAGCTTGGAACTAGGCATGGTGGAAATATTTGCATCATGGAAATCAGTAGACACCATAACTCTGGAGTGGGAGGTGTCCTAGTTAGGGTTGTTACTATTGCTGTGATAAAACACCACAACCAAAAAGTAGGTTGGAGAGAAAAGGGTGTATTTGTCTTACAGTTTCATATACAGTTCATCACTGAAGGAAGTCAGGACAGCAACACCAACAGGGCAGAAACCTGGAGGCAGGAGCTGATGCAGAGACTGTGGAGGGATGCTGCTTACTGGCTTGCTTCTCAGGGCTTGTTCAGCCTGCTTTCTTATAGAACCCAGGACCACCGGTGAGGGATGGCACCACCCAAAATGGACTGGGCCCTCCCACATCCATCACTAATTGTGAGTTGGGGGAATGACTTGGGACCGACAGGGTCTCACTATGTAGTTTTGGCTGGCCTGGAACTATATCAACCAGGCTCCCTTAATTTCATACAGATCTACCTTCCTCTGACTCCCAAGTGCTGGAATTAAAGGTGTGTGCCACCACACCCATCTGTTTGTTTTGGGGGTTTTTTGTTGTCAGTTTTTTGTTTGTTTGTTTGTTTGTTTGTTTTGGTTTTGGGTTTTTTGTTTTGTTTTTGTTTTTTGTCTCTGAGGTCTGGGCATGGAGAGGTCACCTTGAGGAGTACGTTGGAATCCAAGGTCTGGGGCAGCTGGTATATGGCACCACAGCCCACAACCCAGTGCCAATCTTGCCTGTTGTGCCTGGTTGTTGCAGGCCCACTGGGGCTACAACTGGGGTGAAATGGGGTTCACTTCATCTTTCCTGGGTTTTCCACCAAGCAGGAAGAGTAACCTTTGCTTTAAAATCCTGGGCTTCACTCCAGAATATGCTTTTCCACCCATAATTACTTTCAGAGGACACTGTTTCCACTTAAGGAAATCTGATCTTCCTTCCAAATGGCACCGGATATGACCGGAATTATATGTTTGCCTTCTGAAAGGGGCACCCAAGTCTGCTCCCTTCAAGTCACGAATGACTGAGATGAAGGAAAAGGCTGGCCCTGGGGGGGGGGGGGGTGACTGTAATTGAAGAAGACATGCTACATGCAAGGGATTGTGCTAGAAGAAGTATCTCCCATGGGTTCCTAGCAATAGAAAGCCCATGTGATGTTGTCTCCATCTATGCCTGGGGTAAAGGATAGCTCCACAGCCTGAGCCACTGAGGTAAGAATGGGCTACCCTCTGCCCAGAGTCTTTGCCCACTGATGCAAAGTGCATTTACCCATCACTAGAATGGGATATAGCCTTTAGTGAAATGTGTATCCAGTCCTTCTGGGATTCACAGTCTGGGAGCAAATAATTGCAATCTGAATTGGATCTGAATTGCACACTGTAATAGGGTCTTCAAGAAGAGGTGAAAATATAGTATGATTAGTTCTGGACCAGGATAGATGGGCGGGATCCGGGCTGGTGTGACAAGAGACCCTATTCAATTTGACACTGAAGATGGGACCAGTAGTTTCTGAGTTCTCAAATGAACATTAAATGTATCCTATTTAAATGGATGCATGTGAGGAGATCCTGCTAATGAAGGTTGGAGTCTGCCGGGTCCAGGTGGTACCACTGAGCTCTGCACAAAATGGAGAACTCCCTTTACCAGTATCTCCTTCTCTGACCTTGTCTGGGGGAGCTTGACTTCCCACACCCCTCTACCTGGGGAAGGTCAAGCAGTCTTTGGCCGCCGACCTACAAGCTCAACATTCTCTTTTTCCCAGTAAGAACCTGTCCAGCTAAACAGTAAGTAACTGGGATCCCTGGAATGCCTCTCCCTGGAAATGAGGCATTTGCAGAACTTTAAACTCTAGAACTTTAAACTCATTTACCCTGAAAACTCCTTCCCAATCTCCAGGGTCCATGGATACCCCTGGTTCACCCCAAATAAAGTGTGTGCATACAAGCCCCACCCAAAATAAAGATATGTGCTCACGCTAAGATCATCTAAGAGAGCCGCTTCATTGAAGACCCTAGGAGGCCTTTGTCTAGAAGAGTTTTGTCATCTGGATACCCTGAAGGGAGGAAGGAAGCAAAGGACAGCTGGAGCCCACATGAATCCAACAAGACCTCAGTTTGAGGAAAAAAGAGTGAGTGTCCCCAACCCAGGCAGCCCTTGTGCAGCCTTTAGTGTCAGTAAGCCCAAAGGCCTAAGCCACTCTCTGAGGGCAGGCAGTCTTATCTATCCAGCCCTGAGCAGCCTCCCAGCCTTTGGCTTCAGACCTTCAGTTCTATTCCTATTATTGTATTTAAGTAAAAACTGTAAGAACAGGCTAGCCCACTACCACCACCGGGTATGTAGCATGGTACACTCACATCCAAGAGGGTAGAAAACTGAAGTGCTCCAACAACTGGATACAGCCAGGTTTGGGAACCAGCCCTCCAGGCTCTAGGAAAATATCTCTCCATCAGCTTGACCTTCAAATAGAACTGCGCACTTTGGCAAGGCGCATTGCCCTGCAAGATTTCCGGGAGATAGATAGATAGATAGATAGATAGATAGATAGATAGATAGATAGATAGATAGATAGATAGATATCCCTCTTTCTTCTCCCTCATTTCTTCTCCTTCCCTGACTGGCTTATCTTCCAAGTCTCACCCTTGATACCAAGAATACCTTCCTTTTGTCGCTGGAACAAGACAGAAACTTGAAGAGCCAAAAGCACACAGTTGACCATAAATGTGTTAGATGGAAATAATACTTGGAGACAAGTCTCAAGATGCAGGAATGGGAATGAGGGGCAGAAAGGGGACTAGGGAGTCTCCTGACTCCCCCACAATGGGAAAAGGGCACAGAAGACCAAGAGCACTCATTTTCTTGGACCTCTTCATCAAAGTGTCAGAGATGAGGAGACAGGGAAAAACACACAAACAAAAAACAAGAATCTTGGGAATGTGAAGATGGCTCTATTGGTAAGAGGCCTGGCATAGAAGCATGAGAAGCTGACTTCAACCCATGTTAAAAAAAAAAAATTAAAAAGCTGCACACATTAGCATGTGCTGAGGAGGTGGAGACAAGTAGATCTCTGTAAGCCAGCCAGCCCAGGCAATTAGCAGTCAGTGAGTTCAAGGTTCAGAATAAGGCAAAAAGCAATAGAAGCTGCCTGACATTGGACTCTGGCCTTCCCACACCGGAGCATTCAAACACATAGACACATACATACTGTACTGGCTAGTTTTTGTGTCAACTTGACACAGCTGGGTTATCACAGAGACAGGAGCTTCAGTTGGAGAAGTGCCTCCATGAGATCTAACTGTGGAGTATTTTCTCAATTAGTGACCAAGGGGGAAAGACCCCTTGTGGATGGGACCAACTCTGGGCTGGCAGTCTTGGGTTCTATAAGAGAGCAGGCTGAGCAAGCCAGGGGAAGCAAGCCAGTAAGGAACATCCCTCCATGGCTTCTGCATCAGCTCCTGCTTCCTGACCTGCTTCAGTTCCAGTCCTGACTTCCTTGGTGATGAACAGCTGTATGGAAGTGTAAGCTGAATAAACTCTTTCCTCCCCAACTTGCTTCTTGGTCATGATGTTTGTGCAGGAATAGAAGCCCTGACTAAGACACATACCATGGCACATACAAATGCAGAAAAGTTGTAAATGTAAGGAGTTCACAAGGTTGGTTCTTTCCAGAACTGTGAAAGGAAAGACTCATGCCAAGCTTCTCTTCATGTTTATAGAGACCATCTCCACGGTGTCCCTCTTCAAAGCCTCCCTGGGCCTGAATCTCCCCTTTTCCTATGGATTGATGCCAAATAAGGACCCATCTTACCTCGACCATTTTTACCAAGGTTTGCATCCTGAGACCTATGATATAGAGATGGGGGTACAATTCAACAAATACTCCAAGCTAAAACGTCATCGGTTCTTGAAGCCCCCAACTGCCCCCACCCTCCTCCTGTTTCACAGCGAATCAAACCGAGGCCCCAACCCAGCAGGCTCCCTGCCTGCCTCAGCACCAGTGAGTCATCATCCAGAGCCAAAAGCTGACCCAGCAACAAGGCCTCCAGCTGGGGGGGTCACCACAGAGCGAGAAAGCAGAGGCTTTGGGATAGACGCCTGAGTCCATCCAACCCCATGTGGTTTGTTCAGAGAACCTTTACTTGAAAATATAAACGTATAGAGAGTTGCATGCTCCAACATATGTATGAGAGAGTCCTGGTGCCAATAGTTTTCAAAACCCCAAATTGTCCCTATTAGGTTCCCAGAACTTCTCTGCCCTGCCCTGCTGGACCTCAAACACCACTCTCCGGCCAGCCTCCAGCAAGCCATCCCGGTCACTCTGGAGTCTGACAATGCTCACATGAGCCTTCCCTGCCTCTCCTCTGCCACATCATCAGAACTCAGCCAGGCCACTCTCTGTTCAAACTCAAAGTATGCTCTTCCTTCATTTTAAAATCTTACATTGTCTTTAGATAACAGGAGGTGACCCCGTCCCAGGTCTCCCAAGGGCGACCTGGCAATACAGGTTTGGATTAAACGGTGAAGAGAGCTGGCCTAGCATCCCTGCCTGATATGGTCACTGGGCTCTGGGAAGTCTCTCAGCTGGAATTCAGTGGGCTCCTAGTGTAGTAGAGCAATCTAAAATCAGGTTGCTGACACAAAGCCTGGAGCTGTGTCTGCTTCTCTGTGACTCAATTGAATCTAAGTAGTAACTTCCCGTGGATTCTCCATGTGGGTATAAGACGGAAACACATACTGAGAGAATCAATTCATCTTACAAGAGAGAGAGAGTTCTCAGGGACTCAGGGACAATCAACATGATTGCTACTGTCCTGATCTTTTGTGAAGCATCTTCAAGGTATAGGCCACAACTTGAGCTGCAGACAAGGATTCAGAGGTTCATGGCCAGGTCTCAGGTGGGACTCCAGGTTTACAGTCAAAAGTAGACTCCGTAGGATAAACCAGAGTCTTCGCTGCTACGATGTCAGTCATGGGCCTGATTCTCCCGTCTCCAGCTTCTGGATATCCTGCTTCGTGTTGGAGAAGACTACACTACCCAGGCTGCCTTTTAATATGACATCAGGACAACTTTGGGCAGCATTCAGCAGGGAGAAGGCTGAAGGCTACACTATTCCTGCCTGTCACGCTGCTCTGCTCCTTAGGCAATGGGCCACAGGACATAGCTCAGCTATGGCTTCAGCTTGTGTCCCATCCTAGTCTCCAGTGGTCCTACCTCCCTGGTTGGCCCTGTAGCCCTGTGTAGGAATGACACATGATACACACACAGTGATATCTACTCCCTATCTGGTCTCTTGACATCAGACCAGCCAAGAACAAGGAGTGTCCAGTACCTCACAGGAAGGACCTATGTGAAGAGCGGGAGTACAGCTGGTCTCCGGAGAATACTCTGCTCCTCATCTCTGCTTCTCTCTGCAGCCACCATCTTTTCACTAGACAGCTTGCATCCATGGCCCTTGGAAAAATGACCTCCAGGGACTCTCAGGGCCCTACCTTCAGGTTCAAGGACAAGGTGGAAACAGCTACTTTTGCTTGCATTCCAACCAAAAAGATACCACATGATGGTTTCTGTGGACTAGCTTGAGACACATCCCTACCTCCGTGGCCAAAGGATCAGATGATGAGCTGGCTGGACATGGAATGATGGAGCTGGAGCATGCCTAAGGAAATGCCCCCCTTAAGTGTCAAGACTTGTTGGGAGGTATGGTCTCAAGGCAAAGCGAGTGGAGGGAAAGGCGCAAATCAGCTGCTTCAAACTACACGAGGGAAGAAGCTAGCCCAGGAATGGATGATGGAGCAGTCCAAGGCCTCACTGAGAGCCAAGCAGATTCTCTTGTACATAAGGCATCTTCACCTATGGTGCTCTGAGAACAGCCCATTATATAGAAAAGGGGAGGATAATGTGTCTACTGTATCCTTCCTGTCTCTTGTCTCTCATAAGTCCAAACCTCTACCCAAGTCATAATTACTCCCCACTCCCTTGCTTGGTATTAGGTCACTTAGCATCTGGAGCAGCCCCTATCTGATGGCAGAACAGCAGTGGGAAGTGCTGCATGAGGGGTATTCACCAGACACCAGGCTGGAGGGATAGGGGAGCCTCTGGAATCCAGTCCAGTCTGCCTTGGTCACCAGAGAAGGAGCCATAGGTAGGATGCTGGAGCCTAGAACCCATCCTCAGGACGGGGCTACGGTAGTCAAGATAGAAATAGCTGGGGCTGGTGAGATGGCTCAGCGGGTTAGAGCACCCGACTGCTCTTCCAAAGGTGATGAGTTCAAATCCCAGCAACCACATGGTGGCTTACAACCACCCATAACAAGATCTGACGCCCTCCTCTGGTGCGTCTGAAGTCAGCTACAGTGTACTTATGAAGAATAATAAGAAATGAATCCTTGGACCGGAGAGACCAACCGGAGCAAGCCAGGCTGTCCTGAGCGAGCGGAGCCAAACGGGGACGGCCGGAGCAAGCGGGGATGCCAGAGCTAGCAGGGCCGGAACGAGTGGGGCCGAACGGGGACGGCCGGAACGAGCGGGGCCAAACCGGAGCAAGCAGAGCCGATCGGAGCGAACGGGGCTGGAAGCGGGGGCCGTACGGGGGCGGCCGGGAGCAAGTGGAGCTGGCCGGAGCGAGTGGGGTCGAGCAGAGCGAGCGGGGTTGACCGGAACAAGGGAAAAAAAATAGTCTATATTTGCTGAGCAGGCCAGGCTCCAAATAAATAAATAAATAAATAAATAAATAAATAAATAAATAAATAAAAAGAAATAGCTGAGGTGGTAAGGTTAGGGGATAAAGAGAGACCTACAGCGGTCAAGGCAATGGGATAGGAGGGACAAGTCCCAGAAGTAGATTACTAATCTGAGAGGAAAGGAACGGCAGAGGGCAAAAGAGCAGGTCTGGGGACAGGAGGCTACTCGACTGAAAACCCAAAACTGAGGTCACAAAAGGAACTCACACAGCAAGCACAGCCTGGGCAGGCAAAGCAAGTGTGTCAGATGCAGACCACCGAGGCGGACTTGCTGCAGCGGCACTGGGCTTGCCCCTTCTCACTGCTCTCTGAATTTACCTACAGAGGTCTGCTCCCATTCTTTCCCTTCACCGAGTCCATGCCCTGTGCTGCAAGCCATTTCAGATACATACACCTGGCCATGCCACACCCACAGGGCCAAGACCCAGGCTTTACCTCCTCCCTCAGCATCCCCACAACTACCCCTACGTGGACCTGGATTTCCTTTCTTTTTGCCTCTTCTCTATACAGTAGATAATTCTTTTAGACTCCAAATCATATTGGATTTCCCCTCTATTTAATACTCTCAAAGGCTTCCCATCACACTGAAAATCTTTCTCATGGCTTACATGGCCTGACCTCCATGTGCTGGCATCTTTGCCATGTCCCTCCTCCCTGTCACTCACACAGTTCCAGGGGCTCTGGCTCTTCTTTTTCCTGGATCCCAGCCAGCACCCTTCTACCTGGGGGCCTTTCCTCTGGGAATCTCCTTCTCTTAAGTCAGCCTTCCCCCAGATGAAGTGGCTCACACCCCTGCCTTTTTCAGGGCTTTATTTGAAGTTACCACTTTGAAAGCCCCTCCTGCAACCATCCAAGCGTAAACTATACTTCTGTCTCGTGTTCTCCCCTTTAATGTGTTTCACATGTTCTTGCACAACTCACCAACACAAAAACACATGTGTACGTGTAAAGTCAAATAAATGTACACATGTGCGTGTGTGAATGTTTCTCTGCGTTTGAATGTAAGATTCATGCAGTAAGGAACCTTGGAATCGTCCCTCCTGAAGCTAGAAGGGTGTATGGTGCTCCAGGACAGCTATACATACTTGTGCAATGAGAACATCCATCTGGTAGGGGCCAGTCTCATCCCCGTGGCATGCTAAAACAGATGGAGGAACTTGAGTCTTAGGTCTGGTCTCCAACCAGAGGGGTCTGGAAAGTGCTAGAGGCCATAACAGCTGGGATCTATCTTGCTGCAGTTTCCAAAGCAGTTGAAAGATGACAGGAAACTTTGATCAGTCAAAGACAGCACCAGGCAGAGAGGCTAGACCTACAACACAAGACAGCTCAAAGTAAAAACCAAGGTGAGCCCATGACATCAGCCAGGGTCTATGAAATACTGTGTACTGCTTTATTCTGAGTCTGCTGCGTCAAAAGGCAAGCGCCTACAGAGACAAATCCCTTAAGTCGAAATAGTAGAAATAAAGATGTCTTTAAAATGTCTGTTATTGTCAGACGGTGGTGGCTCACACCTTTAATCCCAGTACCAGAGCTCAGGAGGCAGAAGCAGGTAGATTTCTGAGTTCGAGGCCAGCCCAGTCTACAAAGTGAGTTCCAGAACAACAAGGGCTACACAGAGAAACCCTGTCTCAAAAACCTAAAAACAAAATAAAATGCCTGTCATGGAATACCAGGATGGGACCACCTTGGGCAATGCTCAGGGGACCATGAAGCCATGTTTTCTTTGAGGTTTCCAGGGACATAGTACATTGGTAGCCGAGTCTGTTTCTCCTGTGATATGTAGAAGCTCCTGGATTCTCTACTACTTCGACTTAAGGGATTTGTCTCTGTAGATGCTTGCCTTTTCCGCAGCAGACTCAGAAACTTCAGCAAACATCCTACAATCAGACATACATGCTCCCAAGACATCAAGAGTGGTGAGCTAGGCTGTGTGCACAAAGATTCCAGGTAGAGATAGGGACACAGGATCAGAGGGACAGATGGAGAAATTTTCCAGGTGTGGGGCATTCTAGTGCAGAACTCTGTGACAATCTGAAGGGACAAATTAGAAGACATGCCTCTACCAGATTTTTCAAGAAATGGTAAAGACAATTTTCTTGCTATTTAAATGAAAATAAATACCTGTTTTATACCCCTCATGAGGCCAAGAGACACGCTTGCCTGATTTTTCCTGTGCCAAGCAGGTGACTGGTACATGGTAGATACTCAGTTATAGGGGGAATCTTTTATGTAATGTGTGGAAGCTTCACCTGTTAATAAAAAACATGTGGCTAATGAGCTGAGGCAGAGTTAGAACTTCGTGGGACATCTGGCAGAGAAAGAGAGAGAAATTCTGGGAGAAAGAGACAGGTGCAGGAGACGAGACTCAACCCAGACACAGAGGATGATTGCATGAAACTGAGGACCAGATAACCAACCATGTGGCATTTATAGAATAAAATATATGGAGTTTTAAGTTATGAGCTAGGCAGGGAACAGGCCCAAGGTATTGGCCTTAGTTAGCATTTATTCACATATAAAAGTCTCAGAGTCATTACTTCGGGGAACTTGGGCATGAGTGGAAAATCTGCACTACACGCAGTAATTAGGCCTGAATTCATTGGTTTGGGAGACCGGAAAGCAATTCCTCTAGGGGAATGGCTGCGCATGACATCTGGTATAGTCTCTACTTTGTGTCCATTTGAGGGAAGCTGCAAGAAGCCTTAAATATTAAGCTGATTATGGGGGTGTAGGGATGACAAGAGAGTACCTCAACTTATAGCAGTTCAGCCTGGGCTACAAAGTAACAAGCTTTCAGCCCTCAGCATGTTGGAGGTTTCCCTCCATATACAGACTATGAAGAGCTGACGGGAAACTGGGTGAGTTATTGGGACCGCCTGGCTTCAGTGAGCCTGTGGCAGCAGAAGTCCTACTCGGACTTTGTGTATGAAGCTGTTGATGTTTTCCTCATGCCATCCACAGTAGCCTGTGGTACTTTGGGGATTGGTCACTTTTCCAATTCACTTTACGTGGCTTCATTTTACTCATGGTTGGTTTTATTGGCACATTCTGTTCCTTTCCAACGCGTGAGTCAATCATGTGTGACAAAGGGCTACCACCGCCGCATGCCTTGATAGCCTGATTCTCCTAAAACATAAACAAAGCCCTGATAACTAGAGTCAGTAAACTGAAATATACAGACAGCACGTGTCCTCAGGGGCAGGGGAGTGGGGGGGGGGGAAGCTGTGGATAGTGTGTCCCTCAGAAGCCAGCAAGAGAGGCATTGAACTGGGCTGTTTTCTGCTTCCTTTGGCCTCTTTACTCTCCATAGAACAAGGGTTTCCTGGGATCACGGCAAGATGCCAGCCCAAGAGTCAAGTCTTCTGGACCAAACCCTTTTCCTGGGTATCCACGGGATTTCATGGGTTAATGGGCTGGAACATCATGTGACTGTGGACGTGCCAGGGATGGATGGGGTGGAGAGTACAAAGAGCAGAGGGGAGGCCGGGCACAGTTTGCCCTGCTGCAGCACAGAGGGCCATAAGAATCTGAAGGGCCAAACTAGAAGCTATTTTTCCATGTTGCTACGATGGAAAAAGAGAGTGACTAGCTGGAAGTTTGAGTGGCAGGGCTCGAGAGATGGCTCCGCGGTTAAGAGCACTGACTGCTCTTTCGTAGGTCCTGAGTTCAAATCGCAGCCACCACATGGTGGCTCACAACCATCTATACAACTATAGTGCACTCATATACATAAAATAAATAAATAAATCTAAGAAGAAGAAGAAGAAGAAGAAGAAGAAGAAGAAGAAGAAGAAGAAGAAGAAGAAGAAGAAGAAGAAGAAGAAGAAGAAGAAGAAGAAGTAGTTTGGCAATCCTTAACCATGTAGCCCTATACTATAGAGACCTCCATCCCTTCTCCTATCATGGCCTGACCCATGTCAGGCTGAGCTTGCAGGAAATGTGTCCTCTCCCATGAAGACAATAAGGCACACTGCTGCACGTATGTACACAGCTTGCCAGAGCAGCCTCTACCCTCCTTCCCAGAGAAAGAGTGAGCAACCCGAGTCCCTGCAGGGTTTAGATAGCCAGTCCTAAGGCAGGAAGAAGAGGCTATGATAGGGCCCCAGACCTTAGTAAGCCCCTAGACCTTAGCACAGCTGACTTCACGATGGAAGCGCCATTCAGGCTGTAAAACTCAGCATCTAAGCAACACCACCTGCCAAAACTACAACAAAGGCCTAATCCATCAAAGTCCACAGAATTCTGAGAAAGTGTCTAAATATACTAACCTTGCTCTTTAGCGTCTATGGTTCTGCTTCGGCCTTGTTAACTAACTGTTCTTGTTAACTGAAGTATGTAAACCCAAAACATGATTTTTTGTGTGTGTGTGCCTAAAAGCTCACCCTAAGAATGGCTCGGTGTTATACCGAGATACAGAAACTCCAGGATAGTTGCTGACCTACTAATAATGACCTTCTATTAACTTAAACCCCTGTCTTAACAGTCTGCTCTGGCAAATACCCAATAACAGAGGCCATGAGGTTTAAGAGCTTGAATCTGGTAGGCTTTATAACATCTGGGCGAGTACTTCTTTGGAGTGTCAATTTTCTATAGGGCCTGGAAGATCTGAGAGTCAGTCAGGAGAGGGAGCAGAGTCATTCAGGGTGGTAGCAAGCTTAGTCTCCCAAATGTCAGAGCTGAGAGGTTACGGAGGAAATGGAGTGTGACCTTAGCCAGATACAGGGGATTCCAAAAGAGATTCAGAGATACTGATTCAGTAAATAAGGCTGTCTCTGCCATTAAGCACAATATACTACCTAAGGACCACATGATTTTGAAGGCCCTCAAAAATGCAAGATAGATAGATAGATAGATAGATAGATAGATAGATAGATAGATAGATAGATAGTTTGTTTCTGTTTTAGTACCTTTCAAAATAAAAAGAAATTGTGGGTATAATAAAAATGAGTAGCTAATGTGTCCCTTTTCTGCAAAGGAAGGGCTAGCAAAAACAAATGGCCCAAGAAATCACGATGCAGCTGTGGCAGCCATGGAGAGCTCCTGGCTACAGGCCACAGGAGATGGTTTAATATGCTGGGAAAGACACGGGCTTTGAAGCCAGACAAGCCTAGACTGCAATGGCACTTCCCATCTTTCCAAAGGTAGACTTGGGCCTTGACACTCAGTTTCCCCATCTGAAGTTCTGCCAACTCTAGGTGCTTCATTTAGTGATGGGGGACATCCATAAGGTACCCACAGGACAAATGTGAGGTACTTGTCACTCCAGAATACCTTTCCTCCTTAGTCTGTTCCCCATATCTGCCATTCTGCTACCAAAATGAAACTCTGTGTTTATTGACAGAAAACAAAGACCACTGAGGACAACGTACAGGGGTAGGAAAATGCTAGACAGCAGACACTGGGAAGGACCCAGAACCAGATGGTATAAAAGGCCTGGGCAAGGGACCCTGTAATAACCCCAGTAACTGACTGACCATGCAAGAATGGAGAGAAAGGTGATGGGAACGGAGAGGTAGGAAGAGGAGACTTAAACTCCAAATGTCCCCCTCCACAGTGGAGGGGTCTGCAGTCTTCTGTACATGTCACATGGGAGGGTCCCTCCTCCCTCCACACTGTCACACCCTCTGCTTCCATTCTGCTAGGAAATCCCAAGGACACTAAGGACCCTCTTTCTTCTGTCATCTCTGTGGAAGCCTTCCCTCTCCCCTAGCACATTTTATTGTGTCTTAGAAATAATGTCAAAGCCATGGAACTTCTTGGTGATCTAAGAACTCCAATTGCTCTCCTATCTCCTGACTCATCTAAGTTGCACCACAGAGACTGTCTGTGGGTGTGGGTGTGGGTTAGGGTTAGGGTTAGGGTTAGGGTTAGGGTTAGGGTTATGGTTAGGGTTAGGGTTAAGGTTAGGGTTAGAGTGTTAGGGTTAGGGGGTTAGCGTTTGGGTTGGGATGGACCAGGTTTGGGTTAGGGTTAGACCAGGGTTAGGGCTAGGGCTAGGGATAGGGATAGGGATAGGGGTAGAGGTAGGGATAGGGATAGGTTTAGGGTTAGATAGTCTTTCTTATCAGGAACTACATAGGTCAGTTTGAAAATCTTTCTTTTTTCAATTACTGGATCTTTTTTAATTTATTTTTTTATATTGAGGGGAAACAACAACAACAACAACAACAAAAAATAACAGCTAAATCCAGCTAACAACCTAACTTCCTGAAAATAAGTAGACTGGACCAAAAATCAATGTTTTGTTTTGAATTTTCCAAACCAAACAGCATGTGAGGATTAAGCATCATAACTTTCTTCCAGCCTGCTCATCCCTGACAGAGAACACAAGCAAAACCAAGCAATTCAGAGAGGAAGGGTGACCAGAGCAAGGCTCATTCCTTCCGGGACAGCTGCCTGATTTCCATCACGCCATGATGCTGTGGTCTCGCCATACGGTCCATGATAATTTGAATGCTGAATGAGCTGAACCGGCCATCTGTAGAAGCTAGAACTTTCTAATGACTGCCACACGCATAGGAAAGCTAAGATTGCTTCAAACAAAAGTCACATCCTGAGATCAAGGCATCAACCAGTCAGCCCTAGGGCTGTGCATACAGAACTTAAAAAAAATAAAAGTCATTTTTCCCAAAGATCAAGCTTTA
This sequence comes from Mus minutoides, assembly GCA_902729485.2. Taxonomy (NCBI): domain Eukaryota; kingdom Metazoa; phylum Chordata; class Mammalia; order Rodentia; family Muridae; genus Mus; species Mus minutoides. The sequence goes on from LR749862.1 coordinate 1,028,044, forward strand.
GAAATTAGCACACAGGTTCCGGAAAGATAAAGAACTTGGCCACAGGACTCATCCCAGCCATGACTAGGATCTGATAGGGTCCCAGCTACCAGCTCCTCAACTATTTCCATGACAACACCTGCATACCTCATCCCCTACAGCAGCCTAGGAGAAAATTTTGGATCCCTCTAGACTTGTATTTCAAGCACCAAACAGAAGCAGAAAACAAATACCACCCCACCCCCATCCACCTCCCCCTCAACAATAGCTAAGTGAACACATCTGAAAGTTTCCAAAGAATTTCACTTTGGGGCCAAACCAAGAGATGGAAACTTTGCCTGGGAGGGGGATTTTAGTGGGACACATAGCAAGCAAAAACAGAAGAAAGGGATCAAGAATAAGAAAAGCATCCTGCCTTCCATACATCCACCCCACAGGAGCCCAGCACGGCATCTGGTCAACCTGTGGTTTCAAGCATCTGGGGACTCAGCTACAAAGGCACTCACTGGGCAAGGAAGGGCCCTGAGGCTCTGAGCTTTGCCCCCTGTAACTAAACAATTCATCACTTCTCTCATGACTACCCCTAAAGCCATAGAGCAAGAAGGGCTTCTACCAACCAGCCATGCCTAACCCAGTATGGAGGTCACTGGAGCTGCAAGAAAGGATCTCAAGTAAGCCAGGCCTTTTGCTGCACACTTCTACCAGGAAGCACTCAAGGACCCAGGGCGGTATAGGAAACATGGGTGAACCAAACCCCTATCTGCACCTCCAAAGTGACACAGGAGAACCCGCACCCCACTACACCCATCTCTACTCTCAAGGATAGCATTTCTCTGAAGAAAGGCAGGAGACTGGCAACACCTTCTGGGCTTCCAGGAGAGTAGTTTAAGGCAATGCTTGTAAGTTCAGGCCTGGAACTTAGCACTCAGCCCTGAGGCAGGGGCATGCTGGATCTACCCAGCACATAGTGACGCCTAATTCATGACAGATACACGTGCAGTCTTATATCCGGGGCAAGTGAAGCACTGGGGGGACCCAGGAGAGTTCCACAAACTTCATCAGCATTGAGGCCAGCTCTGGGAAAGAGCAGAAGATGACGGTTCTGTTGGCCATTAAGCAAGGCAAGAATCTTTAGGGAGAAATTCCTATATTGACATACTTCAGAAGCCTTTCCTTTTCTTCCAGCTAAACTTCTGAAGAAAACTGAGCATGCCCAGAGGATCTTTGCAAAGCAAGCTGAGCAAAGTCCAAAGTGCTCTGTCCTCCATTTCAGCTATCCTACATGTGCTCCCTGAGCAACGCTAAGTCCAGAAATACGGCTGCCATCTTTCCTTCTTAAGTGGCCAGCTTAAACTGGGCATGCTCGGTAGTGTACATAACTGAGCATGCTCGCTATTTTCCTGTAGGTAAGAAATCTTACACACTCTAGTTTTTTGGCTATATGCAGTTTGCCTCTGTGTTGATTGATCAAAATGTGAACCTGTATGTTCTTTATACTTCTCTGGAACATGGGAGCTGATCCTGCCAACTGTGGTCTCTATTAGGTAGGGCTTCCCCAGGAAGGCAGCAAGGTGGACCCTCCTTCAAGGACAGAAACCAAAAAGAGGGCCAATCAGGAGTTCCCACACAAGCTCCTTCTCCTAGCCACATACCCTGACCTTCGCTGAGCCTCCTTCCCAAACTGCATGTGGGCGAGCTCAGAACTCGTAGCTTTCCCTGAGTTTATCCAGGACTTTCCAGCACACAGCCCATCCAATGGCCAGACACAGCTGGGTCAGCACAAAGTACAGCATAGAAGGCAGGAAATGGCATCAGCACAGAGATATATATTCCTCTGCTTCACACATGAAGAAACTGAGGCACAGAAAGCTGTCTATGCAACCAAGTTTTCATAATGGCTAAGTAGCAGAACTGTGGTGGGAGCATGACCAGCTGGTCTTGCCCCAGAGTGTAGGCCTGTAATCACCATGACCTCCTGCCCTGTCAGGAAGAGGGCTTAGCTTAACCTTATGTGGATGACCCAGCTGAAATGGACAAGATAGCTGCCATGTTTAGTTCTTGCATGCCCGAATCTCTTCAAACTTCACAGCAACCTTATGCACCAATGTCTGCTTCACAGGGGTAAGGCACCAGTCCCTGAGAGCTTGTGGTGTCTGTACACATTTCCATATAGCAAGAGACAAAGGCTGGATTGGAAAAACAGATCTGAAGAGCCTATACAACCCTCCTAGGCCTGCTAGAATCTTCCTACGAAGGCTCTTGCCTGTCTCCCTGTCTGCCCTACACAGAACACTCACTAGCTCGGAGAATCGAGGAGAATGTGATGAGAGATGTCTGGCCAGCCCAGGCTGCAGTCTTGGGGCTTCAAAGAGCTAAGGGGATTCCAGGGGATGGTTGGCCCAAGAGAAGGGTGTCATTCAGAAGCTGATGGGCCTCCCGGATGTGAGCTCTCTTGGCAACCTCCATTTCTACAGATCCATTTGCCTCGGGAACCACAAACCCCAAATGTAAAGGAATCTATTTTCTAAGGAAAACACATACTTATACATTCTGAGTAATTTCCCGTGGAACAGGAAAAAAATAAACACAACACCCCAAATGGTATTTTGCTTACAAATGGGTTCAAGTAAAGAGAAGAGGGAGAAGAAAATACAGGGTCAAGGGGAAACTCTCTACGGCTTCCAAACCTCAAAACAAGCCTGCAGCTGAAGGGGTTGACGGTGCGGGATGGAGCGTGGTGTGAGGTCGGGAGTGGCCAGAGCTGGGGGGCTTGCTGGATACTCTTCTGAAAGCCCCTTGTCTACCCTAGGAAGACAGGGGGGGGGGGGATACACACATGGAAAGGGCCGACCAGCTGGTGGGAAAGAATCCTGGAACCACAGACCACAGCTTCAGATGGAGGTCATGGCCAAGTGCATTGTGGGAATTAGCTTGCCAATGGCCATGTGAGTGGGATAGAGATTAAAAGCAACGGTACCGTGGTCAACAAGATGGTCAGAGGAGAACAAATCTGCGAGGGCCCAGAGGGCCCAGGGAAAACGAATAAGGAGGGATCTCAGACCATGAGCAGCAAGGTCTCTAGAGAAACTGGACGAAATGGGTGGTTCAGGGCTAGCTGAGTCTCCCTATGCACAACTGTCTGATCCACAGAACAGAGGACAGAGATGGAACTTGGGGAATGGACACTTGAGAGCTAAGGGAATTTAGAAGCACTAAGCATTAATTTGCAAATCAGACCCAGGGAGGCATCCTGACTGGCAGAGGACACAGGGTATTGCGACTCCCATGCTGAGAACAGCTGCCTTGGATTTGCTCAAAGCGCAAGATTCATATCATCGTGCAGGCTTTCCGGGTCTCCAGGGCCCAGCAGGATACCCTGGCTATCCTGAACACTGAGTTCTTCCCTCACCAGCAGTTCCTGCTCCATCTGTACAGGCAGAACACTGGGGGGCAGACCCCTCTGGCTCGTACGACCTTGCCTGAACCCCAGAGCAGCTGGGTAAGGAAGGTGGAATCCTCACTCCCCCTCCACATCTGGCAAAGCCAGGCCTGACACCCCCAGCCTGTTCTCCAGAGAAGACACCCCAACAACCCTGCCCCAAGAGGACACTTACTGTCCCCAGGATGTCCCTAGTGGTGGGTAGTAGGGAGGATACAGAATGCCGATGGCAGGAATCCCATCTCATGTTTTCCATACTATCCCACCCCCAGGTTCTTCCCCCCCTCCCCCAGACGGAAATACAGGAAACAAAGAGACCCAGTGCCCTGAACACTAGACTAGGGCCCAGGAGAACCGGGTCTGAGGTTACCTGCCTTTGAGAAGTCTGTTGAGCTTCAGTTTCCTTAGCAGAAAATAATAATAATATTTTTTTTATTTTAAAGTGTATCTTAGATTACAGAACCAGAGCTTTGTTTCCCCACAAACGCATGTCCATCAGCCCCAAGCTAGAAGCAGAGTGAGAGCAGCCATTTCTATGGGGTCCGAATGAAACCGGACTGGGATGGCTGCACATCCTATTTCCATCCATCCTCGGAAGTCTCTCCACAGGACCACAGCCAATGAGGTTTGAAAACTCTGTCCTTTGCCACCAAGAGACAGATCTCAAAGCCCACTGTGGCCTCTTTTGTCCTTGGGCCATCCTACAGGCTCAATTGCTAAGCAAATGCTGCCAGCTTCCAAATTCCAGCCACAACAAACACACTCAACACCTGACTGCTGGGTGTCTGTCTCAGCTATCTGTTGCTGGGTAACAAATCCCACCCTCCCCCCCCCAAAAAAAACATATGTGTTCAAAAACAACAAGTAACATCTCACTGTTTCTGAGGGTCAGAAACCCAGGAGCAGCTTGGCTGGGACTTCAGGTTCAAGTTCTAACAGGAAGTTGAGTCAGGATACACTCAGCGTTGTCATCTGACGGCTCCATGAATCATGTGACTGTCTACTTACTTGGATGAAATGTTGGTGACCCTAAATTGTTCCCACATACCCCCCCAAGAACGTGATCCAAGAAGAGGGTTCAAGAAGGTTTTCACAGTGCTTCCTGGGACCAAGGCTTTGGAGTCACACAGACTCAGCATCACCAAATGTTGCTATAAGTCACATGATCAGCTCCCCTGTGGCCAAGGGACATGACTGTCACTTTCTGGGACTTTACTATCATCCTCGTCTGCTTTCTCCACATGCTCCTGCAAGCCCTCAGTCATCCGTATCTTTTTCTTTAGTCCCTATCAGGTAACTTCTTACATCTCTTTGTCCAACCACTCTGTCATAGGTTCCATAAGAATAGGAAGTCCTGCTCTCCTCTAGAAAGGCTGGTCCTGTTTCCAAGCTATGCACAAAAAGCCAAGTCTGGCTCAGACTAGAGCAAACTTGCTTCTCACATCACATGAAGGCCTTCTTTTACCCATAACCTCCATGGACAGCTACTCTCTGGGGCCTTTCTCATCCTCACAGCTACTCCCTTCATTCTGAGTGTGCCTACCCCATGTCAGCCGATGCTGTGCTGACGTTAGAGACGTTTCTGCTTCCCAGTGTCAGAGGATCTCTGATTTCCCATCAGCCACCAGTAGTTTATCTTGCTCTATCCTAGCATGAAACAGTTGATATCCAACGCTCACTTTGGAGCTATAGCTTCTCCAGTCTTGCAGCCCTGGGGCACTGAGGCCATGCCCAAGGTCAAGGGCCAGCTCCCACTGCTTTGGGCCCATCTTGAGCCTGCATCTTGGTAGCCATTTTGAAAGCCTTCCTCTTGCTCTTGTTCTGCCTTTGGCTCTGAGGCCACAACATCCTCCACCTCCTGGATTCACAAGGGCTACCTTCTGTAGAGTTTTGGGTGGGGTGGTCCCATCCTGATCCTGCTTCCTCTCCCCTGGATCATGATCTAGAGTCACAGGGCTGCCAGCCTGCATTGCCCCAGCACAATGGACCTTCAGCCTTTACCCTTTCTTTTCCCAGGCAGAGGCCCCCTCAGTTTGATCCAAATGCTTGTTCCATTGTCAAGCATTTCCAGGACCCCAGAGGAGATAAAGAAGGAAGTTAGAGCTCCTGCCGCTTAAGATGTCTTATCTTCTTGAACTTGAATTACTAATCAAACTTCTTTATTTTTAAGAGTAATATGGTGGCCTCTGTTTGAGACATTTGGATTGAAAGGAACTTCTACTCTCATGGGTTCCCATTTCCGTGAAGCCCCCCAGAGATGACTTGAGAATACAGATAACGTTTCCTATGTCCTAGCCCTCTCCACTCACAAGATGGAGTCTACCTTTCTGGGCCGTCATCTCGAATGCTAGAGCACAAGTCAATATTGTCTCTTTAAAGCTCAATTTCTGTTCCAACTGTGCTTTCTATTCAGGAGGAATGCCATGTCCCCTTCCAGGGTCCACCAATACTGACACTGCCTTCCTATTCCTTGCCTTTCTGAGTGGGGCTCTCTAGTCACCACTTCCATGACTGTGGAATACCCAGCCTCGTGCTCTCCAGCAACCTGCCTGCTCTGTTTGGTCTCATCCACATGGTGAACCAGCATTAGCCTCTGCAAAGATCTCCCTTCCTCTCCCCTCCCCATTCCCCTCCTCCCCCTCCCCCCCAGAGACTGCTGCTAGAGTCAATGACAGGGGAGCTAAAGATTTCCCGGGTTGGTTGCCAGCCCTCAGCAGATTCTGGTCTTAGGCAGAGAAAATCAACTTTCCTGGCCGAGGCCCTAGCTTTCCAGCAGAACCACAAGCGATTGGCCTGCACCCTGGGAAGGACACATGGGATGGAAAACAGAATTGTGGGTATGGGCAGCATGCAGGTCCCACAAGCCAGAGGCCTGCTCCTTTCCTCAGCCCCAACACGTGCACTGTGGGTTCTGGTCCCCAATGTGAACCTGGGACAAAACTGACCTGGAACCTGAGTCGTTGGGGCAGCCAAAGAGCTGGCGACATGACAAGAACATGCCATGCCATGCCATGCCACATGCCATGAATGCCATGTTCCACTGGCTCCTGCCTCCCTAACTGGGAATTCTCCCATATGGCCTGACCCTTAGGGTCATATGACACTGGCAGAGACAGTAATGAATAGCATCCTATCCTGTCCCCTACTCCTTTGCCCCCTAATATCTAATAAAAGAGGGGCATCCCTCCTCACAGGCCAGGCTGTTAGCCACACACCAGCTCTCTGCTCAAGTGACAGCTGGTGCTTACCCATGCTTCTGGTCTAGGCCCAGCCACTTACCTGGAGTTCCCAGCAGTAGTTGTAGGCCAGCCCTAAATCCAGTCATTTCTTCATGGAGTGTGGAGAAAAGAGGCCGGCTGGGCCAAAAGGAAATTTCTCTAGTGGTCCCAGAAAACACTCTGCAGGAGAGCAAGGTAAAACAGACTAGAAAGAGCTGTTACAGAAATCCACATGATCTCTGACACTAGACAGTGGCACATGTTCCCTGTGGAAGACACTGTAAGATGGCTGGTACCTCCCTCATGGGTCTCCCCTAGGTAGAAAAGATTTCAACTAAACATGAGTTAGTTAGCGCTGGCTCAAACCAGCCAGAGCCATACCCCTGGGTCACCTGGAAGCAACTGCTAAGAAGAAAACTGTGGCTTTTGAAGTCTCCCTTTAGGAAAGAATGATTAGCAGTCCCCCTTTACAGAGGAAGAAACTGTGGCACCAGCTCTTTCAGATACAAAGTGACAGCACTTGGATTTCAACTCAAGTGTTCTGACACATACAGATGAAAAGGCAAGGTCCTTGGGTCCTTTCCCTAACTCCTTCAATGGGGACCCTGTGCTCCATCCAATGGATGATTGTGAGCATCCACTTCTGTATTTGCCAGGCACTGGCAGAGCCTCTCAGGAGACAGTTATACCAGGCTCCTGTCAGTAAGCTCTTGTTGGCATCTGCCATAGTGTCTGGGTTTGGTGGTTGTGTATGGGATGGATCCCCAAGTGAGGCAGTCTCTGGATGGTTGTTCCTTCAGTCTCTGCTCCAAATTTTGTCTCTGTAACTCCTTCCATGGGTATTTTGTTCCCCCTTCTAAGAAGGATTCTGAGCTTCTGGGCTAATATCCACTTATCAGTGAGTACATATCATGTGTGTTCTTTTGTGATTGGGTTACCTCATTTAGGATGATATCCTCTAGATCCATTTGTCTTAGAAATTCATAATTTATTGTTTTTAATAGCTGTGTAGTACTCCATTATGTAAATGTACCACATTTTCTGTATCCATTCCTCTGTTGAGGGACATCTGGGTTGTTTCTAGCTTCTGGCTATTATAAATAAGGCTGCTATGAACATAGTGGAACATGTATCCTTATTACATATTGAAGGGGTTTGCAGCCCCATAGGAGGAACATCAATATGAACTAACCAGTACCCCCAGAGCTCCTTGGGACTAAACCACCAATCAAAGAAAACACATGGTGGGACGTGTGGCTCTAGCTGTATATGTAGCAGAGGATGGCCTAGTCGGTAATCAATAGGAGGAGAGGCCCTAGGTCCAGTGAAGGTTCTATGCCCCAGTATAGGGGAATGCCAGGGCCAGGAATGGGAGTGAGTTGGTTGGGGAGCAGGGGGAGGGGAGGATAGGGGATTTTCAGAAGGGAAACCAGGAAAGGGGATAGCATTTAAAATGTAAATAAAGAAAATGAGTTTGAGGCCAGCCTGGTCTACAAAGTGAGTTCCAGGACAGCCAGGGCTATACAGAAAAACCCTGTCTCACACACACACACACACACACACACACGAAAGAAAGAAAGAAAGAAAGAAAGAAAGAAAGAAAGAAAGAAAGAAAGAAAGAAAGAAAGAAAGAAAGAAAATATCTAATAAAGAAAAAAAAAGAAAAAAGAAAAGCTAAGGTCACAGGACCAAACCTCGACAAAGCTGAGAGGGTACAAGCAATTGATACTTTGTAAGAGGCCTGGCCCTGAAGCATGTACTCTTGACCAACCCATTGCTCTGCCTTCCCGTGAGGGACAGCTGGCTAGGAAGTCCCACCCAGACCCCTGATCGTGAGTGAAGAACTTCAAAGATACTAGAATGCTGGCAGCTTGCCTAAACTAGGAATCAGAGTATTTTGAAATAAGCCTTTCACAAACTGCAAACGTTTAGAAATCAAAGCATCGCTTCGAGAAGCAGAAGGCAAACGAGGCCCCATCCCCAACTCTTCCCCTCCCCAGTCTGCCCTCCACCTCCCATTGATGGCTAGGAGACCTTAACACCTCTAAAGATACAGGCTATAAAGAAGACAAACTGCTAAGCTTCCTGACGTGGACAGAGGATTGCAGACTGCCAAGGAAATCATCAGACAGAGGTCCGGAAGTCAGAGCGACCAGCTGAGTGTCTGGCACCTGAGGCCACACCTAGGCATATGCAGGGTCCTCCACGCTCCAGGCCTGGTCTGAGGCCAGCGAGTTCTCTTGTGCACGTCTGCGCTGCCTAACAAGGTCTGGCCTCTGCCTTCCTCTGCTTGGGCCCAGGGCCTCTCCTCATGGGTAGACACTACCCCCTGGTGGGCTTGGGCGCCTTGTGCAGGCCTTCAGGTCTTGGCCTCCAGAACTCGCGTTTGGTATTCGTAAAAGAAGCCCCAGCACAGAAGCTGTTGGGGGACTGGGATTCCATGGTGTGAGTGAGGGCCTCCGGGATCCTAGAGGAAGCAAAAGAAAGAAGCAGGTTTGGTGCTGCTCGCTACCACTCTGAGATAGCGATGGAGCAACAGGAAGGTGACAGCGGCGGAGCTTTCTAGACATCAGCACCTGTTTTGGGAAAGGAAAGCAGACCCTACCAGAGGGGTAAATGAGACTGAGCAGTCCCTGAAACCTGGGACTTAGGGAGGGTGGAGCATGAAGCTGAGCGGTCCTTTAAACTTAGCAAATGAAAATCTGGTGACTGTAAAACTTTCCTTTAGGATTAAAAGTGAATGATCTTTAGCAATGTACTACTAGCCATGCAAAACGAGCAGGGTATCTGTGCATTGAAGAGTACAGAGGAGTTAGGGATACAGCTGTAATGCCCCAAATTAACCTGTAAGCCTCACCTGCCCAGTTCATTAGTTAAAGCTACTAGGTCTCCCCGGGCGGGCGGTGGTGGCGCACGCCTTTAATCCCAGCACTTGGGAGACAGAGGCAGGTGGATTTTGGAGTTCCATCTATGTCCAGGCTCCTTCTAGATAGTAACTCTAATGGTTAGTAGATCTAAGATATAAACAAGTACCCATCACAGGATCAAAGACTTGACTTGAGATGCAACACCTGGGGGAATGTAATGCCCAAAATTAACCTGTGAGCCCTATCTGCCCAGGACACCAGGTAACTTCCTAGAATGCTGGGAACTGCAGTTCTTGGAAAATAAGCAAGCCTCATGGGAAATTACCATGACCTATAGGTTTGTCCTTATAAACCCTTTCAACATAGCACATGGCTCAAGGCCATTCTCTGCTGAGAAATTCCAGGAATGGTCCTGACCAAAGTCCTTGTCTTGGTCAGTATTTAATATTTAATAAAGCTTGCTTTTAAGTTTGCCCCAAAACGGTGAGATTGGTTTTTCTCCAACGAATTTCATGATTAACACAACAAATAAGCAACATACTAGGAATGGGCATCCCAATGTCCCCCAAGGAGACAGAAGTGCGACATACAGGAGAAAGATCAACAACAAAAACAAGAGTTGGAGAGAGAAGAGGAAGGGGGAGGGGGGGGGGGAGAGAGGGGGAGAGAGAGGGGGAGA
>LR749862.1:1083075-1271524 GCA_902729485.2 Mus minutoides
AGCAACAACATGAGAGAACATTAAAGTGTCCCCAAGCAATGTCATCTAGTAAGGAAATGAACACAGAAGTGACCCCACAGAGACCGGTCTCAGAACCTCTGGGAACAATGCTCTGGGTGACTTTACTAAGTATACTTCCAAGTAAAACACATCCATAACCTTGAATGGAGAGAGCTCACAACCACCTACAAGAAAATGCCTATCACAGAAAACCAAGCTCCCTTCTTTGCTTTGTTATTTTTTAGAAAATGCGTTTCCCATTTGCCTCTTTTTTCCCCTATATCTTGATCTTACTGGTTATGATTCAGTACAAGAGCACAGAATATCAAAATTGGATTTATGGAACTAAAAAGAGAAGGCCCAATAGCAAACAATGCTCATGGCAAGGAGTAGAAAGTCAGATGTCTTGTTAGTTGTCTTTGTGAGAGATGATTGATTTTATTTAAAGAACATAATCTTCTTATTGGAATTGATTTTGCCTATTTAAATGCAGATGAGAGGATAGGTGTAGTCAAGGGGATAGAGCTTGGTAGCTGTAGATTGCACTCGGTCTCCAGCTACTGTTTTTTGTGAGCAGCAGAGGCTAGTAACCAAAGAACTGTATTTCTCAGGTTCCCTTGCAGCTATAGTTTTTGATGTGACTTACATTCGATGAATTGCCAGAGGTTTTTCAAAGCTGAAATGAGGAAAAGCCAGAAGTAGATTTTCACTTTTTGTTATTATTTGTGTGTGTGGGCGCGCGCACACGTGTGCACCTTTGGAGCCCAAAAGATGGTGCTAGATCCCCTAAAGCTGGAGTTACAGATGGCTTGAGCTGCCGGACATGGGTGCTGGAAACCAACCTCCAGTCCTCTGAAAGAGGAGAAAGTATTCTTAGCTGCTGAGTCGATTCTCATCCCCAAGAGGTGATTTTAAGCTGCTTGTGCCATTTCCTTTTGACTGGCACAGCGGTGGAGGTGCTGGGTCCTCTGTGGTATCTTTAACAGGGTATGTCTGCAGCTTGCACAGGGACAGTACAGAGTTTACAGAACCCATTCTTGGTGCCACCACAGAGAAACTATAAGGTTCTAGTGGTGACATCATCAGGACAGTTTCCTGTTTGCAAAACTGGCTGATGGGGTCTGGACATGGCAGCTTCCTAAATATGGGAGCCACAAATCCTTTGGGGACAGCTTCTGAAGTTGTTCCTGAAATTTTAACCTACGTGTGGATTTCTGCTTTCCTTGCAACACTTCAACTCCTTTTGTTGTAGCTATTTAGGCTACTATAACAAATACTGTATAACAAAATACTGTAACAGACCGAGTAAGTTGTAAATGACAAACTTGTTTCCCGTGGTTCTGGAGGCTGCAGAATCCAAGACCAAGGTGTAGGCAGACTCAGCCCTCTTATTGGTTCACAGACAACACCTCTCTGTGTCTTCATGTTCTCACAAGGTGGTTAAGAGAACAAGGGAGTTCTTTGGGGCCCCTTTTAGATGTATACTAATCCCATTGATGAGGGGCTGACCTAACTGCCTTCTCCATAAACATAATTCTGGAGACTTTTCCATGCTCCCTTGTTACCAAATAAATGAAACAAAGACCTTATATTTATTAACAAGCTGCAAACACTAAGCTGGGCAGGTTCTGAGCTATTCTAACCCTAATCTAACCCAATTAGGCTTCTTCCTACCTAGACATGTTCCCAATTACTTTCCATCTGAGTCTTGCCCTGGCTCACTCTGGTCCATGTGTGTCCTCATGGCTGCTCCCTCATCCAAACCTCATGATAAATCCTCCTGGTTCAATGTAGGAGCTAGAGAGAGTACCCAAGAGCTGTAGGGGTCTGCAACCCTATAGATGGAACAATATGAACTAATCAGAACCCCCAGAGCTCATGTCTCTAGCTGCATATATATTAGAAGATGGCCTAGTTGGCCATTATTGGGAAAAAAGGCCCTTGGTCTAGCAATGTTTATATGCCCAGTACAGGGGAATGCCAGGGCCAAGTAGTGGGAGTGGGTGGGTAGGGGAGCAGGGCAGGGCAGAGGAGGGTATAGGGGACTTATGGGATAGCACTTGAAATGTAAATGAAGAAAATATCTAAAAAATAATAATAATCTTATATTCATTGTATAAAGTTGATTTATAATAAAAAATTAAATTAAATTAAATTTTAAAAAAATAAAAATTAAAAAGACCCAAGCCCCACAGCTGTAGGATCCTCTCATGATGTAACTCTCAGTTAGTACATACAGGCATCCCTGGTTCTGTAGGAATTAAGATCTATGGAACTTACAAAAAGTAAAATAAATCTATCTTTTGTTTCTGAAGCCCAGGGTCTTGAGTGTCCCTTGACATCCAAAGAAACTGTGTGGCTATGTTTGGCAGCTTGCTCAAAGGGCGAAGTCTCATTGTACAGTTTTCAACGTTTTCTGGGCCTGTCACGTGTCAGGTCATTGGGCAAATGGTAAAATGAGGCCTAAGATTTGGGAGTGAAAGCTCTGTAAGAAAAATAAACGGGAAACGTGAAGAAAAAGAAAATCCTCCTGGTGCTTCCTCTTCCTCTCCTTCTTCCCTCTTCCCTCTTCCCTCTTCCCTCTTCCCTCTCCTGGCCAAGCCAGCTCAGTCAGTCAACAGGTTCTCCAGGGCAGGAGTGAAGATTAAAAATAAAAAAGACAATTAAACAACACTATAGCATGTCCTCAGCCAGTTCTGAGGCTGAAGTGGGTTTATTTTTTCCAGTCTGCTTTTATACCACTTTAAGTACATTTAAAGTGATAAAAAATCAGTTCTGGGTCAAGGAACAAGCAAGGCAATAAACAAAATTCTGTAAACACCTTTCAAAGGGCTAATCAGGATGACCAAGACAAAAGGAATGCCACACATGCCTTCACTGTAACCACTCTGAGCTTTGCATTAACTCAAATGTAAATGTTCTTAATCTGGGCCTATTTCCTGAGTCCTGGCCCAAAGTCAGACTCCTGCCTTGAGCTTACTTCTTTTGTCCCAGCCTGATGTCAAATTCCCACCAAGTGTCTAGAAGTTGCCCCAAAAGGCTCTCTACATCTCCTCCTTTTTTATTTCAATAATAAGACTGAGCCTGTCTTGGGGTTCTAACAAGAATGCCTTCCTTACCCGTCGTGGAATAAGCTTCATCAAAAGCAATGCTGTTCTCTTAGGTTGGTAAGGCTCTGTGCAGAACCATTGGCTGTCAGACTATTAAATTAATAGCTCCATATGGGGATCCATTTTTAGTTTCAAGCCTTGTATTTTGGCCACCAACATATTGATGTCATTAAAGGCAAGTTTTGTCACAATGGGCAGGAATAAAAGTATTCCCAAGACAAGAAGGGCTAGCATGATCAAGCTACATATGCCATTCTTGAAGCTTAACCGAAATGAAAATACTGACTTCAGGCCATGAATAATTTTATCAGCAATATCAGCAGCATCAAAGCTCAATGGAGTAACATTTTTCAAATTCATAATCTCAGTATGCAAAGTTAAAACATCCAGAGAGGTGTTAGAATTACCCTAAATACCCTGCAAGTGTCTTTGAACTTTTTCCCAATTATAGTGACTGTCATTGTAAATTTTAGACGTGGCACAAATCCACTGGTATTTAGCTTGACACTCAAGATAGTGTCTTAAAACTCTGAACATTCTCGCCAATAATTTCAATAGTATCAATCCATCATTCCACATGTCTATCTAAATCCTCTTGAATACTCAGAGAATTAGTAACATTTTTTTGCTAAATGATTAATGAAAGTAGCTGTCTTAACTTCTTATGTCAAAGCAATAGCAGAAGCTGTGGTGCTGGCTATTAATGCAATTAAAGCTACTATACCAGCAATAATCAAGCCCACTACCCTCTTGCTTCTGCTTAGAGCCTGACTCACTTCTTCCAGTATTTGTAAGCTTTTTTTCAGAATACCAAGGTCCTGTCATATTCATGGGCAATAAAACAAAATCTGGTTGATAGACCACCATACAGACATGTCAGATTTCAACACACTAACACAATTAGAAAGTGTACAGTCAGTACAACATACATTAAATATCATAGAAGAAACAAAAGTAATTTTAACATGACCAATTAATAAAAGATTAGGAGCCTTAGCACATGCGCTGACACATATTTGAAGTCTGGATCCCAATTTTATCTATTGCTAACATATCTTCATAAAGAACTGCAGCTATCTTCCAAATACGTCTCTGACAATGTCCAAAACCAGCCTTCCAAATGAAGATCATCATTTACTTTTTTTCCAATATTGGATTGATTTCTAGACAAGTCCGTGATAGGGTCAGAATAACTGGCCACATTAAAGGAAAGAGAAGAGCAATCTTGTGACTTCTACGGCCACTAGGCACACACATGGTACACATATATGTACGCAGGCAAAACATTCATATACACAAACTATAAGTAAGTCATTTTAAATGTGTTACTCTCCTGGTTTCTGAAGTTACTCCAGGTTAGGTTAGGGTGCTCACATCTGAACATCTGGAGCTAGGACCTTGAGATTAAAGAGAATATGTGACATTTGTCTTTCTGGATCTGGGTCACCTCCTTCCATTCTATTTCCATCTAATTCCATCTATTTACCTGCAAATTGCACAATTTTATTTTCTTTTATGGCTAAATAATATTCCGTGGTGTATATGTTCATTATCCATCCGTCATTTGAAGGACTTTTAGTCTGTTCCCACTTTCAAGGTATTGTGAATAGAGGGGCAGTGAACGTGGCTGAGCAGGCCTGTGTGGAGTGGAATGTTGATTTCTTTGTGCATATGCTAAAGAGTGGAATAGCTGGGTCATAGGGTAGAATTTTTTTTTCCTTTTTAAGCATTCTCCACACTGATTTCCAGAGTGCCTGGACCAGTTTGACAATGGTGAATGAGGGATCTTTTCCCCACATCCCTCCCATCATTCATTGTCCAATGTTTTACCGATCATTGCGTTTCTGACTAGAGTAAAAAAAAAAAAAAAACTCAAGATCGTCTTGATTCGCATTTCCCGAACTGCCAGGGAGGCTGATCATGATTTTAGATGTTTTTAGATGTTCCCTAGCCATCCCATTCAGGTTTGCTCTTGTTTTCAAAACAAGGCTTCTCTGTGTAGTTCCTGGCTGGCCTCTAAATCTGAGATCCCCCTGCCTCTGCCTCCCAAGGGCTGGAATTAAAGGTGTGAGCCAGCTCACATCTGGTGGCTACTTTCATTTCTCAGTAACTTCAGAAATTAGAAAGGTAAAGGAGGGACCATGTCAGGAGGGGGTGGTGACAGAGAGGGGAATAGCAGTGATGGGGGGGGGGGGACAAACAGGAGGGAGGATAGAGATACGGAAGGAGGGGGAGCAAGGGCCAAATAACAACAAGGAGGTAAGGAATACTCACTCACAAGAAGACAAACTGATAACTATCTGCCTAAAAATACCAATAACACGTCTAAGTCTGCATATTCATGTCGAGCTTAGTGACATTTTCCTATCTGAGCTGACAGCGCTCCCACGAAAGCCAAAGACAAACTATCAAAAGCCAATGCACCAGACATGAGGAGTCCTCTTTTGAGTCGTTTGGTCAGACTTGTCTGAGAGACTCCCAAAACTTTATAGGCTACTGCTGTTGTCCTTGGTTGCCCCTCAGAAGCGGAAGGTGAGTTCCTTTCGCTGAAGACTCCTTGCAGTTTGAACGACAGACCCTTGCAGGATCTGATCTCCAAGCTGCCTCCTTGAGAACTACCCTTCATGGTACCAGGAGGCCCTGTGCGAGCTTCTAAGGGAAGGGAGGAAACAATGAAAAACCCTACCCAGAGCTGGGTGGTAGTGGAACATGCATGCACTCAGGAGGCAGAAGATGGATCTCTAAGTTCGAGCCCAGCCTGGTCTACAGAGTGAGTTCCAAAACACCCAGGGCTACAGAGAAAAGCCCTGTCTTGAAAAGAAATCCTACCCAGATATGACACCTAACCGCCTCAGCCTCTATAGCATAATAACCCTGAGTGCAATTGGGGCACCAATAAGTTGAAAGAAAAGAGGTGAGGAAAGAACCCAGGGATGTCCAGAAACCACACTTAGGGAGAAATAACAACGGCCGGGACATTGCGTGCCCGGTGATACAGGGGCACTGTTGTTCTTGTCTGACTCCTGCACTGATGGCGGAGGGCATGGGCCATCTCACATCCTGGGATGCTGGCACGGGGTTGCGTCATGCCAGGAGCCAGCATGTGACCTTTGCTGCTCTCATTGGTTGTCTGGGACCCTAAGACTCTCCAGAGGAAATTACGCTTATTGTAGTGAGTCATAAGGCAGTGTCTCTGCAAGTCCTACCCTCTGCTCCTAGATGCTGTGGCCTGGTCAAAGCAGGGGCCTGACCAAAGCTTAGCTCATCTTCTGGCTTCTTTTGAGTTGCAGTACCAAGTTATTGCCACAAGGGGGCACTGTCCCCCTTCCCACACCTCTACAGCTCTGAAAACCGGTTCCTTTCAGTCTAGGTGAAAGAGTCACTCTGCGTTTCTAAAGGAGGGTAACCTGCTAGATAAAGTACCCAAGGAGCTGAAGGGGTCTGCAACCCTATAGGTGGAACAACAATATGAGCTAACCAGAACCCCTAGAGCTCGTGTCTCTGGCTGCATATGTAGCAGATGGCCTAGTCGGCCATCATTGGGAAGAGAGGCCCCTTGGTCTTGCAAACTTTATATGCGGTGGGTAGGGGAGCAGGGCGGGGGGGGGTGGTATAGGGGACTTTCGGGATAGCATTTGAAATGTAAATGAAGAAAATACCTAATAAAAAATTGGGGGGGGGAGGGTAACCTGCTGTGACTGGATAGTAAGCCACCACTGGGTGGTTGGTGGGCTCGACATCTCAGCTTGATATTGCACAAGATGCCTCCCTAGCTTCTCCTTCCCTGAGCATCCTGTGGACTTGTTCACTTTCTGAACCCAGAGCATCGCCAGACCCTCCGGAGCCTGGTGATGCAGGATGCTGGCTTCTCAGTTCCATCTTGGGGGTTCTTCCAGCCGCTGCTACCGAGGTCCAGTTTTCTTATACAGCTCAATCCCAGGCCTGTATCCTTCACAAGTGCATCCTGGAGATGGTGACCAGCTCTCCCAGACTCCTGATGGCCGTTCTAGAATTCCTTGCCCTGGTGGATGGACAGACAGACCTTGCCTATCCAGGAAGTGAGCGTATATTACAGGCAATGCTGGGCTAGGAGGACATACTAGTGATGCCAACCCAGAGACTCACAGTAAAGAGGCCATATGTGGCCCCCAGTCATTGACGGCCCATCCGGGGCTCCTCACTGGCTCCTGCCACCTAGGTGGACTCCAGCATGAAGGCTGAAGGGGCTTTGGGTAGGATTGGGAATAGGAAGTGAGGGTGTGTGTGTGTGTGTGTGTGTGTGTGTGTGTGTGTGTGTGTGTGTGTGTGTGTGTGTGTGTGTTGGGGACTGGGTTGGGTTGGGGCGGAGAGGTGTGAAGCTGGCTTAGCAACTGCCCACTTTTACTTCCTCTTGGAAGAGCCGCAACTTTCTATCTGGCCACTGGAGGGCGCCTTGGGATCATGAAAACGCTATAAAATGTTAACCGCTGTGAACTTGAGGGCCTAGAAGACTCCTAAAGGACTTCAGACACTGAGCCCTGTCTGATCATTCCAAATGTTCTCCGCACTCTGAAAGCCATTCCTTCTCATTCCTGAAGATCTCTGGAAAGGAACGGCCCTGCGGTTTCCACTCGCCCCTCTCAGCAGCTGTAGCCAGGAGCTTGGTCGGAAGGTTGCCTGGGAGACCCGCATAAACGAGATTCACGGAAACATGGATCCAGACCCAGAGAATAGTGTGGGAGAAATAGACAGGAAATGAAAAGTGGAGGTGCTGGCATATGGAGGCGGGGCTGGGGGTGGGAGAAACGGAAGAGAGAGTTTGCCAGCCATTCCTACAGCTTGCAAGCCTCCATGGCAATAAGATAATGAATTAATTGTAATTAATTAATTAATTAATTAATTAAAACAGCACCCCATCTGTAGTGTCTTTTTTTTTTTAAAGATTTATTTTATTTATTATATGTAAGTACACTGTAGCTGTCCTCAGACACTCCAGAAGAGGGTTCCAGATCTCGTTACAGATGGCTGTGAGCCACCATGTGGATGCTGGGATTTGAACTTATCACCTTCAGAAGAGCAGTCAGGTGCTCTTACCGCTGAGCCATCTCACCAGCCCCTGTAGTGTCTTTTTATCTGGTTCCCTTTACCTGGTCCAACCACCGCCTCCCAGATCCAGCCTAGGATTCTGGGTTAGGAGAGGCAAGGAGGAACTGGAGAAGAGGAAGGGCAGTCAGGTGGCGGTATCGCCACCAAGCACACACAGAGCCCAAGGCCACCTGGAATTACACCACCCTCACCGCTCACAGTTACAAGGCCCTACCTGCTCTTCATTCCCTTATCTCCGTAGCAACAGAGCTCTGCTGTTCCTAGCCTCAGAAGCCTGGCACTGAGAAACACAGCCTGTCTGTCCCTCCTGGCACCTGCTGATTGATGCCACTGCAATAGGACAGATCTATTCCAGGGACAGCGACTCTGTCACAAAGGCATCCCCACCCCTGCCCTCCTTCCCATGGATGCGCAGGGAAACCTGTACCCAGGTGGTCAACTGGAAGCAAAGGGACAGGCTGTTCAGAAACACTCTGATAAGCAGCCATGCTGCAACCTGGAGGGTCTACTGGGCTTCCGGACTCTGCCTCAACCCTGCCTCAGTTGGTCCCCAGATTCTGTGAGCATAAGATGCTTCTCTGAGACACACACATGGCCTCTTCACCCACCACTTCCCTACTCCACTGCCCCTCTGTCTCCAAAGAAGGACAAAGATGTCCTTCTGTGAGGTCAGATGCAAAGACCTTTTCCCCAGAGAGTGTTCAACTCCACCAAAGGTAGGGCTGGACATTGCCTTCTAAAGAGACACGCCTCAGCTTCCCCACCCCACCCCGCACTCTGCCCCTAACCCCACTCTTAGTTTCTAAGATACTCTGGGCTACCCTCTTCCTCCCTGAGGCCTCTGTCTCCTTCACAGGATGCCCTGTGTCTTCCTTCTTACACACCACATTCCAGTCTCTGGCTTTTACGCACCCCTCTAGAATTTGTGGATATGAGAGCCCATTACATCCCACCAATGCCCAACCCTGCCTTCCCTCCCTCCCTTAGCACGTTCCAGGGGTGGGATCTTAGGCCAGTGACTTCATTTTCCTTAGCTGCCCTCTCCATAGCTATATACAGCTTCCTGAAGTCCCTTTGCAATGAACACAATAGCATTTAGTAAAACACCCACTGCGACATCTCTCGTAACCTTGGGGGTCTACAGAAGCTGGAGTAGACAGCCCAATCGTCTTTGCCAGTGGCAAGATGATCTTACCATCACCTTCAGACACAACCTCTACTGACTGTGAACGCTCACTCCTCACATGGGGACTAAGCCTCCTGCTCCCCCATCTTTGCAACTCCCCTGCCCACACTAACCTGGAAGGCATTTGTGAGGATCCAAAAAAGCCCTAAGGGAACGTGCAAAGAGCAGACAAAGTCCTGAATGAAACGAACTTTTTGATGTGGGCATGGTTATGTCAAGGACCAGTGCCTCAAACCCATGGGAAATTGGTGAAGCCTTCCTCTGGTCAGGGTCAGAATGACAAAGCTCTCCTCTGGTCCCAGTAGAAGTGTTTGCAAACCATAGACCAGTTTGTGTGTGTATGTGTGTGTGTGCGCACACTAGAAAGAAAGAAAGAAAGAAAGAAAGAAAGAAAGAAAGAAAGAAAGAAAGAAAGAAAGAAAGAAAGAAGAAAAACAGCAAGTACAGCTTCCTCCTCCCTAACCTTTATGGTCTGAGATTGCTCACCCACAAAAACTTTCTACCAAGACTAGCCAACAGCTAACGTGCCCCCCCTCCCGTAGACATAATAAATGTGCTGAAGCTCCCAGTTGTTACAGTAGCTGCGATGGTCATCTCTCACAGCCCGTGCAGCCCATCTGTCCCCAGCTTTTCTG
This sequence comes from Mus minutoides, assembly GCA_902729485.2. NCBI lineage: Eukaryota > Metazoa > Chordata > Mammalia > Rodentia > Muridae > Mus > Mus minutoides. Next base: position 1,093,092 of record LR749862.1, read on the forward strand.
TACACATGTCTGTGTGTCCATCTTCTCCTTCCTTCACTGCCTCTGTGAGGTTTCCAGACTTAAGCCATTCCCCGTGCACCAGGAGAGGGTGCCCTACCTGGCAGGCACTGCCCTAGGGCTTACGGTTCACCACTCTGTGCCCTCAGGGACTTCTGAGTCAAGCAAGGAGAGAGAAAAGAAGTCAAATAAGAAATACCTGCCGAGCGTAGATAATGGTTACAGTTTTTAACTCTGTAAATTACTATGATGAGGTGTAAGGTAGGTGTGTAGGATGCCTGGCATGTGTGCCCCACAGTGTTTCCCACTGAGCACATGAGGAAGCCAGAGAAGTGTGTAAGGTTTCTCTCTCTGTGGCTCTCCCCTTAGTCCTTTAATACACAGTATCTCGATGGAAAAGAAAAACTTTATATGCCCCAATATAGGGGAATGCCAGGGCCAAGAAGTGGGGGTGGTGGGTAGGGGAGCAGGGCGGGGGGAGGGTATAGGGGACTTATGGGATAACACTTGAAATGTAAATGAAGAAAATAAATATCTAATAAAAATAAAAAATAAAATAAAAGTAATTCAGCCACCTAACATTAAAAATCAGCAACAACAACAACAACAAAACCCCACTATTTTGACTAGGCTGTCTGATTAGCAAGCTTCCAGGATCCTCTCAATGCTGGGGTTATATGCACACACAGCCATGCCCAGCTTTTTATGCGGGGCCTAGGGATTTGAACTCAGGTCTTCAAGCTTGCCTAGCAAGTGCTCTTCCCCACTGAGCCATCTCCCTAGGCCCCAGTTATGATTTTTACAAGTAAAAAACACTCCGTTGCAACCTTTGTAAGTACTGTACCCTACACAGAAGTATGAAAACAGAAGCACATAGGAAGGCCTGGCATAGTAGGAATGGAGGCCACATTGGAAACCCCACAAGCTGTGCCTTTAACCACTAGCCTGCCTGGCCTTTAAATGAATGTCCAGTTCCAGTACAAAGGCTGCGACCTGGGGTTGGGGAGGTGCATGGAGCCAGCTGCGTCCAGCCCTTCCTGCCCCTGGCACTCACAGCTTTCTCCACCTAGAGCAGCCCTCCCCACTGCTCACCCAGAAGGCTGGACTCCCACTGTGGGACAGGCTGTGTCCTTGGGGCCACCCCTGCTCTCCCCAGACTGTCTGACCCACTTGCAAACTCCGTGGTGCCTATGGCACTGCCGTGTCTAACTGTGTGCCACCCAGGTGTGCCCAATCTGCCACTGTCAGGTTTCTACCATCTTGGTTGTTGTTGTTGTTGTTGTTGTTGTTGTTGTTGTTGTTGTTGTAGTCAAACACACAGTTCTCAAGTATGAACCGTGTAGACGACAATGCTGTATTGTGTTGAAAACGGACCTTTCTGATAGACCCGATGTGGTACAGCAGGAACAAACCACCAGTGCTTCTTGATGACAGACTCAGTGCTGGCGCTTAGTAGGTGCTCACTAAACACCTATTGAATTGGGAGAGTGTGTTGACTTACCTCAAAATGGCTCTGAAGTCATCTGTGAATCCCCACAGCACCAGGCTTCCTCTATCCTCCCCCAGGGACGTTTCTCACCGCCCCCCCAAGGATCTATACCCTGTCCTTGCCCTACGTAAGGACTCCCACACAGACACTGCACCATATGACCCAAACCAGCCAGGTCAGCTGAGCAGGAAGGATGTGGCTGCTATGTTCATTACTGCAAGTGCAAGATCTAGAGAAGACAGGGCTTGGGAAGCTAGGCGGGAGAGAGGGAGGAAGCAGAGGCCTAGAGAAGACCCAGAGCAGGGACATCCTGTCCTGATGACCAAGAGATAATCTTCCCGACCCCATAAAAGCTGGAGCCACAGAGGCAGCTTCACCCCACCCCCTAACCTGTGGTCTGGAGTCCGAGAACCACTCAGATCAATATCATTCATTGGTAAAGCCGTCTGCGCAGCCTCTTCACTGCCGTCTCCCTGGAGGCTACGAACCTGGCAGAGGGAGGTGGAGGGAGCAGAGGCCCAGTAGGGCCCAGTAGCATGTATTTCTTGGGGTCTACAGAGCCGTAGTAAGTGGCAGGTCACTCTTAGGGTGTGTGGTCTCAGCCCAAAGGCTGACCCTTAGCAGCGAAGCATACCCATCCTGCAGATGTCGAAACTGAGGCTCCGGAAAAGCAGACACACTCCTGAGAGCCCAGCAAAGCTAAAACCAAATCTAGTATGTCTGGTCTCAGGCCAGTGTCCTTCAAGAGAGGTCACACGGCATGGGGGGAGGGGGGTGTCTCAGGTGCTTCCCAGCTGTAACTGTCTAGGCAGGAATGAAGATATTCTAAGTAGAGACAGGGGTGCCCCTCCCTTCAGCTACCAAACTATTGAGACAGTGAGCCCCCGAGATACTGGAATGGCTCCAAGAGTCTCAGACGGGGCTGAAGTCTAGAGGCAGCCAGAGGTGAAGCCTGTCTCTGGCAAAAGAGATTTCACTTTCATAGGATTCTGACAACCTGTCAGGCTGCCTGAAGACTGAAGCCCAGGCAGCAGTGAGGGGCGGGGTGTGGGCGGAGCCCCTCGTCCCCAAGGCTTAGCTATGTATACTTCTTTCAACGTAAGCCTCCGATCATGACTCTGAAGCTGAACTTGAGGTCCCTGAACCTCTTCTTTTCTTTTAATTGCCGATGAGGCCACTGCTTTTACTCTTAATTTGTCTTTTTTTTCATTGGCCTACTGAAGACAGATGGCAGAATCTATCTTGTTAGGGCTGGCAGGGTCCAGGTTCTGACCCTGACTCTGGTAACAGCCAGTCTGCATACACTAGATGTGAGCACAGCGATGCCTGATGCCACAGAGACACAGGGCTTCAGTCTCTGACCCAGTACCAGGTTGTTAGAGCTCTCCACCCCATGTTCTTTCCAAGCAGGTCCCCACAGCTGCCTGACATTCCCGTAGAGCAGTGGTTCTCAACCTGTGAGTCGTGACCATCTTAGGAACCGAGACCAGGCTCAGTAGCAAAATTATAGTTATAAAGTAGCAATGAAAATGAGTGTATGGGGGCTGGTGAGATGGCTCAGCGGGTAAGAGCACCCGACTGCTCTTCCGAAGGTGATAAATTCAAATCCCAGCAACCACATGGTGGCTCACAACCATCCTTAACGAGATCTGGCTCCCTCTTCTGGAGTGTCTGAGGACAGCTACAGTGTACTTACATATAATAAAATAAAATAAATCTTTAAAAAAAAAAAAAAGAAAAGAAAATGAGTGTATGGTTGGGGGTTCCTAAGACTGTGAAAAATATGTGTTTCCCGGATGGTCTTAACCCACAGGTTGAGAACCGCTACCATAGAGCATGTGTGGAATTCAGAGAGGGCTGATTTCCTGATACCAGAGGCTGTTTGACACCCCCTCCTTCTAACCCCCAGCTCACAGCTCTGCCCTCTTCCACAAAACCTCCATGTCTTGGTTTGCTTCCTACTGCAGTGACAAAACCCCAGGACCAATAGCCACTTGGGGGAGGAAGGGGTTTATCTCAGCTAAGCTTATCATGGAGGGAAGTCAGGGCAGGAACTCAAAGCAGGAACCTAGAGGCAGGAACTGAAGCAGAGGTCATGGAGGAGTGCTGCTTGCTGGACTGTTCCTTATACAACCCAGGACACACACTCAGGGTGGCACCACAGTGCCTAGGAACTCTCTCTCTCTCTCACATCAATTATTAATCAAGAAAATGCCCGAGACTCGCCTACAAGCCAATCTGATGAAGTTCCTCAACCGATGCTCCTCCTCCATAGATGACTCTAACGTCGTCAGGTTGATACACATAACCAGCACAGCAGCTCTTCTGTAACCACGACGTCAGCCCGTCTGTAGCGACGTGTGTGCACCACGCCCTGACCTCCAGGTGACAAAAACTTTCACAGCACCACCCCACTAACCGGTCCATCCCAGCATCTTTCAGTGGGAAGAACTCTGAAGCCATCTCAGAGTTCTAGATGCCTGGACCCTAAAACACTTGATGGCAGGAACAGGAAAGTACATGCCCGTGTGGAGACAGCACGCATGAGGGGCTGCATCGCCTGCATGCGCCTCTGATGTGTGCATCTCTGTGAGTGCTGTGTGTCTGTGAGTGTCTATGCATCTGGGTCTATTGTGTGCACTACTAAATGGAGAACTACTACAATGCTCTTTTGAAGAGTAGAAAAGGTGAAAATGAGTCCGCCTGTAATCTCAACACTTGGAAGATGCAGGCAAGAAAATTGCAAGTTCAAGGTCAGACTTAGCTACGTAGCAAGTTCAAGGCTGGCCTTAACTCATAATATATAAATTACATGAATAAGTAGATAAGCAAACAAACAAACGCAGTAAGAAGGCAGAGTTGAGTTTCTGTGGCCGTGAGGATCAATTCCACGGGTCCTGCAGGAGGAGTATACATGAGTGGCCTCAGGTATAGGGGGCCGGTACCAAGAGCTGACTCCAGCTCCTCTCTTCTCATGGAGCTTGGCCCAAAGGATACAGGAGAGGCATTGGGGGGTCCCTTCCATGCCTGGAATGTGTCAAAAATCCTAGCATGTCTAGTGAAGGGTTGAGGGGTGGGAGCACGTGCTGGCAGGGCTCAGCAGTGCGGAAAGGACCCCTGCCAGCTGCACACACACACACACACACACACACACACACACACACACACACACCATGGTCATGGAGAGCTGAGGTCTTCACAGGGTTGGTGCAGACCTTCTCCAGTCTCTGACCAGATTCTCATCCTGCCCTCCCTCCTCCTACCTCAGGAGGGACTCCTTCAAGGCAGCCTGATAGACCTGACTGGGGGCTGCAGGCAGGGGGCCTCTCTGCACTTTGGCTACAGGAAGGGGATTCATTCCTCCCTGCTCCCCACCTCCAAGCCCTGCTGCGGAGACCTGTGCCTCCAGCCTCAAGATCTACCTGCCCTGCTGCCTCTTAGGTGGCAGATTCATGCAGAACAAACCCGTAGAAAGCATGGGTCCACTCCCGCCCAGCACCCCAAGGCCCTCTGAGAACTTTCAAGCTGTAATGTTAGCTGATAATCTCTCTGCTGACACCCCAAAGCCTGTCTGCTGTTTCCACCCACAGCCTCTTGGCTGGGCACCCCAATGCCTGCTGATGACTTAAAGTTGGGACACTACCAAGCTCTCTCAGTGGACAGCATTCTGCTGCCGCTTCAGGCCTCAGTTTCCAGTTTCCTATTTAAAGTGGTATTCTTCCATGGCAAACAGATCCTCTTCTCTTCCCCTTGTTGTTACCGGTTCCATTCTTAGAAGAGGGTTGGAAGAGTCCAGCTGTAGAGAGGACCCATTGTCCACTGACCACTTGAGACCAGATCGGCCACACAGAGCCCTAGGGTGGGGTCTGGACATCGGGACTTTTCAGCTAAACTGAGAACTGGGCATGGGGTGACAGAGGGTGTGTGTGGATATATCTTTTCCTCTACTCCCAGATCCACACCCCACTCCCTTGCCCTCTGACCTCTCCTTGGTGACTTTGCTGCAGCCTCCAGAACTGGCCTCTGACTATCCCCTGCCCCCCCAGCTCAGAGCTCCTGCGCCACAAGCCAGTCTCAGACTGTAGGAACTCGAGGTCACCACATTCTTGTGCTTCTGGGTGACATCATATGACGCCCTCTTGACCTCCTCCATTTCAAGCCCAAGAGCCCAGGTCCCTCCCTGGGAAGACAGCCTGATTACCTATCACACCTGTATGACCCTAGGTCTGACCAATGCTCACCAGAGCTAGTCTCTCCCTAAAAGCACTAAGAGGCTTGAGCTAGGAAGAGCCTAGAGGGGAGGTCCATAGCCTGGCTCTGACAACTCTTCTGGTGTCATGACTCTGGGCAAGTGCCTCAGTCTTCTCATCTGTGGGATGGGCATGGGGACAGGTACAAGTGCCGGAGAAAATGCACTCCTGTGCCTGCTGGTGCGCTCAGTGGGCATTTGTTCTCACTCAGAGAGGATGAGGTAACTTCTCAGAGTCTTGGTTTCCTCAGGATATAGGGCATGATACCTGGCAGGTAGCAGGAATCCAGGCACACTCTGTCCCCACCAGACAGGCTCTGCCTCTCCAGCTGTGTCCCTTGTAGGTAAGTGAGGATCAGAGTGTGGTCTGGGAGCCTGGGGTCCCTGAGACCCCTTTTCAGGGACTGTGAGAACAGAACTACTTCCCAGCACGTTAAGGGGCTATTTGTTCACCAGGGTCAAGCCACTCCTTGGTTTTCCTTTGAACTTCTTTTCTAGCTAGGTGTCCAGAGGAGTAACACTCATGACCAACAGAAAGTGGGGGGGCCACTGCTTGGGCGCCCAGAAGTATCATTGAGGACCTTCACATCTGGTGTTCAGGACAGACATCACTTGCCCAGTGAAGACCCCCAGCAGAGCCCAAACAAAGCTAGGCCACAGCCTGGGTGTGTGTGTTTAACTTTATCATTTATAAAGCCATACAATGGATCGTGAGAGACCAAGCCGCTGTACAGAGGGGGACAGCATCAGTGTACATACATTCATATCCAGAACACTTAGCATACATCAGGGTTTATACAAGGTGGCAGAGGCTATAGGCACAATGATACAAAATATAAAGTATATTTCCATCTATAAATACACAGCCAAGGGCTAGGGCAGGGGAGGGACTCAGGGTATGGGTTTCCCAGCAGGGGGCCTGGGAGGCAGAGTTGGGATAATGGGGGGTGAGGGACTTCTTACATTTGATTTGGATGATAGAAGGGAAGAAAATGGATACCGCATGCGCACCCCAACGTGCTCACAGGTACAAGCCAAATGTGGGTTCTCAGGGAGGGCTGGGCTGAGAACGCTGACACGCGCTGGGTGTGTTGCTCTTCAGTGGCCTTGCTGCTGTGAGGGGCCCAGGCATGGAAAACAACGGAGACCCTCCAAGTTTTCAGCCGTTTGAGGAGACAGGAGACAACAAGCAAGGGGCCCGCCGAGCCTCATCCCATGCGACTGGCCCCTCCGTCATCAGCACTAAAACATGACTCATCTGTGGCCCCGTCAGGCCTCACCTCCAAGTTCTTCTCACTACTGGGTCACATAGAACCTGACATCCCTCCATATGCCACCGCCCATCCCTAAAGAGATGAGCAGACCACACCCACCCACACACCCACACTTACACACTCACGCGCACACATCCTGTCACCAGTGACCATGGAGACACCAGTCTCAAGCTCTTCAGCCCAGGACTAAGTGCGGGGTGGCCCTCGATTTGGGTTCTAAGCTCTTCGGGGACCCGAGGCATGGAGGCAGGAGAGGGCTGATTCCCTTGGACGAATCTCCCCAAGATCTGAAGGTGGTAAAGGGGGGGTCAGAAGTCTCGAGAGGCAGGATAAAGAAAACCCAGAGCTGGATGGACACCGCTCATTCACTTGTCTCTCCTGCACTTCCCAGACAGCACAAGGACTCTCTCTCCTGAGAGCCCCTTCCTAGAGGGACGCACAGCCAGTGTCCTCCCTACACCCACCCCCCAAGTGGGTATCCCTAGGGACTCTCCAAATCCAGGACATATCAGGAATCTTGGCAATCATGCCTGAGGCTATCTACACCTCTAGGAAGAAGTCAGGTGAGAAGACTCAAACGCCCCCTTTCAAACCTAAGATGTGAATTCTTTCCTAAAACATGGCTGGGCAAGGGAGCCGGGAGTCCAAAGTAGCAACTTCCATATCCAACTGTTAGTTCTCCCAGCCTTCCTGTCCATCCTGTCCTAGCCCAGCCCCTCACACTTATCCCCACCTCCAGAACCACTGGGGACTTCCCTAGGCCCCAATCCTGGCTCCATCGGCGTCCCTCTCTGCCATCTCACCTCCAGAGATCAGGGATGCTGAAGCTCCAGGCCAACCTCAGATCTTCTGAGTGGCCGGAGGCAGTTTGGACCTGGGCTGTAGGGGCTGTAGCTGAGGGCATCACTAGTCTCCGTGTTCTCCTGTCTCCCCTCCCCCTCTTTCATTCCTAGTTAAGAGCAGACAACACTCTCCCTGTTGCTATACAGACGCAACAGTAAACAACAAAACAGATCATTCACAAAAGAGCCATGGGTAAAAGTGCTCTTGTTTAAAGGAAATCTTTGGCAAGAATACAGAGTTGCATACGGAGTGCTGTGTGTGCATGTGGTCTCTGGGTGTGTGTGTGTGTGTGTGTGTGTGTGTGTGTGTGTGTGCACACGCATGTGAATGTGCAGAAGCCCGTCTGTGAGAATCACAGTTGGGAAGGGGGCAGACAACAGTGTGGTCCCCACTGTAAGAACTGAGACCTCTTCTTCACCTTTCTTCGAGAAAAGCCAAACTCGCGTGTCCATGCTTCCTAGAGGCGTGCTGAGAAGGAAACACCGCTTGCTAGCATCCACTTTGGTCATTCACATGACTCCCGCATGGCTTGGGCCTGAGCGCAGCGTGGGGAAGGTGAAACCACACACGAAGGCCGATCCTAGACTCGGGTCTGGCCCAGGGCAGGATGCAGATGTGAACAACATTCCAGCCAGGAGAAGACTCCCCAGACTTTTCGGTAGGGTGTGGACATTTACAAAGAACAGGATGAGAAATGTCTCCTTCTAGGTTGGGGAGAAGTAGGATTCGTTGGGGGGGGTGAGGAAATGCAACATCCAGACATTTACCTTGAATATCTCAGAGGGAAAGACCCTTTGAAGAACCTTGATCACTAAGCCCATTTATTCTTTGGGAAGTAGGGGCTCGTGACCCCCACCCGACCTTCTTTCTAGCTCCTCAAACAATGTCCACACAGTCAAAGATCCCCAGAGGAGAAAAAAAATCCAAAATCTGCCACACCGTGGCCATACACACCTAGATCCCCAAATACACACCAGCTCAGTCCTGTGGCCATAGAAGCAGCTGTCCATGCTACAGGATGCTGGCAGCCATACTACAGTTTGCCAGAGAATAAGGAGCCAGAGTTGGAACATGTCATCCCCCCCAAGTCCCAAATGTAGCCTAGGGAGGCCAAGGCCAGGGTCTAGGCCAAGGCTAGCCCTGGGTTGTTTGGAATATAAAGAGCCCCTGCAGTTCAGACTCCACTTACACATTAGAGAAGAGATGAACAGTTTGTGGCCAGGGACAATAAAGCAATAGGGAAAACAATAAATATTTCTTGTCAATTTACCTATTCTTTTTTTTTAACCTTTTTCTTATATTTTATTAGCTTACAGATTCTATCAGTATGTCTCATGTATATATTATATATATTTATATATCAGTACAATGCCACCCCTAGAGGCCCCCATGGGCTTAAATGGAGGCCTATGAGGTGGCAAGGGCCTTTCCAAACACGCAAATGGATCATAGGACCTTTGGCCTAAATTCATACCTTCTGTCCTTTGTCCCATAGGCAGCATGGTCCTGCTGGGGAAACGGAGGCAGAAGGGGAAACAGGGAAGCTTTGGTACTGTGGGAGGACCATGGGGTTCTCCGGGAGCATTCCCAGAGGTGCTATGATGTCACCCTGAGCAGCCCAGCCAGAGGGTGTCTGCAATAGTCAAAACTCCAAAACACTTACAGAGGGGAGTAATGGGGGCGGGCTTCCCCAGGTGCCCTAGGCAGGACTTTGGAAAGTAGGCTCCTGGGATAAGCCAACACGAGGACAATATAGGACAGGGTAGGTCAGAAAGGCATGGGCCTCATTCCCCCAGTAGGTTTCAAGCAAATGAGCAAGTGCAAGGCTAGTGCTGGCCCAGGAACTGGGCTGAGGGAAGGGAGTAAGGCAGTCCTGGGCATTGTCAGTGCACATGCCCAACTCATCCTGCGCCCCATGGCACAATGAGCATGTCCAACTCTCCGGGAGCCCCACAGTGCAGAAAAGACGCCGTCCTTCCTAACAGGTATTTTTTCCCAAGACTGTGGGCATCATTTCTTCCTCCGAGCCAGCTTCAGTCTCCAGGAGACAGAACAGCTATAAGGTGCCCATGCCCTCTGTACCAGAGTCTCTACGGAGGACAGGCTGGAGGCCCCCAGGGTCACTAGAGGGCAGGTACAGAAAGAGCTCCGTACCCATAAGCTACACTTCCGCAGGAGACAGCTTGTCATCCGACCTGGGACCCTGCCACCCTATATCCCTAGCCTTCTTTGGACAGTATGTATATGTGTATCACAAGGGACACAGACAAGCAGAGAGAGCTGTTTGTAATCTGAGTTGAGTGCACACAGGCAGGTATCGATCAGCGCGTGGTGGGGGTGGGGCGCACATTTATACCCCGCAACGAGGAGTCAGAGCAAGCACAGACCACGGGTGCCCCCCGGTGAGCAAAATGTGAAAAAAATGTCACTGCTTGATGTCATACGCTGGCCACCAGCAACCTTACCTCCAGAGAGGAAGCCTCAGTTCGATTTCTTCTCTCAGAGCAGGAGGGTTGGGGCAAACAAGCTTTTCCATTGCTCTGTCTCCCCCCAAGGAGGCCTGTGTGGTCCCTGCGGGAGCTCAATTCTCTCAGAGAGGGAGAGGCCCCAGCTAGCTGGAGAGGCTTTAGGGGATGTGGCTTCCATCTATACAGGGGATTCTGAGTGCCTCTCTTCTTCCTTCCTTCCTCTTCCTCCCACTCACCCCCCACCCCTCTCTGCCATTCACTTTCCTCTCCCAACATTGCACTTTCTTCTCTCCTTCTCCACGGGCGACCCAAAGTCCTGGTTCTGGATTCAAGGTGGTCAGGATTCACAGGTCCCCTCCCCACACACCCCATCCCCGATGCCCTAGCCTTGGGCAAGGGCTCCCGATTTCGTTCATCTCTTCTGGCCAGCACTCAGCATGACCTTTGAGACAAAGTTGACGATGGCAGATGCAGGCTGGTTGGGGTCAAGCTCTGCGAAGAGGTGGCAAGCGTTGTCTGTGGTGCTGCCCTGCTTCCGGGCCACGAAACCAAAGATCCTACAGGGGTGGGAGAGGATGCCTATGTAAGGATCCAGGCTCTAGAGGGCAAGCCGGCCGGCCGGCAGGAAAGCATGCCTCAGGCCAGCCTGTCTTCTCCAGCCCCCAGTACCTCTCCAAACATCTAGAACTGGGGCTAGCTCTTTAAAGCCAAGTCCTGGGGACAGTGCCTAGCTTTGTTTCAGGGCAGGTGACAGTCCCCTGGGGAGCAGGGGTGGAAGATGGATCTGAGACTTGTTAGAAATCCTGCAAGGAGACTGGACAGGAGGCAGGAAGAGTCCAAGAGCTTCTTTGGGCTCTTTCTCAGCCCTACCCTACCTGAGGGTTCCTACAGGACATACTTCCTAGGTGGTCAGAGAGACAAAGGATCAGCAAGTCCTCACCTCCCGAACTCTACCTCTCCCTCCTGCCACCTCACCTCACCTCCTCTGACTGTCTGTCTCTCTCTCTTTCTCTCCACATACACACACACACATACACACACACACACACACACACACAACCTCCTGGCTCTGAACACTGGAAAGCCCGGAAAATAGGAGGGATAAAGAACCCCACACCTGTCCCGTGCCCCCCTCAACACCAATGGGAGTGACCCAGCAATCTCTCTCTCTCTCTCTCTCTCTCTCTGTCTGTCTCTGCAAAACAGAGTTAAAAATATGAGAGCAGAGAACAGAATGTGAGCTCAGGGCCCCTCCCGGCCGGCATGTTGCTAATTAGAGAGAGATGGGGCAATCAGGACAGCTGGGAATGCCAACGGAAACCCCTCAGCTGGGTATGAGTGGCACCCACAGCTAAGATTAGCCGGGCTGGCTTCTGCCTGCCTGTGTGTGTCTGTGCAAGCATATACAGAAAAACACTCCACTCACACCTGGGAACACAGACACACAGTAAATGCATACTCACATGGCACACACATGCAGAGGACACACAGACACACACACACACACACACACACACACACACACACACACACACACACACACGCCCTGTACTTCAAACAGCTTTACTTTTCCTGACTGTTGCAAGACCTGAAGCCCTGTGATAATAACCAGGAGATGGTCAGGGCAGTTCCGTCTCCAGGCTGACTGACTGTAACATGATATGGTGATCCCGGCAGGGGGAGAGGCATCCCTGAGTTCCCAGTGTAGAAGCAAACAGGCGTCTCTGCCTGTCTCTGCCAGGACAGACACACAGCCATTGTGCTTGCTCTGAACATTGCCCTCTGACCCATTGGTAAACTCTGGTCTGTATACTTGTCTGGCAGTAACATGAACAGATTCAGTGACAAGGGAAGGCACAGGAGGTGAGGTCCCTTTTGATTCTGTGAAGGTCTCAGAAGGCTGAGGCATCTGCCTTTCCCTCTGGATTAGACCCCTAGCTGGTTTTCTTTATTCCCAAGTAAGGTGTTTTCTCTTTGGCCCACTCTGGGCACTTCTGGAATCTTTTTTTTTTTCAACAACTGCCAACAACTGATAGACCCCACCCTGTCCTCAGGAACCTTCAGTCATACATCCCCTCCTTGAACCTCTGAACCCATTTCTATCTACCCAAAATACACCTGCTAATTTTTAAGTAGTCTTTCCTTCCACAAATCCTTCAGACTCCATGCCTAGACACGTCTTGGTAAGCATGAAGATGCAGGCTATATTCTCTTTCCCTTCATCTCAGAGAACTTGGCAATCAGGCCCATATCAGACCCCTGGCCTAGAGCCCAGCCCTGTTCCCGATTTCCCCACAGAGTATGATGGCCAAGCAGCTGGGTGCAGGGAAAGCTACACTTACTTAGCAGGGGCGCCTCCCTCTGTCTTCATCCACCTGTGGAGGAAAAAAAAATGCCCACAGTGAGTCAGTCTATCTCTCTCAGGAGCCCTGACAGGGGAAGGAAGGCAGAGGAGCCCCCATTAAAGGAGACACAGGCCCAAGGTCACTCAGAGGGTGATCCAAGTGGAGAAGATGCTGCAGCCCATTCCCATGTGGAGAGCAGGCAGCAGAGCGGGTAGAGGTGAGCAATGAAGTCTGGGAAGTCACCAGGGCTGGGGAGGAGACTCAAGCAGTCTCTACCGTAGCTGCTCTCACTGCCCAGGACACACCAAAGCTGTGGACGAGGCAAGAACACACAGGCACACAGCACAGCACACACACACACACACACACACACACACACACACTCTTTGGGGGATAGAGCAAAGGTGCCTTTAAGACACTTACTTTCTTTCTTGTGGATCCAGGTCACAGAAGGTGACAGTGTTGAGGGGGTAGTGTCGTCTAAAGAAGAGCCTGTGACAAAGATTGGAGAGGCCAGAGTGAGTGTGGGAGTAACGGCTTCGTCACACCTGCCACCAGCTGCAGGTCAGGCCGCCTTCCCATCACTGTCTGCCATGGGTTCACAAAGCCTGAGATCGCCATACCAGGACGTAAGCCCCACATAGCGACACACAGATGTGGCATAGGGGTGTCCCACATGCCCCAACTGCTAGGGACTGGGGAGGGAACTAACACCAAGAAATGATAAATGGGGAGCTCTGGAAGGGAATGAGCTGGGGAGGGGGGAGGGAGAGAGAGGAGGGGAGAGAGGAGGGAAGGAGAGGGGAGGGAGAGGGAGAGGGAGAGGGAAAACAGTATGAAAACTTCTACTATTAAGATCAAGGCCTTTTCTTCAGCTGTGTTATGTATGCTCAAAGCAGACCACTCTTTAGAAGGTTGGATGGATGAGTGGATGGATGTTGGATACAGGGATGCATACATGCACACACACACACATGTATGAATAGTTTGGTGAATGAATGGATAGGTTGAAGAATAGGTGGGTGGATGAATAGATGGATGGTTGGGTAGGTAGGTGGATGGACAAGTGAGTGGGTGGAGGATAGATGTGCAGGTGGATAGATGGGCAGGTGGATGGATGGGCAGGTGGATAGATGGGCAGGTGGATGGATGCACAAGTGTATAGATAGGTAGGCAATGGGTACAGGGACAGTAAAAGCATAAGTGCATAAATGGGGAGGTAGACAAGGCTTACTTTCTTTGATTGTCAGTCAGTGTGATTCCTTGGGCAGAGACCTTGAAGTGAACAATGGTGGCAGCTGGCGTGGGGTCAGCAGCCAAAGTCTCAGAGGTGGCTTTGGAAATGGCCTGCGGCCCGGTGAGTGACTCCATATCCACAGAGTTGACGAAGAGCACATTGCAAGCTGGAAGAAATGGAGCCAGAGAGAGAGAGAGTGAGTCACTGGGGGGGGGGGGGAGGCGAGAGCGGGAGGGGACAATCCCTCCGAGCCACCGTGCAGAGGCAGGTGTAGACAGAAATGGAATCTGACAGAGAATTCCAATTTGCACCTGCAGGAGGGGACAGGACAGGAGGTGGGCAGGACAGGTCTGGGCACCAGTCCTATCTCAGATGACATTTACCCTTATCTCAGGTGACATTTACCTGCTCCTTGCTTCAGCAGGTCAGTGGTTGAGTTGGCAGGGCCTGAGCTATCTTTTGATTCATCTGTGGGGTCTGAAACAAAAATTCAATTAGTAATTAAAACCCTACAGTGATTTAAACGAGTCTGGCTGGGCCTAAGGCAAGCACTGCCCATGCTTCCTGCAATGGATACTCTGTGCACAGCGGGTCTTGGCAGTCGGGGCTGCATGTATAAGATGATGCCAAGACTCCAGCACACTGCTGGGACACTCTAGAGTCCAGCAGAGCTGGGCTCAAATCCCCACCACCGCAGTAACTGCTAAGCATCTGTGAAATGACGGTGACAGTGATGATGCTCATGTCCCCGGGGGTCTCCAGAAACCCAGCATGTGACAAACAGCAAGGCTTCGAGGGGCAACGGGGACTGCAGGCATTTCGTTTTTATACCAGTGTGTCTTTGTATGAACCAGCGAGGGACTGAATCCAACACAGCACAAACTATCACGTCGAGATGAGTTAGAGACAGCAGCTCAGTTTTTGCCAGCACACAATATGCACAGTGTGTATGTTGTATAGCAACACATGTTCCTTTATAGGCCACATAGAACACGGTGTTCTACTTCAACTATACTTTAACAAGAAACTTCTAAGGTACCAGAAATCAGAATGTGGCATGTGCCCGTAATCCCCAAACACTGGGGACTGAGGCAGAGTATTGTGACAGCCTGGTCTATGTAACATGGGGGTGGGAGCATTTTAAAAAGAAAGAGGAGGAAGAGGAAAGGGGAGGTGGGAAGAGAATTGAAGGTGCTCGCATAGGTGCTTCTATGATTTGTTATACAGGTGCGTTAGGATGCAGATTGCTGGGCCTAGTCCGCAGCTGTACTGCGTTGCTTTCTGCTCACTGGGGCTTGACCTCGGGTCTCACACATGCAGTCAAGCGCTCTGCTGCATCTGTGTGTGGCTACATCTCCGCTTCTCTTTTTGTCTTTTTTATTCTGGGATCTCTGGGTTGCCCAATCGAACCTAACTCACCCTGCAAACCAAAGCCAGTCTTGAACTTGTGATCCACCCAGCTCGACCTCCTAAAATTTGCTCAGGCCAGAAGTCCGCAGCCCCAGGCCTGGCTCTGACAAATTTGAAAATATCTGCCTTTTAGCAAGTTCCCAAAGGCAGCAGCTTCAGAGAATTCTGAACAGTTTTGAGAGGTGCCAGTTTATGTGATTTAAATACCAACCGGTTTCTGTAAGTTCCAAACAAATATAATTGAATTAGCATCTAAATTATGTGGTTACTAATGTTACTGAAGTTGCATTTGAACCTGTAAGCTAATAATGTTGGTCAATGGTTATTAATAATTCAGTGTGTCAAACTGGATGAACAGTCTCTCTTATGTTCCAGGATATAATCCTTGTGTTCCTGTCCCCGGATTCTCAGATCTCCCCGGGGATGAGGCCTGTTCTGAGAATTCAGTGTGAATTTTTGAAACCACCAGAATATTTTTGAAAACAATCTTGCAAATCAATTAATGGGTATTCTTAGAGTTAAGCTTTTTAATGAACAACCCCTCCCCTTAATAGATGATGTGGGAGGGTCCCCTCTATGGCCTCCACCCTTGCTCCCTCCATTCGGGGCAGACAGCATGAGGGGATATCTCCTACCTCGGCTTGGAATGACCAGTTTACAGGGCAGGGCCAGTGGGATGACGGAGTGCTGATAGACCAGGGCAGAGAGGGAACCTGTGGGGAGAGACAACCAGGCAGAGTGAATAAGAGAGACTAGAAAATGGACACAAGGAACCCTGCCTCACCCAACTCCACACCGTCCCTGTATCTGCCCCAATGTTTTCTTTCTGGCAGTGCTGGGGCTCAAACCTGGGACCCGAGCCACATCCCAGTCTCCAGCTTCTTTATCACCACCCCCACTTGCCCACCCCAGCAACAGAATTGAAAACCAGCCCCCTTTACACTGGGAACCACCCGGGAACCTCACTACCTTCCTTGACAGTCATGTGCCCTACATCCTTCTAGTTACAGAACCCCCATCAGAACATTACAGTGGGAACACTGTGACATCGATTCCCAGCTCTGTGGCTTATCTAGGGAACTTAAGTGGCACTTACACATTCTTCATGTGCAAAATGGGAAGAGTGGCAACTACCAGGCAGTATTGCTAGGACACCAGAACAACATGACATCTAGATAGTGACTTCCACATAGTAGGTGGCCAAGGAGGACAGCTGTTCTTGCTGCTGTTATTTTTAATGTACCAACAGTCCATCAACTGAGCAGAGCAAATACAGAAAGGGAACTGGCAAAAAAAAAAAAAGGAGCAGCCACAGTACCGAGTATGTAACTAGAAAGCGGGGGCCAGGTTTTAATAAAACTTTATTTATAAAAACAGCAGCTGTTCCTTCCTTCTGCCAAAGCCATGCCCAGGAGGACTGACAGCAGCAAGATGGAAAGAGCTTGGGTCAGACCCTCCCCCCCAAGGACTGGAACAGAGACCATAATGACAAGCCAGGGTGCTCACCAAAGTTTGGCTCATTGGGACAGCCCTTGAGCTTCACTCCTCTAGGGCCTGTCTCGATCAGAAAGTGCCTCACCAGCTCATGGGTCATGTCTCCTAGATTGAAGAAGAAGAAACAGAATTGGTCACACACTGTTACAGCGCCCTCCTGCCACCTCCTAGCACTGTCTTATGACTTCGGCAGTGTATAGAATGAGGTGGGAGAAAGGGATACTGAGACAAGGTGCCTAGAGCCCTGTGGGATGAGGACCACCATTCACTCCCCTGCCTTCCGTCCATCCAGGAAAAACCTCACACAAACCAAGTCCCAAAGGTCTGCTGTCACCAAAACCGCCACTCAGTCTCTGGGGGGCTTCTCAGGGACCAGCCCTGATGAATTAGGACCCTGTTCAGTACCCAAGGGTCTGAAGACCCCAACCCAGCCCCCAGCCTGGCAAGGAGAAGACTCTACCTTTCTTGCCCTGCTGAGTGATGGTTGGAGGGGGTGAGGACACCTTCATGGCCAGCCCGTAAGCCCCTCGGAAGGAGTGGCTGTCCCGGATGATGAAGGCCCCTGGCTCCTGGTCCTTCAGGAGTGCGATGGCTGGAAGGAGAGGAGACAGAGAGAAGAGCCATTGAGAAACCATTAGCACTGACTTAGCTTGAGTCCCATGAACCTGGAGGACTCTCTTCTCTCTCAAGATGACATTCTTTGATGTCACCATGTAAGGAAGCACTCCTGCAGGCCCTCCTGTACACCAAGCAAAGCACATGTCTCTGTTGATGACCAGAGACACCCAATGTAGGAGGGCATGCTGTCTGCAGCCATTACCCAGCACAGCCTCACAACGGGAAGTAGACAGTATGTGAATGGTGTCTAGAACTTGTCTATAACTTCATTTACAAAAGGAGAGTGAGCCTGTAGGCCCTCCTAGCTGATCCTTATCTCATAACCAAACATCCTGGGGTAAGCTTCACCTTCAGGCCTACATTCCAAACTTGGTTTTGTTTATTTTTTTCTGAATAATAATAATAATAGTAAACCACACCATAGTTTCAGATGCTCTTGGCTGGTCTTTTACTTTGCCTGGGAAAACCAAGGCTTTGCTAGACCCTTCCAAAGCCCTGCTCCTGACATCCCCCTTTTACACAGGAAGTGTTATTTTTCCTGTCCAACTTTGATCCCAGACTTGTCTCTGGGACCACCACCTACTGTAAAAAGGAATGAGTCCTTGCCCAAGGCAGACATGGTGAGCAGCAGTCCATGGTGTCTTCCGATGTAGCCCTAAGCCAGCAATGGCGTCCCCCACTCACCCTGCTCTCTGGAGATCTCAGGCTTGTACCAATACTTGGAAGTGTCCTGGACAAACTTCACTTTAGCCCGTGTCTCCGGACTATTGTCTAAGGGAGGAAACAAAGGGAATTTTACAGCTGAATTGAATTCTCCCTAAAAGAAGTTGACACCCCAACACCCAGAACCTACAAATGTGATCTCATTGAAAAGGAGGCCTTTGGAAATACAATCCAACTTAGACAAAGGCATGCCAGACTGGGATGAGACCTAGTCCAATATGACTAGTTTCTTTCAACATGGAAAAAAAAAAGAGAGAGAGAGACATCAGACGCATGAGGACTGTACCAGGTGAAAACAGGAACATCTTTAAGTCAAGAGACACAGGACCTCCACCATCAAGAGAAGTAGGAGAGGGTCTGAAAATGGTACTCTGTCAGAGTCCCTGCCAACATCTGGGTTTTGATCTCTAGTCTTCTCTATGACAGAATTTACTTCTGTTATTCTAAGCCAATGAGTGTGTGTCAGCCCCGGAAAATAAACCAGAAAGCTGGATCCTCAAACATCACAGAACACGGTGGGAGGTACCCAGCAGCCCTCTCCCAGAGTCTGCCTCCTGAAACAATCATTGCCTGGCCGTTCTGAGGTTAAACAACCTGGCGAGGCATTTGTGGAGCTGATGAACACCCCTTCCTCACCCCATTCCCTGCACCTAGAAGATTCTGAGGACATCTTCCCCACTTCCTTCCCATAGGTTGACACCTCTCTAGTCTCTCAGTCTACCATCCATGAGCAAGGGCAAGAAGAGCAATGCCTCTCCCTGTGGCCCATCCCCTCTTGACCCCACATTGAAAGTGGCATTCTACATAAGTAGGGTCACAAGTTCCTCTGGTCCTCCAACATCTAGTCCAGGGAATGGCCAGTACTCTAGTGGTCATCTACAGAGCTTCACACACAGCCAGATGATATACCCATCCAGGTACTTTATAGACAATAGCCTCTTTCTCAGAACATTACATTGTAGAGGGGTTTGGACAATGTAGTTGCAGTTGAGTCCAACTACAGCATTTCCCTTGGAACGCGTCACGTCATGCTCCTTCCTCCTCCTCTCAGTGCTGGGACTATAGGTTATCATGCCTAGCTCCTTATCTTATCTTTCTGCTCTGAGCATCCGAGCTCAACCTTGGTTCTTCATAAAATACCTAACAGATCATTGTGAATTGCAACCACGGAACCACTCGGTGGACTGTTAGAACTTAGTCTTGCTTTCTGCTAACACTTTTCACCCTTTGGCACAAAGCAGAAAGAGAGCAAAAGGGCCAGGTCAGGAAGAAGGGGGAGAGGGGGAAATCTACTTTCACAGTTGTACAGTTCTCTGTGAGAGAGAAGCAGGGGACGCAGTGTCGGGGGCGCTAAAGTGAGGAGCCTGCAGCTAAGAGCCCTGCTTCTCGCGAGCACCTGGGCTCCATCTCCAGTGGCCTGCGGCGGGGACTGAGTTCCTTTCCCAGGCTGTGAGGCTAGAGAATGCATCTGCTGCAGGCGACTGACCCTCTGACTCTCAGCCATTGGTTGATCTAGGGAGCTGTCAGAGGCGACTGCAATCCTGTGCGTCTTCCTGTGTTGACTCCAAAGGCTATTTTAAGTAGGCAAGATGGTGGGAAACAGGAAGTGTCCTAACTCCTAGAAACTTCACATCCTTCAAGGATCGGGGCTGGGAACCAGATGTCCCTAGTAGGCGGCAGGAAGCAGGGGAGTGCAGGGTCACTCTAAGTGTCCCAGCTTGGAAGGACCTGGGAAAGACACAGGACAGAGAGCCTAGGCGCCTTAGGTCCACCCAGGGCTGTTTACATCTGCCTTGGACACAAGAAGCTCTGGGGCTCTGCACACAGGGTCTGGTGGAGAAAATGGGATCATCTTAAGCTTGAACTTCTTGTTGGGAGAAAGAACAGGCTCCATGGAAGGAAAGACACCAAGAGCAGACTTGGGTGAAGAACTTATCCTGTGGGAAACAGGTCTCTTCAGACCAGGCTGTCCCACCTGCCCACCTGGCCCACTGTTCACTGATGTGTGGGGCTGACAAATGCCATAGTGGACAGCGGAGTCTCACAGTTTTGGTTAAGTTTTACTATCTCTCAAACTGTGAATATATACTGAAGATGTTTCTATCCTGCGTGTGTGTGTGTGTGTGTGTGTGTGTGTGTGTGTGTGTGCACATGCCACAACCTACATGTGCACGTACATGTGCCACAATCTGCATGTGGAGGTCAGAGGATAACCTTGGGTGTCACTCCTTGCCTGCTACCTTGTTTGAGGCAGGGGCTCTTGTTCACTGTCACATATGCCAGGTTAGCTGGCCTGTAAGCTTTTGGAGACTCTTCTGTCCCCACCTCCTATCCCAACACAGGAGTATCTGATTGTAAACACACACTCCTGTGTTCTGTTTTTACATGGGTCCTTTGTTTGCACAGCAAGTGTTATACCCCCTGAGCCGTATCCTCTGCCCCAAGAACACTCTTCTGGGAACAGTATGAACCTGGACTGGAAGTCAGCACAGCCATCAGGTAACTGTACAATGACTACCAGTCAAGCAACAGGAACTCTGTGAGCCTTAGAGTGTTCCTGTGTAAAGCAAGAATAACAATTCCTCAGTGGGCCGGGAGATTAGATGAGTCCTTAGCTCAGGCTGCCACCCAGCATGTGCTCAATAGGAGGCTGTGACAGTGACAGCTATCCAAACAACATACTCTTCCAGCTTATTATTCCGTCGTCCTCATCGCACGCTGTCATTACAGCAACCCTAGGCTGGCCATGCTTTAAAGATACAGCCCCCTGCCTCCACAGGCAAGGAACTCAGGCCTACGAGTCAATGACCAAGGGATGGCAAGGAATTCAGGTCTACGAGCCGATGACCCACCCACAGTCATCCACTGAGGGATGACTGGGACAGATGTCCTAACTTTTGGGCAAGTTACACACCTGGCATCGAGTACTTAGAAAAGTCCGGAAGCGTGTGAGAGAAGGAGACGGTGCTGCTCCCACTGGGACTGGCCATGCCATTGGCGACAGGCGAGGAAGACACTTTCCCATTGATGGTGGCGTAGTTGGGGAGGCTGCCGGCCCGGTCCCCCACTGACATTCTCCGCTTCTCTGGTAAGGCTGGTGTGGGGCTCCCCTGCCGGAAGGCTGCTGAGTCTGGCGAGGGTGAGGTGGCAGGACTGCTCAGGCCAGGGTAGTAGGCAGGAGAGACAGGGAATGACGGTGTGGACGGGGCCTGGTAGCCAGAGGCACTGCTTTGCCGGGACAGTGTTGGTCTTCGGTCCTCAGGGGTAGAGTAGCCACCATAAGCTGCATGCCGGTCCAAGCTGGGGCTTCCAGGAACCATGGATCCAGACCCACCCAGGTGCCGGCCCAAGCTGGGGCTCCCGGGGCTAATGACTGCATTGCCGTGGAGACTGGAGGCCAGAGTCCCTTGGTGGGCCCCAGGGTGTCGGCCCAGGCTTGGGCTTCCCGGAGTGGTGACCACACTGCTGTGGAGGCCTGGAACTTGATGGCTTCCCACTGGGTGCCGGCCCAAGCTGGGGCTTCCAGGAGTGG
Organism: Mus minutoides; assembly: GCA_902729485.2. NCBI lineage: Eukaryota > Metazoa > Chordata > Mammalia > Rodentia > Muridae > Mus > Mus minutoides. Next base: position 1,114,771 of record LR749862.1, read on the forward strand.
TCGCTGCACTGGCTGGGTGGCTAGAAACCACGTTACCATGGAAACCTGGACCAGATGGACCCATCACCTGCCGATGGCTCAAACTGGGACTACCAGGGGCAGCCATGGTGGGGTTGACGGCCCGCCGACCAAAACCGGGACTAGGTGGAGTGTTGGTACCCACTGTCCTGTGTCGTGCCTGAGGGCTCCCAGGAACCATGTGGATGCTGGCCGCGCTGAACTGTGGCTGGCCTTGGCTTTCTGGAGAAGAACTGAATGGTTGGAGGGAGTAGTCAGGGCTGTTGTAGCTGCTACCACCAACAGGGACGGGCGAGGAGCTCTGATAACTCAGTGCTGCAGGGCTCGGCTGCCCCAAGCTGCCTGAGCGGATGCTGGAGTCCAGCATAGGCTGGAAGGGTGTCCGGGGACCCTGGTCACTGCTCACCACTGATGGGAAACTGCCCACGGAAGTGCTAGAGAGAGAGATGACAGGTAGAAAGGTCAGGGTATGGTATTTAATAAAGGGTGGACTTTGGCTGAGTAGCCAGCATCCTTCAAACACTAAGAACAGTAAGAGCTCCGCTCAGTCAAGAGGAAGTCGGGGCTTTCTATGCATTACATAATGGAATCATCAGAAGAAGAAACCGAGGATCAGAGAGTTTAAGGAGTAAGCTCGGCACCACAGGGGTCTGAGGCAAGCTTTCAGCCCAGCTGCATCTGACTCCCAAACCCGCACTTTCTCTCCTGACCTACCAATCATAGCAAGGCAATTGCTAGGGAAACTAAAGGCAGCTGTCCTAGTGTAAGCCCTTTAGCAACCCAGAAACTTAACAGTGATGTTCAAATCACTTGGCTCTATTCCTATTAGGGGAAACTTGATTGTCTCTGGGTGTTTTATCATTTCCTCGGAGTGCTAAAATCGGCCTGGGTTTCTCCAAAAAGCAAAGAAAAAAAAAAAATCACACAGGATAGTCCCCCCCCCCCCACACACACACATACACACAGATCTGCTCACTAATGGCACAAGCATGAGGCCCCCTGTTTAGGCACAAGCTGGTAGACCCAGGACTTGGTTCACATATGTAATGGAATAGAACAAGGTTGCGCAGAGACCAGGGGAAGCAGCCACTAGAGGGTGGTGACAAGCAGCTGACACTGCAGCCCCAGGGAAAGGAAGGTCTTTACAGAGCTAGGGCCCCAGGTAGGAGAGGCTGTGCTCAAGAGGCGGGCGCGCAGGGAGAGGCCAAGAACATCCTGGAGACAAACTAGACTGATGAGGGGGAGCTGCGGCAGGCTGCACCACACTGCACAGTGGTAAAGGATGGTGACGAGAGTGGGGGTCCTATGGTAGAGCTCTAGAGCTTCCGGAAGGGGGAAGAAGCCAGGCCGAATGAGAGAGCCTGACTCCTACCACATCTCCATCCTCGGTGCAGGTGGCCTCTCCACCTTGTGGGGAGGAAGGAAGGAAGGTGGACTGAGCGTGTGGGGAGTGTGTCTCCATGGAGGGTTCAGAACCCGGGTCCAGCGGGAATGTCTCTGCTCATCTCTTGGCAGCCTGGACAGGGCTCAGGGCTCAACCAGTGTGGGTGTGAGCAGCAAACTGACCCCAGTGAAGGAGGAAAGCTGGAGTCTGGAAGCCATGGGGATCCCAGCACTCAGGGCAGTGGGCTCCAGAAGAGACAGGGGGCAGGGTCTCCACTGTCTGGGACTTGTATTTAACCACCTTTGTCATCCCCTAGCGGGCCTTCTGCCTCTAGACCTCGCCCAAACCCATCTCAACCTCTTTCCCATAACGACATGGAGTCTTGCTCCCACCACCCATCCTCAAAGCTTCCCAGTGCACCCCAAACAGGAGCTCTTCTGAAGGATTGGTCTCTCCTACCCAGCCCTGGGGATCCCAATCGCTCTCTGTCTGGCTCACTCTGATGGATTCCAGTAGCATCTGTCCATCAAGATGTACCTCCTTGGTGGATTGCATGCTCTGAGCTGCCCTCCTGCCTATGTCATGCACCCAAGTCCTCTGCCCCTGACCTACATCTTCACCCCAGGGCATCCTGCCATCCTCTGGGTTCCTGCTATACAGCACCATCCTTCACACACACACATGCACATGCACGCGCGCGCACACACACACACACACACACACACATCTCTGGCTAGAAGTAACTGTCCCTGCTTTGAGCTCCAGGTACTCTATTTCTGGTCCATGCTGTGCACAGGTGGCACCTGTCTATGCACACCACTCAGGTCTGAGGAATGGAGAGAGAGAGAGAGAGAGAGAGAGAGAGAGAGAGAGAGAGAGACTCCAGACACATACATCTACCTGTAGGTTGAAGCCTTTTTCTGCTACTGCTCAGCTACCACCCCTATGAGCCTCAGTTGCCTTTTCTGAGAAATGGGACCAGCAAAATTTAATTCTTAAAACTGCAGCACAAACCATATGACTTAACTGTCTAAAGCTTTGAGGAAGGCAGCCTGCTGCCTGGGGTGGAGCTTCCCACGTATTAGAGGTTACCACTGGGAGATTGACAACAGGAAGGACTGCTCACTGGTCCCTTTCACTTGGGTGGAATGAAGCACAGCCTAGGAGCCATGCTCATCACCCCGTTCCCTTAAGCTGGATGCTTAGAAATACTCTCTCCCTTCACCTCGAGAAAGTGCCTTCAAAGTGTAGCAATCTCCATGAGATTTTTACCTCTCCTCAGTCTGAGCAGATCCCAGCGGCCTCAGGCCCAGATCCTCACGCTGTGCTCCCCACTCCCACGCCATGCTCCCCATTCCCAGCTCCCGTGCTCCCCACTCCTGGCTTACCTGTCAGCACTAAGGATCGGGCTGCTTGTGGAGAGGGGGCTGGGGGAGACAAAGGAGCCCCCTGGGGTCCCGTTCCTCAGGGGCGTCTCGTGCCCATAGGCGTGGGCAGCTAGTGCGCTGAAGCTCTTAGGCTCAACCTCCTGAGCCCGAGGCCCTGCCACTGCTGTCCTCGCCACGGACTCCACATAGCTCCGGGGCTCTAGAAGGAAAGAGGCAAAGAATGAGCATAGGTGTGGCAGGAGTCCACCCACCCTACCAGGAACTACAGCACCCCCAGAGTCCAGCCTGAGAAAGAGACAGCATGGAAACCCTCCCCAGGACATTGGGGTTCTTTATTGAGGCTCCCCCTTGCCCGTACTCCCCAGCCTGAGGCGAGCTTTAAGGAGCTTTCTGAAGTCTCTGCTTCTCTAGGCTCTGCCTCTGCAAAAGGCCACCGGCTCTCCCCTCTAAGACTGTGCTTGTCCAAGGCTGGCCTCCCCTTTTCAGCCTTATTTCTGCCCACCCCTATCATCCCCAGAACCCCAGGCTCCTAGAGCAGCCCCAAAGCCCGTCACCTTCGCCCACGTCTCGGGAAAGCACCCAGCTTGCTTGTTAAGCAATACCCAGTGCCAGCTACTGCACACTCACCAGCCCCTTCCTGCCAAGACACCCCACCCATTGTCTGCATAATACACTCAGCATTCCCCGGAAGACTGGTGCAGAGAACCCCGTGCCCTGGTGGAGCCAGGCATTCTGTGTCCACTGTGGTGCAGAGAACCCCGTGCCCTGGTGGAGCCAGGCATTCTGTGTCCACTGTGGTACGACCAGCATGCCAGGCCCTGTACAGAAGGGTTTCATACACAGTATCCCCCACCTAGTGTTCAGAGTAACATGAGTGACACAGAGGCCATTTGACAGATGATGAGACTGAGTCCTGAAGATGACCAGGCATGTTGGACCCAGGCTCCCATGGCCTCAGAGGCGAGCCCTATGCTAATTAGAACAAGGATCAGCATTCTGGGCTTCTCCAGGGATGTTATCATATGGAGGAGGTGGGTGTCATTGCCAACACCTAGGATCCTGCCACCATCTTGGTTGCCCCAGAGGGACAAGATCGAAGCACAAATGCCTAGCTGCCACAACCACAAAATTCACCAAAGCCAGCCAGAGAAATGATGCCAAGCTGAGAGAGCCAGGCCCTGCAGCCCTTGAGGGCCAGGACCAGTAACCTAAGTAGGAGAACCCCTCCCCGGAGTTCCTCGGGACAGGTGGAAGAAGGAACGTTGAGACACATAAATTAATAGCTTGCTCCCTCAACTGAAGGAAAACATGGAAGGAGGGAGTTACCTGGGGTGTCAAGACCACACTCCATAAGAGGCTCCCCACTATCCACACCCAAGTCCTGGTGCTGCAGGAGCAGCCACCTGGGCACGCTGAGCCGGAGGTCAGCTTGAGGGGCGAGCAGGCTCTGCCTCCCTCAGCAGCACAGGCCTCCACCACACTTCACAGGCTTCACAGGCCGACCTGACAGAGGAGGTTTGAACTTTGACCTCCCTGGGCCCTGGCACTGCAGGAGGAAATGCTGTGACGTAGAACTGGTCAGATTCTCTGCAAACAGCTTAGGTGGGAAGGTCAAATGGTCCCTGTCGCAATCACTCAAGCCAGCTGCCATGCATGACAGGGTCCGAGAACAACAGCTAAACGAACAGGCACAGCTGTCTGCCACAGAGTTCTCTTTGGGAAACTAGGTAGCAGGTGAATTGGTTAATGGCCAGAGTATTGACTCTGATCTAACCTGTCCCCTCAGCCCAGAGAAGGAGAACAATTTGTTCAGGACACAAAGTCAGCCTAAGGCTGTGGCTAGCACCATGTCTCCAACCTCACAATATAGGTTCTGGCTGGCCTAAGGGGACCCACATTCTCACGGGAACACCAACACATGAGCCAGAGAAATGTCAGATCGACAGGGACATCTGTAGTGGCAAAACCAGCCAAGAGCCTTACAAGCCATGTAAGGTTTGTAAGATTTGGAGAGCGTAAGTACCCAGCCCATATGGGGCAGAGGTGGCGTAGGTACCCAAGCAAGATAGTCTTCCAACCAGCTGTTACTCACAGGTCATAAAACCACCCAAACTTGGGAAGCCAGAGGCCTGTTCCTCCCCACCCCTGCCACTCCATCTGAACATTTCCCAGGCTCCCCTAGGTGCTCAGCACAGCTCCACTTGCTTCCCTGTGACACATAGCCATCCTCTCACCCAGGAGCCCTGTAACCCATAGCCGTCACTTGCCTGGCAAGGGCTCCGGCACTGGCCATAGCACCTGGTACAGAGGCCTCTATGTGTGTCTAACACACAAACCCAGAGTCACATGACCCTTCCAGCCCCACCCAGACATCACCTTGCCTAAGAAGTCAGACCCAATCCATGCATTCCGCTATCTTTAAGCCTTGAAAAATCAAGTTGAAACCTACATGGACTGTCTTTCCTACCCTCTCCCACTCCACCCTTATCTGCATGCACCCCGGTGGCCATATTCCACCTGCTTCTTCCCAGGCCTCTTACTCTTCTATGACTCCAGATGGCTTTGGCCTTTGGCTGGATTGGTTGGGTCCTTTACAGGTAGGGAGACTGGGAGGGAGAAGAAAAGGTTGTAGCCCATCCTCTATTTATCCCCAGCAGTACTGGCACCTAGGTGGGCAGAGACAGCTCCCACATTGCTAGAAAGCTCACAGGACTCTGCACCCTCTCTTGTTCACCTGCACTTTTCAGTTACCTACTGGAATGAACCATGGGCTTCTGCCAAGACCTCAACCCACACATTAGATAAGCACCACACTCTACGCTAAATTCTCTTTTTAAAAGCCCATATTCTGCCAACAGGAAGCTAAGAGAAAGCCCACAGTCAGAACAGAGTCACGCCCAATCAACCAAGGTAAGGACTCTGTCCCCGCTGAGTGCCTACTGGGCTCCGCTTCAAGGCGGAATGTCATCTGCCTAGGATGGAGGCATGTGAGAAGGGACATGTCCTTTTAGTTCTTGGTAATTCTGGTTGGTTCCACATTGGTCTTTGACCTCAATTCCCTCCACCCTTGCACATTCCTTGCCTGGGGTGGGGTGGGGGATCGTGGTCAGGAGTCCTCCTCCTCTCCCAGTCTCCTAGGGAACAGCTGACCCATAGCAGAGGAGGGCAGGAAAAGTGGAAGGGGGGGGGGCTACTTCATGAAGAACATTCCAGAGCCCAAACCCATTCCAAGTGTTTGTGGCGGCTGGGAACAGTGGATCACATTGGTGACTTACTCCTCAGCCAGGGACTATCTGCTTGTCACCTGCATTTCCAGGTACATGGCCTCACTCACGTGGGGGCGTGGGGGGGGGCTGAAGTTAAAAGGCCAGTACTGCCCACCCTGATAAAATGAAGGCATATAGGGGTGGGGAGAAGGCCTCTGTGGTATAACATTTGCCTAGCATGCACAAGGCCCTAGGATCAATCCGGCTCACAAAACATGCATGCATACATACATACATACATACATACATAAAATATTAAAGACATGGTGGTAGAAAAGGAAGTGAAGAGACCCCTTGACCACCAGATCTAGAGCTAGGATTAGTATTAGGGTGCTTGCATCCCCTCTAAGGCCCCAAGCACCTCTGCCTCATGGTGAGATTTCTGCCTTCCCTAGGTACCTCAATCATCCTTAGATCCTCAGTCCCTAACACGTGGTGCTGGACAACTCTGTACCAGGTCACCTGTCTTGGATGACTCCAAAACAGCATCACCAAGAATCTCGGAGACATCAGAGTCCCCAGAAACAATGTCTTCTTTTATGCCTAATCTGTCCTTGTGGAACCACAAGGACAAACAGAACCAGCACAGAAAGCCTTCCTAGATCCACCGTAGTGAGCTGTCTTTCCCTCCTTCCCTCTCAGGAAAGAATCCTGTTCAGACATTCAAGTGCCCCTTGTACCACGTGTACCCACCAGAAGGGCAGCCCCCACATGCCGAAATGATAGAGATCCCTATGGGCCTGACAAGCCATCAAATCCCTCTTGTTCATAAAATGGAGTCTATACTCCCTATGAATAATAAAAAATAATGTGACATTAACCTGTTAAACCTGACTCTAGACCACGTGCACCAACACTGTGCACAGATTCTGTGCACTAGTTTAATTGGCTTTTTTAAGTTTCTAGGGGGGAACAAACAAGCTGGGGACTAGGGAGATGGCTTCGTGGGTGAAGAGCTTGCTGTTCAAGGATGGGGACCTGAGTTTGAGCCCCATCACCCACACAGAAGCTGGGAGCAGTGGCAAGTGCCTGCAGTCCCAGCACCAGGAGAGAGGGGAGCTGGAAACAGGGATTCCTGGAGCTCAGTGACCAGCCAGCTTAGCCAAAATGACAAGGAGATCCAGGTTTAGCAAGAGACTTTGTCACCGAAAACAAAGCGGGATATGATAGAGAAAGACACATCCCGCATCAACCTCAGGCTTTTACACACACACACACACACACATGCACGCACACAGGTAATGACATCTGAGCCCAGAGCCCATGTATGCCATTTCCCTCCTCTCCACTCTTTACCCAGGGTTCGCCAGGCTAATGTCATCCCACATGCATGTCCACCCAACATGTTACTTCTTTAGTTTTTTTTTTTTTTTAAGATTTATTTTATTTATTATATGTAAGTACACTGTAGCTGTCTTCAGACACTCCAGAAGAGGGAGCCAGATCTCATTAAGGATGGTTGTGAGCCACCATGTGGTTGCTGGGATTTGAACTTATCACCTTCGGAAGAGCAGTCGGGTGCTCTTACCCGCTGAGCCATCTCACCAGCCCCCATGTTACTTCTTTAGTCTAAGGTCTCAAAAAGCTGCGTTCCTTCCTTTCAAAATGTCCCACACACAATTCCTATTCCCTTAATGAAAACGGTCATGAAATTAAGCATAGCTTATCTCCCCAGAGCCTGGCCCACTGCCTGCTGCATAGCCGGCACACAGAACAGTGATTGACTCTGAGATGCCTCAGTGAAGAAAAGAATGCACAAATATACTCAGTGCGGTGGCTTGAACAGAGCAAACACCCTTCACATTCTTCCTTCCCCAGAGGAGGAATTCTGCCACTGATCATTTTTCCTCACAGGCCTCTTTTTTTTTCTGACTTTCCCATCAAAGTATCAGCAGGGACATCAAGCACAGCTTCCAAGGGTCAACCAAGAATGTGGCCTGGGCTGACCTGGGAGGCGGCGCCTGAGTTATGAAATGCGCAATTGGTAGCTAGGCTTTAATCCGTGTCCTCACCACCCACTCCCAAGCTGGAAGCCCAGGCCACTGAGCCTGGCTGGAAACGGGGGTGCACTTAGACGGGACCCTTGACTAGGAAACAGGAGGCCCAGCAGTACAGTCTGGCCCCGCTGCCTCTCGGCTGTGACCTTGGATGGGTCTCTCACCCCCACCACATCCCAGACCTTAGTTCCACACCCCTGAGAGGACAGGCGTGGCTGGGTGGATCTCAAGAAACCTTCCCTTCAGAATTCCTCTGCTCGGATACAAGGGCTGCTGGAGGGTAGGGAACTCACAAGCTGAGAGGTATTTGTGAAGCACACTTAGGAGGCCTCACATCAGCTCTGTCGATCTTCACTCTTCTGAAGAGTCACCCAGGAGCAGGGCAGAACTGCCAGGGCCCGTGTGCCCACGCCCCTGTGCCCACATGGTGACTTTCTCCCTGGAGTCTGACAGCCCACTCCAGTACCGAGTCAGCTAACCACACTCAGGACCTGAGTCTCTCGATGTTATCAGGCATGAAGGCTGTGGGAAGCAGTCTAGAGAACGCTCATCCCCTGCCTGCAAGTAGCCTTGACAACCCCCCCCTTCCCAGTTCCGCAGCTGGGTCCTGCAGTATACACACAAGTTTGTAGCTTCTACGCAAGCAGGTTAGAAACCAGCGAAAGGAGCTGGAGAGATGGCTCAGCAGTTGAGAGTACATGCTGCTCTTGTAGAGGACATGGGTTTAATTCCCATCACACACACACACACAGTGGCTCACAACCATCTGCAACTCCGGTTCCAGAGAATTCCACACCTTCCTCTGACCTCCACAGCCTCCAGGCACACAAGCACATGCACTGCAGCAAAATATTCATTCATATAAAATAGATAACTCTAGAACTTAAGATAATGAATAAAAAAAAAAAAACATGAAGAAATCGGTGAAACCTTTCAGGAAGCCACGGCCATCCCACCGTCAGTAGGAAATGGAGGCATTCAGTGCAGAGGAAAGCAAGCCTAAGAAAACCAAACTAAGCCCCTATTGCACAGTGGTTCTCAACCTCTAGGTTGTGATCCCTGTGGGAGGGTAAATGACCCTTCCACAGGGGTCACATACCAGATATCCTGCATACCAGATATTTCCATCACAGTTCCTAACAGTAGCAAGATTACATATATGAAGTAGCAAAAAATAAATAAATTTTTCATTGGGATCAGCACGACATGAGGAACTGTATTGAAGGGCTGCAGCATTACAAAGGTTGCAAACTACTGCCCTATAGGAATGGCTTGCACCAAGGCCCAAGGTGGGAAATCTAACATAGCACAGCTGGAGGGAACCTTGGTACTCACCTGTCTAATGCTTCCTGTGGAGGTGAAAACACGCATGCCCAGAGACACACCAGATCCACTCGGGCAGTGTCCCTTATCCCATGACCACTATGAATCTTTACTGAATGCCTGCCCTCCTGAGCTAACCTTCTTCTGCCAGATCACAGCCCCTCTTCTTGTCAAGGAACAACGCCAGGCTTCCTTCAAACCAGGACTAGACTGGCCCCACAGCTGAGATCAACTGTGAACTCCTTAAAAGTATTTCTCAGGGGGCCAGTGAGATGGATCAGTGGGTAAAGGCTTGCCACCAAGCCTGACAACCTGAGTTCCCAAGTTCGATCCCACACACAGACATGGTAGAAAGAGAAAATTCATTCTCCCAATCTCCACATGTATATCATGGCACACATGTACACACAAGCACATACATACATGCACACACACACACACACACACACACACACACACAAATAAATAAATAAATTTTTATAAATAAGGTTATTGGGGCTGGAGAGCAATTGTTTCTCAGGATTGTACATGGATGTCCTAAGGCATGTGTGTGTATGTGTGTGTGTGTGTGCCCTTAACCAGCCTGCAGTAACCATAGGTGCCCAGGTTTCAGAAAGATGTATTTCCTGCCACTATGCCGACAGGAAATAAGTTATAGCTCTAGGACTGTAACTTTAAACTAGGGATACTACCTCACTAAGGTCTGAACCTGAGAGTCCCTCACAGGCTCATGCTGTGAACACTCACTCGGTGCCTAGCCGATGGCTCCAGTTTGAAAGACTATGGAACCATTGGGGGTGGGGGCAGAGAGTATCAGAAGATGACCTTTGAAGGGAATGCCCACCCCAATTGCTGCTTCTTCCTCTGCTTCCAAGGCTTCAGTGATGTGAACAGCCTTTATCATACACTCCCTGCCATCAATAAGCTGACCCATCACTCCATCCCTGTCACAAGAGACTGAAATCTCTCTTCAACCACGATCCCAAATAAACCATTGCTCCAAGTGCTGTCTGCCAGCTCACTGTCACAGAGATACAAAAGTACCCAGCTCGTACAGCAAGCCGACACTGGTTCTATTGAAGGCACTGTTGCCAGGCAAACGCCACCAATACCCAGGAAGAGAAAGCCAGCTTTACACCTTCAGTACACAGGATAGCCTCTAGAAGGACCTGCACAGGCTTAAACGCCTGAGTGGCCAAGCGAGAGGTCCTGTTCCCTCTACCCCTCCCAGTCCCTCTGTGTTCACTGCACACAGCCAGGTAGTGTATGTGCCTCTGGGAAAGGAAGTGGCACAAGGGGTATTTTTGTCAACAAGGTGGCACCCTGCTGGCGCCTGGGTACTAACTGTGCCTGAACTGGTGCCCAGTGGCAACAAATTTCCCAGGCAGCATTCAGGCAGTGCCCAGAGTGGCATTTCATTGTCAGAGGGTGGGGACAGAAAGGTTATATGACTAGTCACTTGAGAGCAGGTGAGGAAAGAGATCTATCCCAAGCCAGCCTTGTCAAACTCCACAGTGAGAGCAAAGCCATCCACAGACCTAGAGAGTGGGAGCCACACACAGCTAAGTGCACTTACCTTCTGGAGGCTTAGTCACCTCCTCTCCCTCATCTTCCTCTGAGGGAGGGAGGAGAAGAGAGACAGGAGGAGGAGAGGCAGGAAGGAAGGGCAGATGATAAAGACGAGAGGAAGAGCCAGGACAAGAAAGAGAGAGAGAGAAAAGTTATCAGGATTACTTCTAGAGAAAGAATTTGCTGAAGAAAGGGAGGCTGGAAGCTCAGATCTACTGTGTACAGAGCCTCTCTCAGGAGCCTCCCAACTTTTGCAGCCAGGCCTTGTGTGGGTCAAGCATCAGGTAATAGCATGCTGGCTAGTGAGAGAAGGCCCCTGGCCCTTCGTCTCTGTGACGGCTGGGTGTGTCTGCTCATGATCATATGTGGAGCGCGTGGAGGGTGTGCCTGCGTTGTTCACAGATGCATTTTACTACCCTCTTACCTGGCTGGATCAGTCTTCTGGCAACTAAAGAAAAAAGCAAAGAAGTTGACCCCAAGAGCCCCAGCTCAGCTTTAAGACTAGGGTCACACTTTAGTTCATCAGGCTCCAAATTGTCATCAAAAGTCCCAGGGCCCTTGTCTCCCTCCCCACAGAAAGAAACTAAGAGATGAACAGGAGATAGAGGGATGGGTCTGGTACCCCTTCACTGCAGACAGTAACCATCCCCCTCCCACCATGATCATCCACCTCATAACCAATACAGGTAGTCTTGGGGTGGTTGGGGGAGCCCCTTGGGCCCAGCTCCTATTCTCAGGGTCAAAGGCTGCTGACATTGGGCATGTGAACACAGGGTGAATGGAGTTCTCTTGTGGGCAGTAGGCACCTTTCTAGGAAGAGGAAACTGGGACTGACGGTAAAACGGTTGGGGGTTGAGGGAGGGCAGATAGCATGGGCACTGGGGGTGACTCATTTCTCAGGCAAAGCTTTGTGGGCAAACAAGAAAAAATGCCTATGCTTCAGCCTCTGTTGGGCTGCTCAGCAGAGAAGCCACTGAGCAAGGGTGAGAGGCTGTCACCAAACAGCAGGCATGCCTCTCTACCCACCTATGTGTACACACAAGGGCTGGGACACAGGCCAGGGGCTCAGGCTTCAAACAGGCCTGACCAACTCCAACAAAACTGGAAGCAGGTCTCAAAATCCTAAAGCCCAGAAGATAGCAGTAGGCAGGAAGAACACCCAATTCCTGCAATGCCCTCCCCCTCCCCCATCCTCATTCCCAGGCATTCACAGCCTCCTTATTCCCAGGAAGGTCCCCAAACCTCTGCTCTGTGAGGAATCTACTGAGAACACCTGCCCAGGCTACTGGCTTCTCCTGGCCTCCCTGGCTGTTTTCCTCCCTCCCTTCCAGCCACTCACCACCTGTGGGGTGCAGCAAGATGTCTGCTGGGTTGTGGGGTTTCAGGCCCAAAGCAGACAGGGGTGTCTTGGCCAGACCTGGAGGAGAGCGCGCTGTGTGGAAAGAAGAGGGGGAGATGCAGGAAGTGAGGTCACATCGTAGTCACAGTGTGTGGTGGTGAGGCCTGGGCGACCAAGAATCAGCCCCAAAGACCCTTCCTCCCCCTGCTGAACTGCCTCCTCTGACCTTCCCTGCCTACACATTTTGGCTTGAAAGGGAGAGAACTCAGAAGTGATACCCTGTCCTGACCCTTGCCCACCACTGAGAGCCCTCTCTGGCTCCCCTCTACAGCTGCACTCCCTTTATCTCACGAAGACTTATAAAACACAGTGGGCTCCTTCCAGTATCTTTGCCTCTCTCTAAGACTAGTATCTTGCCACTCCCTCTTTCCCCAACATTCTCTACACACATGTGAGCATGCACACACACACACACACACACACACACACACACACACGCATGCATGTGCCTATATACAGTTTGCGTAAACCACACACACAAACAGAACACAAGAGAACTACAGTCTCTACAGGCCACATCTTGAAAAGTGGAGCGGAGCATCACAGGCAGGGACCTCACCATCCCTGAGCCTCAGCAGCCCTAAGGCCATGTGGTCCACTCAAAATGTCAAGAGAGGCCTTGTTAGAGTGAGGCTTGGTGCTCTGGGAGGAGAAAGCAGCACTCCTCTGTCAAGAGCACAGCTTCCTGGGTGAAATGAGGCTCCTCCTGAGTGACCCATCTGGGTTACCAGTGTCACGTATCACACAAGGTCAGAAAGGGCTGCCCAGCTTTTTTCCCATCAGTCAAGGACTTTGAGCCAAGCGACAGGGGGTAGTATCGTGCCCAGTCACGAGATAGCTCAGTAGCAACTGTCATGTTTCACAGAACGTCTCTGAGAAGTAAAGAAATAAGGCCTGGGGCTCACGTCAGGGGTCTTGACAGCCAGGAGAAAACACAGCCCCTAAGGAGAATAGTAAGTAGCCTGCATAAGCCCAGGACCCAAGCTTGGCTCCATGGGCATTATTTTAAGATACAAACAGCAACAACAAAGAACCATCCTTTGGTGTGAGTAGCAGGCATAGCTTATCTGTGTGTGTGTTCACAGGTGAGTGTACATACACAAACACACACACACACATGTACACATGCAAGAACACACACACACACTCACACATGCACACGCATGTGCTCAAACAGGGGACATTGCAAGTACAGATGAGACCTGCTTCTGTGCACCTTTTCTCTATCCCTAGGCATCCCAACGGACAAATGCGTGCAACACACACTTCCATGGCTGAATCAGATAAGGTCTTCCCTTGCTCTCTCCACACCATCTCCCTGTGTTCTACGACCAACACCATGGTTTGCTTGCGAGCACGTCTCTGTCACCTAGTAATGTCTGTTACCCACATGCCTGCTCGAATGGCATCAGCATGAAAGAATGAGCTGCTGAGAGCAGAATTTGTGGGAGAAGTCCCCATCCCAGCTCACATCTGCTGCCCAGCAGGTGCATCTGAGGGGCAGGGGATCAGGGAGAAAGGGAAGGAAGGGGGTTCAGAAATAGTAGCTGGCTTTACTTGGTTTTCTCCTCCCCACCCCTATCTTTGGCTTCCCAGACCAGAGCAATGTGGCCCTTATACTGATTCAGGGAGTAAGTGACTGACCGCAAGCAGCCCTCTCTTTCCTGAGAGAAACATTCCTTGCATTTCTCCGCCTTCCAACCTCTCCCCCAAGCCCGAAGCATTTATGAAACTTTTGACTTATATCTGCCCCCGGAGCACCCATGACTAGCCACGGGAGAAAATTCTGGTACAATTATCATGGCTTCCATTCCCAGCAGGGGTTATCCAGCCCTCAGAGCTGTGGATGCAGCTGCAGCGGGGAATGGAAGAAGCTGTAAAGGTTTAGGCAAGACCTACCTGAAAGAGAGATGGCACCTAGCCACAAGAAGCCACAAAGCCAGCTTTGCGGTAAGACAGCCGGGTGCCCCAACTCTGTACAACTGTTCTAGGATCACCCGGCTCCTGACCATTTGGGGTTAGCTAATCTGAACTGAGCTGTGCTAGGTATACAAAATACACACAGGAATTCAAGATGTGTGCAAATATAATTTAAAAAAATAACACAAAATAACATTTGTGTTTGTTTAGTATTTTGTTTTCATTTTGGGGTGTTTGTTTGTTTGTTTGTTTGAGACAGGTTCTCAGTCTCAAACGCGCAATCCCCCTGTTTCAGCCTCTTGAGTGATAAAATTACCAGTGTGTACTACCATACTTGGCTCATTTTTTTAAAATGTCAATATTTTAGACTAGAGTTATATAAAACTAATACTAACATTAATGTCACTGCTATCCTTGAAAATAAATTCTCTGTGTGTACATATGTAGTATATTCATGTGTGCACATGTGCCCGAGGCATGCACACATGGAAGACAGAGGCTGAGATCTACGCTTTCCTTCATCACTTCCCATCTCACTTTGACACTGGCTCTGTGGATGCAGCGAGACTGGCCAGCCAGCACCTGGGCATCTGCTTGTCTTCTTACCCAGAGCTGAGACTACAGGTGCTCCTGGCTTTTCTTCTGTGGGGGAGCTAAAGGTCAAAAGTCATCTCATAACATTTTTGATATTATAGACCATCTCAATAAAATATTGATATTGAAATTCTGATTTCTCTATTGAAATGACAATTTTTCAGATTTAGTAAAAAGTTACTACAACTGATTTCACTAGCATCCTGACACATAGGGAATTTTAAATCACAAGTGTGTGTATGTCTCTGTGTGTGTGTCTCTGTGTGTGTGTCTCTGTATATGTCTGTCTGTGCCTGTGTGTGTATGTCTCTGTGTGTGTATGTCTGTGTGTCTCTCTGTGCATGTGTCTGTCTGTGCCTGTGTGTGTATTCTGTGTGTGTCTGTATGTGTGTGTCTCTGTATGTGTCTGTGTGTATGCCCATGCTATGTCCACTGGGCATCAGGAGCCATGCCCCCCCAGGACTATTGCAGTCCCAGCTTCAGCTTCCTGTATGCCTCGGATAGCAGCCATACACTCAGTCCACGTTCTGTCCCTGTGAAGGACAGCCATACCCCAGGGAGTTCACAGCCAGGCTCAGTCAACTATTCCTGCTGGCCTTCCTTCTCTCGGGGACTATTGGACACTCAGACCAGGCCCAGACGACCTAAGAAATGAGCATCATCCATCTCTACTTCTGTAGGGCCTTGTGTCCCTTACCACCTGGTATGACCCCATCACGTTCCCAACAGCAACATCCCCCAATTCCTCTCAAGGCACTTCCCACTTAGCCATCCTCTCTATCTGTTCTTCAGGGATCAGCTTCTCTAGTGAATACACTGAGAACACAAACTAAATGCCCTTCCAGGAGGTCAAGGATGGCATGAGAAAGCGTATGTGTATGAGAGAGCACAAGTGACACAGAGTGCCTGAGATGAAGGTGCCTGGATACGGACAGGCAGGGCATCAGACACAAGAGAGGGGACACGCTGCAACGGTCCCGATGGGAGAGGATTTCATACTAGTATTGCATGGGGGAAAACTGAGTCCGTTTCTACACAGAAAGCTCCATCGTAGAGAGCCAGGACCTGCAGCAGTCAAACTCTGGACGCTAAGTCCTAGCTGGTCTCATCCTTAGGTTGAGAGTAGAGGGTAGAGAACATAGAGCCAAAGAGTAGAGACTGGGGTGAGCTGTGGAGTAAAAAGCAATCAGTTCCAGCCCTTTCCTCACTCCACTGACTCTCCACACACACACACCCCACCCCCGCCCCAACCCCACACCTGGGACAATCACACAGACTAGTGAGGGAATGTTGAAGAGGGCATGGGGAAAATAGGCTTAGCAGGTGCTCTTACCCACACTGGGTGACGGGCTGCTTGGGGAGGTTCCCTCCATCTCCTCAAAGGCCTCCTTGTAGCTATGCAAATGAGGCTGTCAGGAGAACACAAGGGGGCGAGAGAAGGAAGCCCTGAGGAGAGGTTCCTCCTCAGGTGATCCTGGGCACAAGGGAAGCAAGTTTGGCTGCCCACATATTCCCTCTCCAGCTTGACTCTCTACCTCGCCCCGGTAAGCCCAAAATGCTGGCCGCTCACTGCCTCAACAAATCCTGATCGGTGGCTAAGTAGGGGAGTGGCTGTTTGCAAGTCCACACTGAAGGCTTAAAGGCTCAAAAAGATGTTTGCCAGTCTGCCTGACCCACTTTGGACTGTAAGTCTTGGGAGTACCATATGCCACCCACCCCTGGATGCTTGTCACCTCTCTAAAGAACTTTCTTTCTTCGGATCAAGAAGGGACCTTCAGTCTCAGTGTTAAAGCAAAAATGTTGGGGGGTACCACTGCTATTGAAGAGAGGATACCTTGGGTGAGGGAGGATGAGGGGGGAGGAGTCACTCAAGACTCTCAGGCTCTTGGGGATGCCCCATGGACTCTGCTCCCTGCTGTGACCTCAGGACTCATCCACTCAAGGACTCACCTCTTTGGGGCGCCCTCCAGGATTGAGGGCAATGGTAAGAGCCAGCTCAGGGGAGACACACTGGACGGGGGAGCGGACCCCAGGACTACGGGGGGATGTGGCCTCCGGAGACTGGTTCTCATACTGTCCATCACTGGCTGCCCGCCTCCGGAGTGGGGCTGGGAGCTCTGCAGGCTGCCTCTCCCGAGCCTGAACCCCTGGGAGAAAGGGCAGGGGATGGGAAGCGATGAGCAGAATAAAGAATGATGTAACCCCACCTGACACCCCCAAACACAAAGGCAGCACCTCGGCTGGGGGCTGAACTGGAGTGGGCCACATCCCCTCAGTCCCCCTCGCCATGCCTTCCCGTTCCCAACTCAGCTCAAACCCTAACTTTCCCCCAGTGGGTGTCAGGGGGACTTGCTTAGCTTGGCCTCTGCCTTTAAGAGGAGTTTCTACTCTGCATAGGATTTGGACGGAGAGCACAAAGGACTGATACAAGAAACAGATGTCAGCTCCTTCCAACCCCCAGAGGCAGAAGGCCAGAACTTCCAGAGGAGGGAAGGGAAGGTCTCCAAGGCAACTGCATCAACCAACAAGCAACATGGAGCCTTCGGGAAGGGCTCTTGGAAAGGACTAAAGTGCATCATCTCGCACATGGTGCTCCCAGTGGAAAACAAAGGAATGACCAAGTCACGCTCTGGAGTCTCCAACCATAGCAGGCTTCTGTGGTGGTTCTGATCTCAGGGGTCCCCTGGCTTTCATCCAGCACACCCCTGAAACCTCTAAACTAACTACCCCTACAGCTGCTCTTCAGCAGCCCTCTTCCTCTCATCAACCGACGATGGCTGTGACCACGTGGAGGCCGAGACCCCACCACATCTGTCTGTGACCACATGGAGGCCGAGACCCCACCACATCTGTCTGTGGCCACGTGGAGGCCGAGACCCCACCACATCTGTCTGTGGCCACGTGGAGGCCGAGACCCCACCACATCTGTCTGTGGCCACGTGGAAGCCAAGAACCCCCACCACATCTTATCCTGGCAGAGGGCACGTAAAGAGCAGCAGAGGGCTCCGTCTTCCTGTCCCCACATCCTGTTCAGTTCACCACAAAGGCTACCCATGTTAGCTTCACCCTGCCTCCTCTCCATCTTCTCTCCGCACAGCTGGCCTAAGGTATGGAATCCATTATTTCACTGCGCTGGCTTCCAGAATCCTAGAATACTGACTTCCCAGGTCTCAGCAGCCAAGGCCCAACCCTGAGGGTGGGAATCCTAGGCCTAATTATCTTAAAGTCTCATCTCTGCCATCATGGACACCAGGACTAAGGAAGGGACCAAGGTCACATGAGCTGGGGACATGAACACACCTCTAGGACCCTCTCCTTAGACACAAGCAGGAGTGTGTGCTTGTATACATACATGTATAAACACATACACATACACACACACACACACACACACACACACACACACACGAAATGTTGGCCTTTAGGAATATAGCCAGAACAATCCAGTGGGACTCACCCTTAGGGATCCTGAATCCCCTCTCATCCTCTACAAAGGGATCTGCACAGCCTGGGTGGTCCCCACCCCACCCCCCAGTTTGCCACAGCCACACGGGTTCCAATAGCCCACACTTCCCAGGTAGCCTTCCTGCTTGATGTAAACAGCAAAGTGCTGGGACAGAAGCACTTCATTCACACACAGTTACTGTGATGCCCATGCGTGTGCTCTGGGATGGAGGCTATGGGCCTGTCAGAGAATAGCAAGACCAGCTGCCAGTGGTACACATGAGATACAGAAGGCAGAAGGCACACCAGCGTCTCCAATTTGTGCTGTTAGTCAGAGGCAGCTCTCCTACCTACACAGTGGAAACCAAGACGGACTTCATCCTGTCTATCCCAAACTTTCTCTGCTCAAATAAGCAAATAAGCCCCTACCCTCAGAATGCCCTGATTTCCAGAAAAGAAAAATAGAAGGTGTGTCAGTCCAGAGAAGGGGCTGCCGAGGACATCTACAGAAAGTAAAGAGAGGGGGTGGTTCCGGACAGCTGGAGCCGCAGCAGACTCTGCCAGCAACACTAAGCTTCCAGAACTCGAGCAGCCTCTGGCTTCAATCCCGCTCCTCTTCCCTCCAGCCAGGCCCTGCCCAGCGCGGGCCTCTGGGAAGTGTGGACCAGCCCTGGCCCTCCTTCTCAGTTTATTCCTGGCAGAAACATTAGAGAGAAGCAGACACAGCCATTGCTTCTCTAATAATGTTGTGACAAAGAGCAACTGGACAAAAGCTCTGGGGGTATGGAGCGGAGTTCAGACCCAAGGCGGAGGGAGACATGTAAGAGCTGCCTTCGGTTCCAGGGGCATCCCTCACCCGACCGCCACCACCACCACTACAGTCTCTGGCAACCTCTCAGCTTTTTCCCTGTTCAGGGGTCCTGTGCTGGCTTTTGAAAAGAGATCTGTTTCTGTTGGAGTCACCCCCCCCCTAGAGTGGGGGGACAGAACATTCTCACCCATCCTTTCCTGGCACTGCCTCGAAGCCCAGGTCCATAGAAGGCAACAGTAGAGTAAGGACGCAGCCTGTGGTGTGGGAGTCACCAGAAGGGCTAGTCAGTCAGGTAGCAAGTATAACTGAATTTTAGCTCCCTTCCCTCTCATTGCCAGGATGGCACATGGGAGCATGCTCTGACCTGAGGCAGGGGGATGGACCAAGTGATCTCCAAAGAGTGAGGGGAGTGCAGGACAAAGTTTCCCCTTGAAGAAAAGGAAAGACCCCCCCCCACACACACACACACACATACACACATTCCACTGCCACAAGGCTGATCATTCCCAGAGAGTGGTCCATGTCACCAGCAGCCAATCAGGGCACGCACAGTCTTGGAACACAGTGGCTCACTGTTGTCCCCCTTGGCAAGCCCATCGTTAACCCAGAGTGCTTGCAGAGCTATGGTCCCTCTCTTTAGTCTCTTTCTATGAGAGGAAGCCTGACACAGTAGAGGAGAGACAAGAGAGCCTCATTGTTCCTCAGCCAATTGGTGACTCTGGACACCAGCTGACAACCAGGGTCAGAGAAAGAGAGAGAAAGAGAGACAGTGAGAGGGATAGACAGAGAGACAGAGAGAGGCAGGGAAGAAGCAGAGAGACAGAGAGAAAGACATAGAGGCACAGAGAAAACAGCCCTCTCACACCCTCAAAACTGACTGAATATCAAAAGGGGCCCTGCTCCATAAGCAGGCCTTCACTGAGGGCTTTCTCTGTCTCCTGGCTATTCTTTCTCTCTAAGCCTTTGTTTACCACATGGATACAGACAGAAGTGCACAGAGAGAGAGAGACAGAGACAGAGACAGAGACACAGAGAGAGACAAAGAGACAGACAGACACAGAGACACAGAGACAGAGAGTGTGTATCTTAGCCCCACAAGGGCAGCAGAACAAGTGACCTGGTTGGTCCCTAGCTTTCCCTACATCAGACCTTAGGAACAGAGGAAGCTGAGGAGGAAAGCAAAGCCAACAGGGGACTCTGGAAGGTTCTCCCCACCAGGCTGTTGAACACTGAGAAGTGGGATACTCTGATGGTAAGGAGGTGGCCTTTCAGCTCAGAAAGCTCCACAATCGGTCCTGTGCTGTCCTCTAAGAGCTATTTTACATGGGGCTAGCACTGGATCTGCCCCCACTGCCTTGTTTAAACTGGTGATCATCACAGCCTGAGAGCTGCCACACACCTAGGAGCTGGGTATAGTCAGCCCTGCCCTCAGTGCCCCCCAAGACAGCCCTACAACTGGAGGGACAGTTCTCTGCCCAAAGTGTCTTAGACAAGACTACATGCATATGATTACATCTCTATTTAGAGACAGATATAGAGCTATGCACATACAAATACACACACCCTCTCCTACACTTTGACAAAGCACTGCCACTCTTTCAGGGTCACACGGATATACACCCCAGAGTCACACAGAGTCACCATGGTCATCAACAAAGGCATCTCCCGTAGACCCACATACTGGTCAGCCCCACCCCCACAGACCCAGCTCTTCTTTCCAGCCTTCCAATTTCCAAAAGACTGGATTCCTCAGGTCCGGTGGCAAGACTGGGTATCCGGCTCCATGCCCAGGGCTCCAGAAGTAAGGATTCAGGATGGAAACCACCTGCCGGGCCAGGGCACTAGAAAGCCACACAAGAGCACACTAGCAGCTCTAGGGCAAGCCATGCCAGCTCCCCTCGGGACAGGTTCACTGCTCCGGAACCCAAACAGAGCCTGGGCCCAGCTTACACTACATTCCTCATTGCTGGGCCAAGAAAAAGGCAGAGGGAGAAGAAAGGAGAGGCAGGGACAGGATGCCAGAGCCATCTTCCCAGTATCTGTCGACTGGTACTGAAGGACCCATGGGGCATCAGGCATCACATTGCTATCAGAAGTGGAGATCCCCTTTTGCCAAGAACTGCTTAAGGCTATGGCACTGGGGAAACTTGAGTACATGGTCTCCTTCCTGATACTGGCCTTCAGAAGTAGGAAAGAACAGAAAAGGCAGCCTGTATGTCCCAGAGGCTGGGGACACTAGCGGACACAGTCCTAGAATCAACTAACAGGAGTTTGATGTAGGACCAGCACATCTATAGCGTGTCGAAGCACTGTGACACATACGCAAGGCGGGGCTTTCCAGACTGGGGATGTGGGCTCTAAATAGTTGAGAGGCTCGTCCAAAGTCCCAGATGGGTACAGGCTAGGTGCAGGCCATGGGTCCTAGCATCTGCGGGGTACTGGGGCACCTCTTCTTGTCTTGCATGTAGTGGTTCCAGGGAAAACATAGTCTGGCTCTCTTTGAGTCTTGGCCCTGAAGGCCAAACCATCCCATCTGGGGTGGCTGAGGATAAGCTGGGACCCTCACTGGACACCTCACTGGAAAGGCCATCATCTTCCACAGGGCACTCTGAAAGGTCCCCTAACTGCTTCTGAGCCTGGGCTCAGCAGGCAAGGCCAAGCTAAAAGCATCAGGCCTTCAGCCAAGCAGAAGGGAGGGAGGGCCTAGGCAGGAAAGAAAGGAGGAGAGAGGTTTGGAAGGAATCTCATGGGGAAGAGGATGGGAGAGAAGCTGGGAGCTGAAGCAAGGGCCCAGAGCTTCAGAGGAGACTCAGAGGAACCCACCAGAAAGGGAGGCAGACCGGTGCCAGTGGGGAGAGGGTCGAAAGCCGTGGCTCTGCCTCAGGCTCTGTAGTCTGGCATTGTACACTGTCCACCCACACCCCAGAGGAGCCGGCAAGAAGGGGAGGCACCAGGCAGAGAGAGCACCCACCAATGGCACAGGGGACAGGTGGACACGTGACGCATTGAGAAGGCAAGGGGACAAGGCATTAAACAACACAAAACAGAACAATAACAATAACAACAACAAAAAAAAAAAAAAAGAAAAGAAAAAAATCAGGGTTAGTCATTGTTCCGACTCCAGGATTGGGCCACACATTGGAGGGAGGTGGGAAAGGAGGGAGACAAGAAGACAGGGTGGTACAGGACCTCTGCTCCACCCAAGAGCAGGTGGCTTTCCCTTCTAACCCCAGTAGAGAGAGGAGGTGAGTCCCGTTATCCCCCATGTCAGTCACCCTACACTATCCAAAAGCCCCACCTTCTCTCAAGGGCACCCACCCCTTCTAAACCGGGGACAGCCTCCCAATCTGGGAACCAAGGTCACATCCCTTGCATTCCTCGGCCCTTTGTACCTCGGTCACACTAAGCCTGAGCAATCTTCTCCCCCTGGTGCCCTCATCCTTTTAGCTCCTGCCCAAAGCCACTGGGTACCACTAGTGGAGGCCTTGGCATAAAGCCTACAGGATGCTGTAGAAGGCCCCGCTGCATCAAGCTGTCCTCTCCTTCCTGACTAACAAGCTGCCGTTGTGTCTCACAGTCTGTGCCAGTGTCTGGTACTTCCCATGTACATTCTGTCTGGCCCACATCTGGTTGCTTCCTCCCAGCCTTGCTAAGTTCTTCCGTGAGTCACTGGCTATTAGAATCTGACCTTCTCAGATGGACCCCACACCGAATTCCCTCTAAGCCGGCTCCTCCCATGTTCTTACGTCACTTGGGAACACCTCTATTATTTAGCTGCTCAGGATGAAGACCTGCCTTTGTTCTTTTCTTTTCCTCTTAACTTCCACATCTAGCTGGTTTGTAAATCTGCCCAGCTGAACCTCTCAAACAGTCTACCATTTTCCTCCCATCTCCGTGCTTCCTTCCGTGCTGATCAATAGCAGCCACCTCTGAGAGGGCCTCCCTCCTCCCATCCTGGCCACACAGAACCTTTTAGAAGAAGCCAGGTGATGTCACTATTTGGATCCTTTACTAAGGCTTCTCAGAACACACACACGCCCACACATGAAAACTCTAAATTCTTAGAGTCACCTGCCAGACCAAACTGAAGTTCGCTTCATTTCCATTACCTCTAAGAGCTTGTGTGGGGCCACTCTGGTGTAGCCATTGGAAGCACACTCACGCTGCGGGGGCTTTACTCAGGCCTCTCCAGAAAACACAGCCTTTCACTGCCCAATGAAGTCTTCCCGACCATCCCAAGCTCTCCCCAGGCACCTCTTCCCCCCAGGCACCTCTCTGCTTTATCTCTAAGGCATCTAACCTTCCACCTAAAATGTTATAGTACTTTAGTGGTCCTTTCTGCCATGAGGGGAAAGGTTTTATTCATTGTCAATAGTTTCCAAGGTCCTAGACTATACCAATCAGTCCAGATTAAAGCTCACATTGAAGGATGAACTGCATAGGCCTTAATCTCAGTCTTGGATGCAGAATGAACTATAAAAGCTGTTTCTCAACCCAAGCCCTAATGCTGGATGCCAGGTTCCCAACCCATTTTTCTCCACCCCTTTGGTTTTGTGAAGAAGTATCCAGACTTTGAGATGAGCCCTGATGCGCACTGGGCTCCCAGACACCTCTTCTGTGTAACTCCTTCTGTCCTACCTCTTCCTCTGCCTACATCCACCTTCAGCTCCCCTCCATCTCTATCTAAAAACATGCTCATGACATCGACCATTACAGACAACTTCTGATGTCCTGCTCCACACCCCAACAACCTCCTTTCCCCCCTTTATCATAAAACCACTCCAAAGAGTAGCTGCCAAGCTGTCTTCACTCCTCTCCCACGCCCTCCCGATCGCTCACGGGTCTGGCTTCTGTCACCAGCACTCAACTGAAAATATGCCTTTGAAAATCCCCAGTCTACACCTAATTGGCCAGCCCAGATGGGTTTCTCTCCCCACCCCCCACCGCACACCCCATGATCTCACCCTCACCCTCTCTCCTTTCCCATCTTGACTTTGAAAGACACACTGCACCAGGCTCCTGTCACCACCCTGAGCACTCAGTCTTAGGTCCTGCCACGCCTTCGCTTCCCTTGTGACCCCTTTCCTGAGTTCTCTCTCTCCATGCCCAATCACACAGTACTCCTCCAAGTTCACAGCATTAACCTCTACCCTTGGGAAGACTCTGGAATCTACAGCCTTTCAAGCCATGCAGCTGTACCTGGAGAGCCTCCCTCATCTCAAACCGAATCCTGCAATCACTTCCTATCACATCAGCCTCTTCCCCCTCGCCCTGCATTAAGTGGGTGTGGGGGGGGGTTCCAAACTCTTCTGTCCACAAAGCCATAGACCAGTGGTTCTCAACCGTTCTAATGCTGCAACCCTTTAATACAGTTCCTCATGGTGTGGTGACCCCTCCACAGCCAACCATAAGATGATTTTCATTGCTACTACCTAACTATAATTTTGCTACTGTTAGAAATTGTAATGTAAATATCTTCTGGTGTTCAGGGTATCTGATATGCGACCCTGTTAAAGGGTCATTCAGTCTCAGAGCCAGCAGGTTGAGAGTCGCTTCCTGAATACATGCCCCCGCATTGGTCCATCTGTAAGCCACTGGCTGTGCTTCCTCAGTATTCACGGCATCATCTCGTCTCATCCATGCCTGAAGTCGGTACTCTAACCCAGGACTCCACCACCAGGGCTATCTGATAAGCACCTAGCAGCTTCCATATGGAAGTCACTCCTGCTTTTCCACCTTTCTGCTAGGGCATACCAGACACAGCTCCAGAACTACTGCTCTGACGACGGATCATTCTCCAGACTAAACTCCCTCATGATTTCTTATGTCGTGCTCAACACATCCAAGTATCTCGATTTGAAATTTAAGAACATCCTGAGACAGGCTGGCAGCTGCCCTTTTTGTTCTGTAGCTGCTCACCATTCTGCCCTACTGTGAACCCACTCCACCCAGAAAACTCACTCTCTTTCAAAACTACACTCATTGTGGCTGAACTGTATACCATACGCCACTGGCCACCAACATCTCCCAACATCTCTAGACAGTAATCATCTCTCTATTTCTCTTTCACGGACTTGCTCCATAATTCTCTTTTTTCCCAAGAGCTGAGGACCCAACCCAGAGCCTTCTGCTTGCTAGGCAAGCTCTCACCTCTGAGCCTCTTATTACAGATAACTTCATCCTAAAATTCTAGCTCTCTACTAAACCTGACTCCTTAAGGATAAGATATGCATCTGTCTTCTAATATGCGCTGAAATCTCCACCTCTAGAGGCACCAGATATAGATCCAACCAATCACAGAGTCAGTAGCATGAGACACCTCACTTGGACAGACACCCCCGGCCCCACCTCAGATCCTTATTTTCTTTTTTTCATCTTACTGCCCTGGCTGGGGTATCCAATCCAATGTCAGATGACAGTGGTGACAACGGACGACCACATTTTGTTTGCCCTTTAGGTTTCTAGTTAAACTGCTGCTGCTACATTCTGAGAGTTTAAGATGGAGAGACAGGAGGGGTGGCTGGGTCCACACACAATGAATCAGGACACAGTACCGGGGCATGGAGACCAGCCAAGGAGCAGAATGAAGATGGGGAGAGTAAGCTACAGGAGAAACCAGGTCAAGGCCATGGCCTTAGGAACACTCTCCCAATCTGAGCTTCCCAGGTAACTCAACCAACCGATTCGTATGCTTCAGCTCCTTGTAGCAGAATGTAAAAGAAGCAGAGGGTGGCAGTGTGCTGGAAGTCTATTCACCCTGAATGTTCTACACATTGGTTCTTCCTGGACCTTTATCTGCATAAGCGATGAAGAGCCGCTAAAAGGGTGCTCAGGACACTGTGAAAGCAGACCCTTCCAGGACAAGAAATCTGTTCCTACGGAGCATGAACCAAAAGGGGAATTGTATAGCTTTGGTGACTACGTAAAACTGTCCCCTTTGTGCAGCCCAGCTTATTTCCTGGCCGAGTCACTCGTAGTTGATGGAGATTGGTAACAAGGTAAGGGAACAGAGACATGGTGCCAACAATCTTATTCTTCCTCCCGGTGACTTCATGGCAACCAACATCTGAGTGGCTACGGAATATGGAAGTGGGCAGGGAAGCTTTCAGATGCCTGGAGGAGAGTGAGCCTGAATAGAGACCCACTCCAAGGTGGCCCTCCTCCAAGGCCATTAGCAAGACATAGGGCAGAAGAGGTTGCACATCCAGCCTGCCCCTTCTGTCCAGAAGCCCCCCTAGATCTGCTCATCATTACACTGGGGTGCCACTGTCCTTCAGAGCCTGCCACTGCTGTACAAACACTAGGAGAATGACACATTGGGGACCTTGGGTGGCCCTCCTCTTTCTAAAGTAAAGCTGGTAGGAGAGAATTCCAGCTGACAGAGTGAGCAAGAGTATAGATAGCCTAGGTCAGATGCCCTATCTGGACCACCACACTGAGGATTTTGCCCCAGAGTCACAGAGCTACAGGTCTCAGATTTTGCTCTAGCAAAGCAAACCTACCAGTCTGGAAAAACAGTTCTCCACAGAGGCAAGGCCCCTATGGCCCACTGAAAGCTGCCAAAGAGTGGAACAACACCTGGGAGGTGTTGGAGGAGCGGAGTCTTCATGCTGAAGTTCAGGAGGAGGGTGTCTCCAACCCCATGCCCAGCCTTGGGCCCAACCCAAGAGCAACTGGTTTGCTGAGCTGCATCCTCAAACCAACATCTACCCTTTCCAGGGAGGGCGTCTCCTCCTGCCTTGCAGCTGGCATGGTGACTCAGCTGCCCCTAATTTTAGGAAAAGGAGCTGAGGACAGTGGCAGATGCCTGGCTTCCTCTTCTTCATCAAGACACCCCACCCTGTCAGCAGACAGACTGCATGCACAAGACTGCGCACCAGTGCAGTCTGTGGGCCACCACTGCCTGGGTTTCCCCTCACGACCAAGGCAACCATTTTGTTGGGTGCAGGATTTCCTACCCACTTTGGCTGCGAGCAGAGGTATCACAAACTGGGGCTGTGGGTTTCTCACAGCCGTCCCTCCCGACATGGTCCCTGACCACTGGCTCTTTCCTGGCCTTTCCCCTCAGCAGGTTCCTCTGCAGATCTCTCTCTCTGGAGTCACCCATACAGAGTAGGACTTAGCAAGAACTCACAGAACAGCTGAGCAAGGAAGACCTTAATCTTTCCAAGGACGAGACTCCTTAAGTCCCCATCATGGTGAACATCAGACAGAGTCACGCTTATTTCAGGGACCCTCACAGGCCTCCTGGGAAGAGCTTAGAGGGAAATAGCACCTAAAATCGCCCCCCTACCCACTTCTCTACCACTGTCCCAAGGCTCTGAACTTTGGAGACAGTGAACATTTTAGCGGTGGCAGTCTCCTTTCTGCTTAAAATGTCTATCCCTCAAGTCACTGCCTCCAGAAAGTCTTCCCTGATTGACTTAGGTGGTAAGCTTTGTTCTGGGACCTTGGCTCTATTGTTACCCCATAATTTGCCCTCTGTGAAAACCCTATTACCTGACCAAACTGCAAAGTCCCCGAGACATGGAGAGACACTGATCTTTGAGTCCCAATGCCTAATAAATGATCGTACCTAATAAATGATCTTGAAAGATGGCTGAGTGCACACTCCTAAGAACTCCTCGAGCTGAAACCGTGTTGTCAAAGGCCCCTAGCCTCTTCTGTGCTCCCCTCTCCCTCTCTCCTATTAGACAACAGAGACCAAACAGGGGAGGGGAGGGGGAATAGGGAGAGGTTACCCAGGTCTCCAAAGCTGTTACCTGCTACCCGATGGGCTACCAGCCCTTCCAGGTTCAGCGGCTCTTCCTCTGGAGTTCGGGAGGGATCTGATGCAGTTTCCTTTGGTGGGAGCTGGGGCTGGGCGATGAGACCAGGGAGAGAGGCTGGGGGCTCCTGAGGCCCCGCAGAGCTATGAGAGCTTGGAAGGAAGGTGGAAGAGGCTGGACTTTTTGGACGGAAACTCTGGTTGGATCCAGCTGGATGCAGCTGATAATCGTAAGGTGAATAAGACCTGCCAGAAGAGACCAGCTCCGGGGTTCCCAGAGAATGCCCACTGGGGATATAGCCAGATCGGGACTGGGTCAGTGGGTGGGACTGGCGAGAAGACCCCAAGAGGGGCTGGGAAGAGAGTGGAGAAGCCCCTGGCCAGGCCCCAGGGACACTCTGGGACTTATGAAGAGGGGCAGCTGCAGAGGCTGGCTCCAGATCCAGCATCAACATATTGAGGGTTTCGATGGACTGCTCGATCTCCTGCTGGGACGCTGCCCTTGGGTACTCTGGGAGAGCGGCTACGGGGGTCTCTGCTGACAGCTGGGGGCTAGGCTTGCTGCGGGCAAGACTCTGCAGTGGGGATCTCTCCTGCTGGCGGGAAGGTGGGTGGGGCTGCTGCTGCTGCCATGAATTCAGACCCCTCTGCACAGCCTCTCGGCTGCTACCCCCACGGGTTGGAGCTTGGGGCAGCTGGGGCTCCACATCTGGAAAGGACTGGGATCGGAATAGACCACTGGGGTCACAGCCACAGTGGGCGCTGGTCACTTGCTGTGACCAGGCTGGGTGGGGTCCCTCACGCTGGTAGCCAGCTAAACCCTCCTGAGCAGAGTAGGAGGGTCGAATGGGGGCTGAGTGACTGCTGTGGACAGGAATCACCCGGTTGGCAGCCTCGTAAGGGTAGCTTGCGCCGTTGAGCACAGGTTCTGTGGAATAGGGTTTGTCCAGACCATTGGTCAGTGGGGACAGGGTCTCTGGGTAGCCACCTTCACTGATGTTGGTGACCCCATCCAGGGAGGACAGCGTTCCCATACTGCCTCCACTCTGCCCGTCCTGGATGGGCAGCTCATCATCTAGAATGTCTGTCTCCCGCTCAGATGCCAGGGCCCCACCATTGACATGAACCTGGGCTGGGACAATGTGGCGGCCAGGGGAGGGCGCAGTCGGGCCCCCGCCTGGGTGGGATCTGAGTTGCTGAGCCCGGTACATGGCGCCTTGCTTCTCTCTATCCACGCCAAAGCCACTTAGTAGGCGGTCCAGCTCTTTCTTCTCCTGAGGACTCAGGGCAGCAGGGGCAGGGGCAGCCCCAGAGACTGGCTCATCGGTCTTGTCTGTCTTAGTGGAGGCTGTGGAGTTGCCAGAGTCGCTGCTCACAGACAGGGTGTGTTCCACGTGGTTGGGAGTGGCTGACAGGGCAGGCCGTGCCGTAGTGACAGGCCCCGAACTGCCATTCAGGGAATCCTTCTTCTTCACTTTGGCGTACAGGCTCCCATCCAGCGGCCCTTGGGTGTGTCCCACCACTTCTGCAGGGACAGCAAGGGAGACAGCAAGGTGTACTCATCAATCATAATCCCCCCAAAAAGAGCTAAAAGACCCCCATCCCCTGAACCCCAAACCTCTTCTCACTACCCTGCGGATGGCAAAGGGGAGTACACTGGCACCCCAGCCAGGTTTCTGGGGAGTCTTCACTTGCACTCAGCTTCAAGCAAGGTAGAGCATAAGACTGACCAGACTGGACCAGGTCAGTGCCCAGCTGTGGTACACAACCAGCTTCCGAACCAGAGAGGCATCAACTCCACTGAGCTTAGCAACCTTATAATATGAGGGTGAGAGGCTAGGGAGATGGCTCAATGCGTAAAGCATTCGCTGCACCAGAATGGGGAGCCGAGTTCAATCCTCAGCGCTCACGTTTAAAAAAAAAAGAAAAGCCAGAGATAGATAAATCCCTGGGTCAGCCAAAATGAATAGGCAAGCTACTACCGGACTAGTGAAAGGCTCTGTTTCAAATAATAAGGTGGATAGAGATTGAGGAAGAGACACTCAGTGTTGTCCATTAGTCTCCATGTGCACATGCACACACATGTATACACACACACACACACACACACACACACACACACACTAAGACGGAGACAGTAATGGAATCCTGTTGAATTGTGTAAGCCAGTCCAGACCCTATTCACTGAACTCAATGCGCTTGCAGCTGAGAGAGTTAGTGCCCTGCTCTGGTATCATGGTAAGACGTCAGCCAGTGGGAGGCAGGACTTCTGTTACCATGAGCACCATTCATTACTGAAAGGGAACATCCTGAGCCTTCTCAGCCCCTACAGTACCCACTTCAGGAAGCTTCCTCTACTCTCAACCCAGGAGTCCTGCCCTGGACTGGAGCCAGCGGAGCCAGGAGGTGAGGCACTGCCTCAAATATAAGCACATGGAAGGTTTAAGTGTGCAGACTCAGACCTCCCCTCAAGACAAGGAGAGTCCCGGAGGACGGCAGGAAGACATGGAGGTACATGCAAGAGGAGCTGGAGAGTGCCAGCGGTAGTAGGGGACTGGGCAGGATCCACCCATGCTCAGTGTTGGGCTGCGGAGTCACAGTTAAGCTAAGACAAAATGGCCCTCGCCTTCCACAATTTAGCTTAAGAAAAGAATTTGCCAGAACAGTTCAGACAATGCCATTCTTCCCGCCCACTGTCACATTTCCAGAAGTTTCTCCATATTTCCCCCCAGAGCACTGTTCCATCCTCGTGGACCCCAAGCCCAATACCAGCAGGCTTAATGCAGGACATCCAGGTCTCTAAGGAAAGGAAGGAGAATCAGAGTGGGATTAAGGACCGCCTCCCAGCCCTGCACCCCCACCCCCATCCCCAAATGAGCCTTCAGATCCCTGCAGCTGCCTGAATGGGAAGGCTAGACTTCGGCACCCTTACCAAACAGGAAAAGTTCTGTCCCTACAGAGTAGAGCGGGGGAGGGGGTGCTAGGGTGAGGCCAGAGCAGTAGGCCTTCGGTATGAGGTCTTAGGGGTGCCCTTTTGTCTGCAGACAGCTCTGGGGACCCTCCAAGGGTAACATTTTCTCCGAAAGGAAAAAGTGATGACCGACCGTTTTGTGGCTTGGGGCCAGAGGGCTGACTCAGAAGCTGCCCCGCCCCTGCCCAGGCAGTTCAATGACTTCACACCCTAAGGAGTCAGCAGGCCAGCTCCAGCCCTCCCATCCCACTCTCCCCCCACCCCCCCACATGCCTCCTTCCACCCTCCTGCCCAGACCCTAAGTGGCAGAGGAAAAGGCACCTCCCAGAAGCTGCACTAACTCCAGCCAGGATCCTCCGGTCATACACAAAGCCAGACAAAAGAGTCACGAGACATACACATGCCTTGGAAGTCAGTCAGTCAGTCAGTAAGTCAGTCAGACCTAGCGAGATATGCCCATACCAGGTGCTCACGGAAGGCAGAGAAGCACAGTGCGGGGAGTGGGTTCTGAGTACATGTCCAAACGCCAGGCTCTGCTGGAATGCAGAACCCATCTCCATGTGTGAGATATGTTACTAGGCACTTGACACGTGCAGTATTGCAAGTCCCGTGACTTAAGTAGGATTGTGCCTCCAGGAAAGATGGAGAAACAGAGGCAGAGATAGGCAAAAGGATGCATTAAAAATATGCAGTACCTGTTAAAGCCAGGCTCTCGGTGAGAACTAATTTACTTTATCAAGCATAAAATCTGGATTCCACAACTATTTTCTTACATTACTTACTTAAACCTAGAGGGGGGAGGGAGAGAGGAAGGGAGGGAGGAAGGGAGAGATGGAAGGGGAGAGGGAAGGGGAGAGGGAAAGAGAAAGGGAGTGGAAGAGAGAGGGAAAGAGAGAGGGAGGGGGAGAGAGAGGGGTAGGGAACGAACACACAAAAGTCAGGAATAATCCAAAATAAATATTTAAATTTAAAGCCACAAACACTTCAAGAAATACAAATGATCTTGCTATACCCAAGAATTATCCCTCAGGCCAGAAATAAGAGCCACTGAAAACAAACCCTCATACAGAAGCTTATGGCCAAAAGCAAATGATCAGGCAACCACAAAACAGGCATGTCACAATCAGTGCTCCTGTGCACAAGGGCCCACATGCCACAGGCCACCACACGTCACTCAAGAGTTCTCAGAGATACTGGCTAGACAACCCAGCTCAACCTTCCTACACATGCCCCGCAGGTCCATAGACCTACAACTCTGTCCCTGGTTTCCACGGAGGCTTTAGGACCTACACAAGCCAACTGGTCCTACGCAACACAGGGCAGGTCTGCCCAGCAGCCCAGGTTCCCAGGGCTATGGCCTGAGAATGCCACCAGCCTACCCTGGGCCAGATTCCTAAAGGAGTCTGTTTGGCTGCCTCTGTCTTCCTTGCCCATCTCTCCAGAGGAGTAAAGTATAGGACAGGAGGCTTCACTCTCTGGCCCTGTCTTTCTGACAACTGGCTCCCTGCTTACTGGCTGCACCCAGAGGGGACAAGTACTAAAAGAGCTACCATTCACAGGGATCTCTGAGGTGATCTCTGAGGTGGAACTTTGGGCCAGTGGGCAGGAAGAGTTGCCTTCCCTCCCGTGAGCTTAGACAGCTGAAGACCTTCCATTGAGGCTACAGAGCAGATGTCATCCTATCCCTCAGGCCAGGGTTCCTTTATAGGCGCTACACAGCCCCACCTGCCCTACCCTGAAGCATCTTCACTCCGCCCTGAGAGCCACTGGTGATGGTCCAGTCTGAGAACATCTGGACCGTACCAGCATCTACCAGGGAGTTTGAACAAGGAGAGTGTTCCCCGAGGCAGGCAGGAGCATGCAGGTTGATTCTCACCCTCAGCACCTGACTTCTCAGCCCCTCCTGGCCCCTTCTCTCCCCTCCTAGTCAGGCCTTGCTCGCTCTTCATTGATTGTGAAAATGTCAATATTAAGCTTGTTCTGCCGTGTAACTTATCGTATGTGGGCTATTGTTAGCTGCAGCGTCCGGAATATCAACTGTCAAGCCACTGAGTCTTACGAAGAAAATCGAAGAGGTGTAAATTATTTAATTAAATACTGTTTGCTAAATATAAATAAATGCAAACATTTCTTGTTCTCCAGGAGGGTGCTATTTGCTCCTGGCTGCCTAGTGCTGGCCAAAAGGCCCCACCCTCCTAGCCACCACAGAACCTTCCTTCCCTGAGTGGCCCTCTACCTTGTAACAAGGGCAAAAGCAAGGACATGCTTGCTACCCAGCAGGGCTTCACTGGTGGCCCAGCAAGCAGTTGCTCGACCTGTGGAGCACTCTTACCCTCCCTCCTCCTCTTAGGGACACCTAGGTCAGTGCTGTCAGCCTCCATGGCAGGACACACGCTCTCCGGCTCCCTCTTCCCACCACAGTCACATTAAAACCTATTTAGCAGGACCACAAGAAGCCAGAACACAAGGCTGGTTTCAATCCATCAAAGCAGGAAGGGCAAAAGAGAAAGGCAGACACTAGAGGTAGGGGTGGGATAAACGGATGGTAGCGAGATGAGAGGGACCTGTGGGGACTTGTGGGAGGGAAGCTAAGGTTCCTTAGCTGAAGAGTCCACCAGACTCAGCTCATCTAAGCCTCAGCAGCCAACGCAAGCATTTCAAATCACTCTACCTGAAATAGGCAGTTCATGACTCAAAGAGATTTGGCAGAGAAGTGTCTATCTGGGAAGGTCATGGGTCCTGGTCAGGTGACAACAAACTAGAACGATTAGTAATACCTTTACTAAACAGATTGCCATCAGTGCCGAGCAGTAAGCCCCCAGGCTCCAAAGCAGGCTGGTTGGCCTCTGCTGTCACAGGCTGTATCCTGTGCATTTCTCCAGGCAGTTGACCAGTTCACAGTGGAACCAAGGGCTCACTCCAGTCATGTCATCTGGCTCTCTCTCCTTGCTCGTTCTAGCAGCTCCTGGGAGAGGGACTCGGCCCTGGAGGCTGGACTTGGTTGCATGCACCAAGGGGCCCTTGCTCTTCCAGGGCAGGGATCCAAATGCAGGGCGAGTCATCGTTTTGGAAAGATCTGAGGAAAATCCCCAGCTGACTTGGATGTGGACCCAGGAGCTGAGGCTCTCTCCCAACAGCACCCTGTGAGGAGGCATGCCAGGCACTAAAGACAGTATCACCAGAGGCCAGGATAAAGACAGAGCAAGGCACGGATGCACAGGCTAGGAGAAAAGGAGTGGAGGGCGCTAAAGCTAAACTAGTGTTTAGGGAGTGTCTTCTAATTCTGATGCTGCTTGTAAGGACTCTTCCAGGGATTATTAGGAATGCCGATCCCCGGGTCTGTCTGAAGGAGTCTTACTGGGAGGCCCGAGTTAGGGCTGGGCTCAGCATTGTAAACATGCTATTTGTAGCTTTGGGATCTGAGATTTGGATCCGAATGGGCAGCAGGGAGCTATTGCTTGTTGAGCCATGGAGACAGACAGCCCAGCCTTGGAGAGAATGAGGTGCTGGCCTGACTGGCTTGGAGAAAGTCACCCCCCCACCCTTGGTAAGGAGGACCCTCTGCAGGAGAAACCCAACCTGAGCAGCCAGGAGGTGTTTGGAAGAGTGAATGATTTGTGAACAGTTTCAGGATGGGGCCCTGAGCGATAAAAAGTCCTTTGGGTCCATGTCAAACAAATAACGATTCATTGGAAAACATTACCCAAAGCAGCATTGACCACCTGATGGGCAAGGAAATCAATACAGTGCCAAGTGGAAACGGTACTGTGCTCACCCCGGACCTTGGCGGCTTACAGGTAAATAGAGCCTTGTGGAGGGGAATCTGCACTCCTTATAAGTAAGACCAGAGGCACAGTGTGATAGTACAGGTTCTAATCCCAGCACTCAAGTAGCTGAGGCAGGAGGATGTTGAGCTTGGGGCTCTCCTAGGCTACACATTGAGTCTCAAGAAAGAACACTAACACTGGGAGATAAGGTGGTGTGTGAAGCTGGGCCAAGAGGCAGCTGGGAAGCAAGCTTGGGCTGTGTTCCACCTTTCTCCACCGACTCTGGACCAGCCATGGAGATGCTAAAGACTAGAGAGGGGGCATGGAATGGGTATCATGTGGTAACCAGCAGCAGGGACTGGTAGTGACCAGGAGGGTCAGGGAGATGTGGATCTGAAACGGAGGCCAAGTATTGCCTTCCTCCATTCCCTGCAGCAGGCACTCCCTTCACTCAGAAAAACACCCCCTGCCTTAAACTGGCCTCGTCAGCTTGCATCAAGTACTTAAGCCACTTTGGAGCGGCCTCCGGTCTGCATGTGAGGGTCTGGATGCTTACTCAAGGGTTTGCTGAGTGGCAGCATTCAAGAGCTAAGCCCCTGAAGCAAGGTCTGGCACGCCCAAGCACACTCTCTCCTCTCTCCATTCTCTGCTTTCCATTTTCCAGCAGCTCCCTTACCGGAGGGTGTAGCCCAGCCCTCCTGATTGGGCACACCAGACCCTTTATTGTCTGGCCCTGCCTGCCTTTGAATCCTCCTCTTTGCTGCCCTCAACACCCAGCTCGGCCTCCACTCTCTTCTTGCTGGGCTATTTCTGTGCTCTTCTCTGGCGCGCGGCACATGCTGTTCCTCATCCTCAAAGGCCCTTCCTCGCCTGACTGAAGAGGCTCCTGCCCCTTCAGTCTCCTTCAGACCCAGCAGCAGCATCTTTGGAACCTCCCATGGGTTAGCCCATTTCCACTGCCCTGCCCTGTGAAGAAGCCACCACACACTGCATGGCCACTACCAACAGCTGTGCCTGTCTTCTCCAAGAATATGAGTATATCCCCCAAAGAGAGGTTTCTAGCTTTTCTCTGTCTAGCACTGGTACCCACATGGTGCCAGACACCATGTGATCTATATGAATGGAATCTCTATATATTGAAGTTCAATGTGACCCTATAGGATATCTCTGTGGAGAATACACATATCAGGCACTCCCATAATCCTACTTGCCTTACATTTAAGTAGCCTCCAAAACTTGGATAATTCTGCCAATCGCCAAGTGTCTTTGTCATAAAACCCATTAGACAATCAGGGGTTCTAGGTGGACCTCAAGCCATTCCCAAAGGATCCTCCCTAAAAGCACCACAATGAGCATATTCATAAAGCAGGAATTCCTCCTCTTTCACAGCATAGACCTAATGCTTGTGAACTGACTTAGGCATAGCCTAACTCGTAGACCTCCCAAATCACACTACAGGCCAGAGGACAATCACTTTCCTAGGCCAAGGACATCTTGGGGGTACCTGATGAAATTCTACATTTTTTTTAACATACATGCGTTTTGCCTATAGGTTAGGGAGTAAATGAGCACTTCAAAGTCTATCAATGGGCCCCAAGTTAAGACATGTTCATTTAAAAGTTAGGGTGCTGCTTCTGGGGTACCCAACACTCAGGACTCGTGTGAAGAACCCAAGCTCCATGCAGAAGAGGAGGCCGCAGTGACAGGATGCAAGCCTTTGGGAGATCTAGAAGCTTCCTGCCCAGAGTTTCAAGCTCCCTAAGAGCTTTAGCCAACCTACAGGAGACGGATGAGACCAAGGAGAAGCAATGCCTGTGCCCAACAACATCAGGGGCTCCTGAGGTGGCTTGGCCAGGGTGGCAGGGACCTCCTGGGCTCAGTGGCCAGCCTGGCCTCTACCTGGGATAACCTTCTCATCTGCAGCTGTCTAGGGGGATGTTAGCTCAGGCTGTAGAGAACTCTGGGAAATTCTGCAGAGAAATGAGCGATCTCTGGGGTCTAAAGACCAGCAGAATGAGAGGTTGCAAGGCCACACCCAAACCCCTGAAGGGAACCACAGAGGGGACACAGCCTGGAAAACAGGTAAAAGAAGGCATTGGTAAGCACCAGCCGGGGGATCTAGGTTCATTTAGACAGCTGTCCATTGGTGTGATGTAGACAAGCTTGGACCTTGGATTCCTATAGGTAGGTAGGGGACAGATGAGCCAGGGTGTGTCTCTTTTTTCCACCCTGAACAGCATGCATTTGAAAGAACCTTCATGTTTATAGAAAACAAGCAAGATAGGACAGGACTGGGCTGCTGTGGTCTCTACACAGGTTAAAGTTCTGCCCTCTATGTGAATAGCCTCATGGACATCACACACAAACCCACCTCCATGGAGCCAGGAAGGGTGGGGATGCTGTCCCATCCTGCTGAAGCAAAAGAAAGGCTAAGAGGAGGTGGGTGATCCATAGTCCAGAGACAGCATCTGGAGTTCTGGCCAAAAAAGTAGAGAAGTCAACTTTGAAAAAAGGGGGAAAAAACCCAGCATCTCCTGTCTAGCTCCACCGCTCTAGACTCAGGGGTAGCTGAATTCAGACCTGAGCAAAAGGGAACCATTTTAAAAGCCTCAGGCTCTTAGAGCTGAAAGGCCCACAGGCACCCACTCTCCTGCTTTATAGGCCAACAGTGGTGCTCACAGGCTCAGGGGGGGCCGAAGGTCACTCAGCAAGGAAAGAGATGTCACACTGACACCTGGTTCCATGTCTACTTCTCCTGACTCCATGATGGTCCACAGTGAAGATGGCTGGGATAATGGGACCCAAGAGGAAGAAGAGGAGGAGGATGGCACTCCAGCTCTGATAGGAAACCCAGAACTTCAAGGCAATACGATATACCGTGTCTAGTACCGTGATGGTGACAGATGTGTCCCCAGGCCTTCCTTAGGAAGGACCTGAGGTGCTGCCCCCACAAACCATCCCAACTGGATTCATGCCATGCCCTCCAGAGGGAGGAAATGGGAGGTGGTGGCTGTGACCTTCATTTTGATTCTACCAAGCAGGGACCCTCTGTAGAATGCAAATTACCTACCCGGGTGACACATGGGGCAGTGTCTACAGGACAAATGAATGTGAATTTCCCTGGCCAGACTCCTCCTGTCTTGTCCCAAGGAGCAGTTCTGGCACCTGACTCCCCAGCCTGGTGCTATAACCAGAGCCTGGCGCACCCACTCCCCACCCTCGCCTATTTGAGCACCAGATAGTCCAGGCACATTCAGGATGGTAAAAATAGCTACCAAGTCCTCTGCCAGGCCAGGATGCTGCCTTGGCACTGAGAGAACTCTGGCCAGAGAAAAAGCAGAGTGGCCAATGAAGATGGGGAGAAAGCCATGAAAAACAGCGTTAGGGTCAGCTCTAGGGATCTCACAGTTTCAAGTACAAAATAGGGGAGCGCCCCCCAAATAATACTACATAAGCCGCCTATGGTGGGTTCCTACGGCATTCTCTCTGCCCACCCCGATGGTTCAAGATGATGTCCTCCGGAGAGGACAGCAAGCAAGGTTGACACAGTGCACTCAGAGGTGGCTCAGCACAGTCGCACGCCCTCCTGGGATCAGGTCAGAGAGACTCTAGGCTCCAGGCAGAAAGCCCCCGCCCCAGGTCCAGCAGAGACCTACCCAGGAGAAACACATGGACAGCCGCACAGCCACAGCCGCACTTACCCTGTGCACAGAGCGGAGAAAGGCTGTGGGAATACTCTGGTTTGTCCCCTCTGCTTCAAGTTTAAAGTAATTTCCTGCCGGGCCGGCAGGCTACAGTTCTCAGGCTGAGTGTCCTCCTCAGGCTCCCTGGGACTGTCAGGGGTGGGAGGAGCCAGTGCTGACTGGCCCTGCACACACACACACACACACACACACACACACACACACACACACACACACTCCCTCCCTCTCTCCACTCTAGCTCGCTTTCTCCCCCTCTCGGTTCAGGCTCACTCTGGCTTGTAGGAAGCCTGTGGGATCAAACTCTGTCTGTAATCCCAGCCAGCTGGGTCCCCTGGGCTTCACTTATCATCCTGCAGCTATGCAGCTCTTGAATGACATCACGGTGGCTTCCCCTCCAGCCCGGCCCTGCTCGGCCCTGTTTAGAGTCCCAACCCAGCCCCAACCTCAATCCCAGCTCAACCTGCCCCAGCACAGGGGGTGGGCTCCAGCCTCCCAGCCCAGTCCCCAACCAAGGGCAGCTCCAAACTTCAGAAAACAAGGGGAAAGTCAGCCCCCACCTTCACCCCGCCCCAATCCCCACCACTCCAGGGCAAAGGGATGAGGGACAAGGGACAAGAGACAGGCAGGGCTACCAGACCTTGGGAGAAAGGAGCATTTATGTGAGTGAGTGAGATTTCTTTCTCCAAATTTTCCACATTTTTCCCACTCCCAGCAAACGGCAGGCAGAGCAGCCAGCTGCCGCCAGTAAGGTGGAAAGGGTTTTTTCCCCTCCCCTCTCCTCTCCACCTACTCCCACCACCTCCAAGCAGAGTCTAGGAACCAGGACACTTCCGTGACTTAGAAGAAGAAAACGGAAAGACTCCATATGTCTCAGAGCAGGCTGGGGTGTCCCTGGACAGAACTCTTGGAGGGGAACACAGAGTCGCAACAGCTTTGGCTTCTGGCCTGGCAACCTTGACACAGACTGAGTGAGGCTGCCCAGAAAGCCGGTGGGTGTCTGACGGGGAGCGCCTCCAACCGCCTGCATGGCTATTAGTGTCCTTGGTTGCCCTCTGTGGTGGTGGCAAGGGTCAGGACCACTTTTCCAAGGGTCCCACTTTTTCAGGATGCCCACTGTCATCCTCAGCCAGCCAGATGTGTGGCCAAGCACTCAGCAACACACAGGCAGGTGCCTGGAAGTTCCCAGCACATGCCTGGCTTGCCCTAAAAGGTGAAATCTCAGAGGACAGCCTCAGGACAACAGGTCCTTCTATGTTTGTGACTTACTGGGATCTCAGCTGAAACTTCCATCCTCTCCTTTGCAGCACCCTCCTCCCTCTCATTCCTTTGTGACACCTAGGTGCTTGCATTGCTGTAGGCTGTGACAACTTTGTATCTGTCCTTGCAGCTGAGGAGCAAGAGCGCCTACCTGAGGAATACCACCTGTCTCTCCAGCTCCCGCTGTCCCCAGCCATTACATACTAGCTCGTTTTCTGCCTCCCATTGCCATCTGCTCCCTAAGAATATCTAGAAAATATAAAGGGAGGAACAAAAAGCTGTGACTTGGGGCCCAGTAGTAGGTCCCCTGCCCTGCCTTCACTGATGACACGGCTGGGCAAGCAAGGCAGGCAGCCAGTGTCACATGCCAACGTTTGTTTTTGCAGACTAGAAACCAAGCCTAGAGCCTTGGGCTCACTAGGCCACACACTCTCCTCAAGCTATAGTCTTGGTCCTTGGACTTTAACGACCCATTAAAGATCAGGAGGGAGGGGCTAGAAAAAGTATCCCATATCTTGAATTTCCAAATTGGTGGAGACCATAGTCTACAGGGCCTACTGCAAAGGCCCTCTTGTCACCATAGAACCTCCTAGAACTAACCAACAAAGCCCAGGCTCTTGAAAGGTTTAAGGAGCCCCCATCGACATCTCTGTCCCCACCCAGCCACCACTGTAGCAGCCCAATTTGATTTCATCTGCCCATCTGAACACCATCTGTAGTATTTTGTGAATTACTAAAATAAATTTAACTTAAACCAGTTCTGAGCACCAAACCCCATGAGATCACAGACTTGCTATGTGAATTATACACATTTTTCTTTTCCTTTGATTTAAATAAAAATCTTTTGATAACAGATCTTATGTAGCCCAGGCTGGTCTTGAACTCACTAGGTGATGGCCTTGAATTCCTGATCCTCCTGCCTCTGCTTCCTAAAGGCTTGGATAAGAGATGTGCACCACCATGCCTGGTGCCTGGTAATCTTTTTCTAAGATAGATAGATAGATAGATTGTGTGTGTGTGTGTGTGTGTGTGTGTGTGTGTGTGTGTGTGTGTGCAAAGCATGACCCAAACCAAATGGCCTTCAGAAAGCAATAGAAGCCCCCTGAAGAATCCCCTAAATACCCTTACTGGATGGACAGCCTTCCCTTCGGAGGCTAACACAGGATTGAAGCAAATATGAGTCTACCCTGGGCTATATAGTGAGGTCCTGTGTTAAAGAAAATAAGCCAGGGGAAGGGAACAAGGTAAGGACAGAGAGAGAGGGAGACCCTAGCTTCAGGCCCCACCTTCCCCCCAAAAGACAGAATTTTCAGTGGCTTGAGAATCTGAATTTTTAAATGCCCTTATGGGCACAGCCAGGTTTGCCCAGTGATGGTCTTCATGGAATCAAAAGCTTCCTGCTATGATCTTACCATCCCCCACGAAAGCCCATCTTATCTCTAAGGAACAGAAACAGGTACTCTTCGCTCCCATTCCCATCATCTCTCAAGAACAAAACAATGTCCTCCATGAGAGCCCTAGTGGTAGCCAGGGTATGCGATGTCCTCTGAGCCCCCTGGACAGTCCTCCCTGACCAGCTTATCTGTGTCACCAGATCTGCTCCCAGGAGGATGGTCTACAGCAGCCCACATGAGAAGTATGCTACCTTGTACAGTTTGGAAGCCACACTTCTTATCACACAGCCTCAGAGTACACTTAAGCCCATTGCCTAGGCCAACCCATCATCTGCTAGGCATGCAGCAAAGACAAGAGTCTCACGAAATGGCCCAGCCCCTGGAGAGTGTGATGTCACCGAGACAGTGAAGCTGCTCGGCACAGCTCTGCTCTGACATCTGAAACAGTCAGCATTCCCTGCAGCCATGAAGCAGCCCTGAGCAGGATAGCTTTATCCATACGTTCTAGAAGCAAGGTAAACAGGAAGGTAAACCTAGAGACCTTTGGCTGCCTCCAAGTACCCAGGATTCATCGAGTCTCCAGGTTTGCTGCCACTGTGGGCAGCCATCCCAGGCCATTTCCTAGAATTACAGC
The DNA here is from genome assembly GCA_902729485.2 of Mus minutoides. Classification (NCBI taxonomy): domain Eukaryota; kingdom Metazoa; phylum Chordata; class Mammalia; order Rodentia; family Muridae; genus Mus; species Mus minutoides. Next base: position 1,156,378 of record LR749862.1, read on the forward strand.
CCAGGGGACATCCTGAGTTCAGTGGCTGGTCCACCCGATCCCATCCATCCAACTCTGGGAAGCAGAGGTCCCCACAGATGGTTAGAGCCAGAGCCAACATCACAACTCAGCCACTGACTCCCGGAAGGAAGACACCCCAGCTGCCAGATCCGGGACACAAGAACAGAGGGAGGTGGCTGGAGGGTCCTAGAAGCACCCCACCCCCATACACACACAAGAACCACCAGCTCCTCCGGCTGGTCTAATGCTACAAAGAGGGTGGGACACTAGAGGGCCACACCTCACTAGAAAAGCAGCTTCAGCTTGTGGGACTGATTACTTCATCCTTCCCAGGACAGCCTTGGCCCAGCAGAGTCCGGATCTAGGGGAGGGAGCTCAGGTTACCATGGCCACCACTTTGATAGGCTGGGTCCCTTCTCAGTGTTGTTTCCTGTTGCTGCCCTAACCCTCCCTTCTCTCTAGCCACTGGCAAGTGTAAAAGCACCTCCCCAGGCCTGGCTCTTCTTCAGTGTTAATGCCTCTCCTCTTTCTCTGTGTGCAACACATGTGTGCATTTGGGAGAGTGAGCATGTACTTGTGTGCCCGTGAGTGTATAGGGGTGAGAGGTCAATCTCAGAGGTCTTTCCTCAGGCACTATCTCCGTTTTTCTTTTGAGGCAGGGTCCCTCACTGGTCTGGAATTCACCAAGTAAGTTAAGGGGGAGGAGAGGTCATTGAGCCCCAGGGATCCTTCTTTGCCTGCCTCTCCATCACTGGGATTACAAACACCTACGTACCACACCTGGCTTTGCACATGGGTACCGGGGATAGAACTGGGGTCTTCACGCTTACAAGGCAATCCCTTTGCCAACTAAGCCATCTTCTCAGCCCCTTGTTCTTAAAGGACAAAATGATTGCGTGTGTTGACTTCTGACAGTCTTGGGGTTAGGGGGGAAACAGAACACTGTCCCCAGGAGAGCTACTTCATAATTTGTGAGCGAGGGGGCAGGGACACATGCAGCACCAGGTGAGGTTGTCACCCAGGGAATATGTAGCCAGGAGCACAGTGGGTTATAGCGAGAAGAAATGCCATTGGCACATAGCAGGTAGACCTGAGCAAGACAGAGGGAAGAGAGTACAGGGAGGAGAAGCTGAGTTCCCAACAGACTGGACTCCAATTTAGCTGCTTACTGCATGAGCTTGGCTGGTTTAGTTTCCACTGTGGCAAAATACACAGAGGAAAGCTTGGAGCTCTAAAATGTCTTGTTCTAGAGAGAACCCAGGATCATCAAGGAGGCAGCAGGCATAGTCAGAAGGGTGGGGGCAGGAAGAAGAACCCCCCAACCCCATGACAGACATGGCAGCAAGGTGCTGAAGGGAAGGGGGAGAGGGAAAGACACTGAGAAAGAAAGGAGGAAGGCCTGCTGCCTGAGCTAACTGCGCACCGAGGCTGTGTGTGTGTGTGTGTGTGTGTGTGTGTGTATGTGTGTGTGATAGAAACATACTCTCAGAATGCCCTAGGACCCTACACACACACACACACACACACACACACACACACACACACACACACAAACACACACACACACACACACACACACACACACACACACCAGCCCAAAAGACCTGAAGGAGTGCAGCTCAGGGCTACAGGGGTAGGACAGGCTATGGGGAGTCAGCCTTTTGGGGGTCTCCATACCTATTCTAGGAAGGCAGCAGGTAGAGCCAGTCTGGGGATATGTTCCCTGAGAATAGGATAAGATTATGCAGGAGGGGGACTGTCAGCTCCCAGGTAGATATATGCATCGGACAGATAAGGGGTAGAGGGACATGTGTCCGTACCCTCCTGCCTCTCCTCACCCCACGGCTCTCAGCACAGACGTGCTCCAGAAGCATCCTCATCCGGGAAGGTGGAGGGGAAGGCAGAGAAGGACAGATGAGTTTGGGAAGCAAAGGAGACTGAATCAATGCCTGTAGCCATTCACCAAGGGTCCGTGCCTGACCAGGTGTCTTTCACTGGCCTCCATAACTACCAGCCCAATGCAACAGCTAGGCACTAGCTCAAGATGGCCTTGGCCACATGCTCTTTCTGCTCTCCAAGACAAAGAAGCAGCAGAAAGGAGACAGGGAGGCACGCAGACAGGGCTCAGAGGCACCTATGGCAAGCGAGGAAGACGGATGAGACCACGTGGCATCTCAGAACCACCCGCCCATACACCAGTGACTGGGCCAGTATTGAGGTGCCTTGAAGGGGCTCCCTGGGAACTGCATGCATCCCCAGGAGGGCTATGAGCTTGACGAAAATCCGCATAGCACTAACTCTGAGCAGCCCAGTCACATTTACCCAGCTTCATGAGTGGGCCAATCTCAACGCTTCATCCAAAATGGCACTGCCTCTCAGCATCCCCGATGTACCAGGGGCCGGAGAAGCTGTGTGCCTTCAGAGTAAAGCTTTCACTCTAAGGGCTGCAAGTCCACAGGTTTCAGCCCATTAGACAGGGCTGTGTGGAATGGTCCGTGGAGTTCTCTACACAGTAATGCGGGGACTCAGCACACAACAGGGAACTACCTGTGTGGAGGGGTCAGTGTGGGCCAGCAAGCGGACACAGATGGCTTGTGTTCCCGTTTAAACCAGGCAGTTCCCTCCTGTGATGAGTGAAGTGACCTGCCCCCAACCAAGCCCTTCACCCCACAGGGAACCTTCCTGGATGGGAGGCAGCTCCCTGGCCCAGCTCTGGCCCTTCCCACCCTGGCATCCTACAGGGAGCACCTGTGGGGACTCAGTGGTTCTCAACCTTTGTTCATATAGCAGGGGCTGTGAGGGAGGAAGGGAGAGGAAAGATCTGAGGAAAGCCTTTGCTTTCATATAGAAGTCTGACCTCACTGGCCTGGAGGTGGGGGGTGGCGGGGAACAGAACCGACATCAAAGAATGCTTGCTGCTGGCTCCCCCCTCCCTGCCCCACACCAAGCAATTAGAGCGACATAGAGTGAAAGCCTCAGACAAGCCAGACAAGCGTCAGTGACAGCTGTCAAGACGGGGAAACTGGGCAGTGAGAAGTGAGGGCTTCGCCTCTGCTCACCCGACAAGGAGAATCCAGCTGGAGCCAGCAGGGCTGGAGGGCATCCAGCTCTGCCCTGGGAAGAACTATGTCCCTGTGGGAGAAGCTTTGGGTGCAAATAGGTTCAAGAAAGGAGAGAAGTGGGAACAGGGAATCTGGAGTGGACGGCAGGGCGTCCTCTTTACACGGAAAATGAATTGTGTCAGGGAACTCTAGAAGTCACCATGTTCCTTCACAGCCACAGTCACTCATGACACCCACAAAGGTGCACTGAAGGTAGAAACATTCACCCCAACTTCAAGAAAAGCCGCCCGGAAGCTTGGCAATGGAAGTGTATGACTGTAACCCCAGAACTCAGGAAGTAGAAGTAGGTGGATTTCTGCATTCAAGGCCAGTCTGCTCTGTAGAGTGAGTTCTAGGATGGTCAGAACAACACAGAAACCCTGTATGAAAGAAAGAAAGAAAGAAAGAAAGAAAGAAAGAAAGAAAGAAAGAAAGAAAGAAAGAAAGAAAGAAAGAAAGAGAAAAGTCACCCATTCCTGTTTCTTACCCCCAAACTACAACAGAGTTCTTCCAGTTATCAGACCTCCATCCCCACGTAGAGCTAAAATCCATGCTGACCTCTGCCCTCCTCCCTCTAGCCATCCACCATACAGTAGAGAGTCCTTGCTCAGCAAGGTGTTATCAGATAGCAATGGCAGCAGATGGGGAGGTCACAAGCAAGGGTACCAAGGGGTGACTGTGGCTGGCCTTGCTTTGTTCCACCGCACAGTGGGAGATCCTTGGAGGCATGCCCATCTTCAGGAAGATGTTTAGCCAGGTACTGATCGCCTGGGACACCTGTTTCTCCCCTCCTGTTGGTCCTGCCGCTGGCTAAAGGCTCGTTCTTCTGAGGCTATTTTCTGCCCTGAGGCTAGGACATAACCAGTGACTTACAGGAAGTCTGTAAATACACACCAGCCTATAGTGGTCCCAAAGGCCAGGCAGAGCAATAAAGAGGCCGATTTGTTTCCATCTGAGAAATGCTGAAACTTAATCCCTGAGCGAGCTGAGCCTGCTGCACTGGCGGCAGCTCCCCACCCACAGCAGAATTAGCTACCCCACCCCCGGCTTGACTCCCAAGCTGCCCCTCTGCAGCTGGGAATGGGAAGGGGGCAAGAGAAACAGTAGCTTTATCCCAGCTTGCCAAGGCTGGCATCTCCTGCCCGGCTGGCCACTGGTCTGCAAGGGTCTCCAGGATGCATAGTTGACAAGGCATTCAACCTCAAAGCTGCACGGGACCGTAGGGCAGGGCTCCTCCAGACCTCTGGTCACGGGAAGATATGAGGAGAAGTGTTGGAATGGTGAACAGCAGAACTAGAACTCAGGCTCCATCCCTCATCTGGCTGTGCAAATACTAACAGGGAGCCATAATCTCTGTGCTTGAGCTGCCGGCTATGAGGCAGAGGCAAAACTACCTAGCTCTCAGGAAAGTGGGCAGAGGTAAAGGAGCTCTTGGCTTGCTGCAGTCTCTCACTGGGGGTGGAGGGGGACACTCAGAGGGGTGGGAGCAGATTGCCCTCTGACAGCAAGTATCAATTAGTACAGCCCTTTAAGGAGGCCAATTAGTCACTGCCTGAAACCCTGAGAATGGTGTCCTATGAATTACACAAATAAAACAGTACATCCTCAAGACAACCTTTGACAGCATTTTTTCCCTAGAAACAGAAAAGGCAGATTGGAAATAACCTGAAAGATCTGTTACTTGAATACAGGTTTTAAAGAAAATACTAGTGAATAAAACCTGGCTCATAGGTGTAGTGGAATATTATGCAGCTACAAAAAGGGAGAAGCCTCTTTGTGTGCCATTTGGAAAGATCTTCATCATCTACCATTTGATGGAAAAGTAGGGAAAAGTCATTATAATCCTCACAGTGGTGACCAGACCCTAAGTGACCTGGCCCCATTCGATGGGACCTTTCTCCTATCACAGCCTCCTTTTCAGCCACACTGCCCCCCAACCCCCATCTTATGGTTACTAAACATCCTGAGCTGCTGCCCCTGGACCTTTGCCCATGCTATCCCTGCCACCTGGAATGTTCTTCCCCAGTTATATACCTGGGCAGCTCAACCCTTTACAAGCCTATGCTGTCCCCTCAGTGAGACCCAGGTTGCTAATCCCTGGATTTAAATTTCTAATCATCATGCTGGCTGCCCATCCCAAACACTCTTTCAAAGAGCAGAGTTCAAGTTTCTCTTGTCTCCTAACATACTCAGCTCCCTTCTTACCCTGTGCTTTTAATTCTGTTTGTGCTTGCATTTGTGTGGATGCGTGTGTGCATGTGTGCACATGTGTGGAGGTTAGAAGACAATCTCAGATGTTGCCTCTTAGGCTCTGCCTACTTTGTTGTTGTTGTTGTTGTTGTTGAGTTTGTTTTGTTTTTGAGATTCGTCAAGTAGGCTGAGCTGCCCAGCCAGCAAGCCTTAGGGATCCTCCTCTCTCTGGCCCGCCATGCTGAGATAAGATGCACACCCCACCATCATGCCAGGTATTACATGGGTCCTGGGGATCGAGCACAGATCCTCATGTGTCATGCAAGCGCTTTACCAACCGAGCCAAATAACCGAGCCTCTAATTCCACCAAAAAATAGAAACCCTGGGGTCTTGTTTCCTTCACTGTCCTGTCCTCAGCATCTGGGAAATCAAGGGGCTGGCATTCCATAGGCATTCAGCAAATGTCTAGGGAGTGGATGGGGAAGTGTAGCTGAGGAGTCCAGGTACCAAACACAACAGGTGATCTGGGCTCCCCCCTCCTACATTTAATACAGTGGACTCACACTGGGCCGTAATGGAGAACAAGCAGACCCAGCCTGGGAGGGGAATACCCAAGAGATGAGCCAGCCAAGGGGATACAGCCTACATTTGGACATTGTGACCAACACTGGACATGGAGCCAGAGGTCTACTTCCTATGGAGCTGGTGTGGCAAGAAGGTGGCCTGACTCACTTCCGGAAATATTTTACAAAGCCCCTTGGCTTTCTGATGATCCTCTAAGACTTAGTCTAAGACATTGTCCTAAGTCAGGTGCTTGCTTTCCTTCTCCCCATTTCAAAGATGGAAATACTGAGGCTCAAAGGCTAAGCACCTTGCCCGGGGCCAAGAGAAGGCAAGATGCAGAGTGGAGACTAGACCAAAGCAGCCCAAATTCCAACCCAATGTTGCAACCCTCTAGGTCCTGTCTGCCTAGTGACCAGCCCTCCTGAGACTGAGTCCCTCCTTTAGCCGGACACTGAGAGACACTTCCATAGTCTTGGTAGAGCCAGCCTGTTGTTGGAGACTGTAAGCTTCACAGGCCTTTGGGAGATCTGGCAGGGAGGGGCAGGGAAAGGAAAGGGAGTCAGTCAGAAGAGATAAATCACCCACGGGCAGCCAGGGAAGTGGAGGGAGGGAGGGAGGATGGCATTAGGGAAAGGACTGATCCTCTGCCAGACCTCCATCCCTTGAAACAATTTCCTTATAACAGCCCCCAAACTGTCAGTGGAACAGAAAGCAGACAAGAAGACTGACCCCCAGAGGGTGGGGTTCCGCAGCAGGAAGGGCCGGGCTTTGCAGCCTAAAAGGCCTCTGGGAGGGCCCCAGCATGGAGCTACTCCTTAATGAAGCTGCTGATGGGGAGAAGTGGCCAGGGTAGACCAGGCCAGGCCAGGCAGCTGTGGAGCTGCTCACCCGAAAGCCAGAGGCCAGATCCTGTGCACCAGCCTCAGGTGTCAGCCCAGGCAAACATTCAGGATAGGGAGAGCAAGGCCAGGCATCCCCAAAGCAGGGAGGAGGGACACCTACTGAGGGCTGGATTCTAAGGCAGACTGAAGCCCCTTCTAGAGGTCAACAACCACTAGATACAGGTCATAACAACTGCCACTGCCCAGGGATGTCTGAGGGCCCAGAGGCATATCCGTGGGAATGATCCCAGGATCTGTAAGTGCCGTTGGCCTGTTAGACAGAGTCTACCAATCAAGAGGTCACAACTTGCTCTACTACAGCACCATCAGACACTCTCCTAAAAATGGGGGCCTCTCAAAAACTGAAATCACAAGGCAGAAAGTATCTTCAACATCAGAGTGGCAATGAGCATTCTCGGGGTAGCTGAGAAACTTATGTGACACCCTCATTCCCACATCCCCCTAAGCATCCCCAAACTTGGCTTTACGAACCCCAGGTCTAACCTGGTGCCTAACCACTTATAGTAAGGGACTGATTAAGAAGTAGGGAAAAAGATGGGAGAGTGGAGAGAGAAGGAAGGAGGGATGTCAGGACTGATGGAGGACAGAAGGAAAGATGGAAGAGGGGAGGATAGATGGATAGAAGAAAGGATGGGGCATAGGAGGGTGAGGCAGGGGAGGGTAGAGGAATGGCGGGAGTGAGGGAAGAGAGGGTGGAAGGGAGGGAGGCTAGATAGAAAGCATATTTGATGGGTCAGAAAAGCTTGTGATCAATGAGAACTTAAATTCCATTTCTTAGCTCTGACTGGAGATGGTACCCTGGGCCAGGGCTGGCTAACCTGCATCCATTCATCTCCACGTCTGACAGGAGAGGAAGAGGAGCAGGGCCTGAGGGGACAGAGTACAGATCCCTTGTCCCCAGCCTCTATCCGAGCACTGGGCTGCTGGCAGCAGGCTTGGCACAGCGCAGAGTGTGGCTCCAGCCTTCCACCTCCACCCGATGGCAGAGATTGGGAGACCAAAGACTCATTCAGCAGAGAAGGGATCAGCTTACCCCATGCTCCGGACACAGGCTGCTGCCCAAGCCTGCCAGCAGCAGTGCAGGGCGGGCCAGCAGAGGGACCAAGGGCATGGGGACAGGACAGTTCCCAGCCTTTGGGGAGCAATGCTAAGCAGGTGGCTGGCAGATGTCGGGTCATGGGGCTTGTGTCCTCTACCCACAAGGTCACACCAAACTTGTGTCTGAATCCACAGATTGATCCGACATATTGGAGAAGACTCCTCATTTGAGGGACTGGAAGAGGAGCAGCAGCCATTTCATCAATATGTATGTCAATGTCACTACAAGATATCCCCTAGGGAGACACAGCCCTAGCACCTCAGTGTCTCTCTGCCCAAGGGGTCAGGAGGACAAAGCCAGTCTCCCTGCTGTGGCTAACCAGAAGAAGTCTTACCAGACGGCTCACTCAAACCTTTCCTCCTCAATCTAGGACCATACCACAGGATGTGGCATCTCAAGAACCGAGGCTTCCATCAACAGCCTTTCATTCCCTCCTTCTCCTCCCACCTATCTTAAAGTCACAGCGCAGAAGAGATGGCTTCTCTAACACCCAGTGAAGATTTCTTAGCAAAATCCAGCTTGAGAGCCCAGCCTCGTGGTGCAGCACTCAGGAGGCTAAGGCAGGATATCTCAGGCTCAACACTAGCCTGGGTGTCATGTTTAAATCTGGAATGCCTCTACATACTCGTGTCTTAAATGTTTGCGCCCCTGCCTGTGGATTATTTTGAAGGCTTTTAGGAGCAGGACATGTCTGGGGAACTGGCTGCTAGAGGTTGGTTTTTTGAAAGTGATGCCACCCCTTGATCCAGTGGTCTCAGCCTTCGGCTGCACCATCATGGATGGGCCCTCTCCCACACCATACCTCCCTCCCCCATTCCTGCTGCTATGGAAGAGCTGTCTCTTATCACCACACCAACTCTATCATGATGGACTGAAGTACCTTTAAGTCCATGAGCCCAAACCCCTTCCCTCTATAAACTTCTTCTGTCATGTATATTTCTCTCTCTCTCTCTCTCTCTCTCTCTCTCTCTCTCTCTCTCTCTCTCTCTCTCTCTCACACACACACACACACACACACACACACACACACACACACACACACACGAGGAGCAGATGAGGAGAGGCACATAACAGCTAATACGCTGGGCCCCACAATAAGTGTGAGGTTAGCCTGGGCAACGTGATCAATGTCAGGATAACCTGAGCCACCTATAAGGACCTTCACTCAAAAACAAACAAACAAAATCAGCCCCTTGGGGCTGAACCCCAGGTGTTCAACACACATCCTTGAAAACTCATCTTCTAAGGCAGACCCTGTGTTTTCTGGGGTCATCTGAAATCTGCCTCTCACACTCTAACAGGCATCTCCTGCATCCCAGGGAGAAGTTTCAGGAAGCCAAGAATTGCAGGTGCCTTGACAGAGTGCCCAGAGCCCCATTCCCAAGGTGCACATCTCTCCCTCTGTTGCACTGGGGCAGCTCAGAAGACCTACTCCCCAGCTTACTCACTCCCATGCCTGGAGTCAGGAGTAGGGCCACCATCAAGGGCCTTCTGTCATCTGACTTGTGCCCTAGGGTTGAAGGAAAGTGGGACCCAAGCACAGGGAGCTCATTTCTTCCTGAGGGATGAGAAATCTCGCCTTTCTATGTCTAAACCTTGCAACTCACACATCTCTAGGGACTTAAGAGCAGAACACAGAGGATACAGGAGCTTCGCAGAGACATGGCTCCCTCTGCTCTATAATGCTGTTCCAAGATGGATAGACAGGAGTTTCTGGTGGGCAGGTCTGGTGGCACGCACCGGCCACCTGAGTCCCAGCCGCTGAAGCCAGACTTGCTGAAGGTCTTCTATGGTACAAGGCTGAAATGGCCTGGGCTGCCTCCAATCCTATCCCAGGGGATCACCTGAGAGTTGGGACCCTGGTGGGAGGGACTGGAGGGAGTAAAGAGCTTGGCCTCCCACCAGGAGGGAGTGGGAGCAGCGTGTGGGCTTCAGCCAGAGACTCTGCTAGCCAGAGAGGTTTCCAGACCTGATGACAAGGGACTCAAGAGTCACAAATCTAATGGTTATTTGCCCAACCTCTCAGTGGTACCAGGCAAGCAAGTTCTAGAATGTTCATAGCCTCTTCTCTTCCCACCTTGAAATGTTCAAGTTAGGACTAGTAAACTTTCTATGTTCTGTAAGCACAAATACATGCACACAAACACACGCATGTGTACACATGCATACCAAACACATACAACCTGCCACAGGCACACATATGTAAATGCAGTACAGTGATGACCAGGAGAGGAGCCAACTCCAATGTGAAGTCTGAATTTACTAGCGCTTTAGGGATTCTATCTTGTCAGAGCAACCAGAGACAAGATAGGACTGGCCTTATTGTCATGGTGTCGGAGAAGTGCAGAGAAGAGCAAAAGGGCTGAGGTGAACAAAACCAAGCGGCTTTATGATCACTTCCTACATGGTCCAGCTCAGTCTACAGGTAACAAGATAGTGCTCGGTCAATGATATCTTGGGGGAGGGAGGGTTAACCAACAGTACCCAGCACCCAGTACCCAGCACCCAGTACCCAGCACCCAGTACCCAGAACCCAGTACCCAGCACCCAGTACCCAGCACCCAGTACCCAGAACCCAGTACCCAGCACCCAGCACCCAGTACCTAGCATCCAGAACTGTGCTATCACTCTGTCACCTCCACCACCGTCATCACCAGTAGCAGCAGCGGCACTATCGTCATGGTTGGTTTAGAGCTGGAAGCCCCTTCAGGAATCCAGCCCCCTTAACTCATTGATAAAGAATCTGAATTGATAAGGAAGCCCGGGGGAGGGTAACTCGCCTGATGTTGGAGACAAGTGTCCTGAGTCTCAAAAGAGTAAAAGAGTCTCAGAGCCCAGATGTAGATGATTCCCAAAGAGTAGAGGGAAAGGAGACAGGGACCTCTGAGGAGGGCAGAACTCATAAAACCCCATCTTCTGTCTTGTCTACTCCAGCACGGTCGCCACAGACGCATGGTCACCACTGAGCCAGAGTCCTGCCAACGCAGCACCTAGCAAACACTGAACCTCTGGCATTGACCCTCACTGACTCTGAACGCCACCTCTAGGTGGAAGGTCCTGTTACGGTGCATGTTTTTTTTACAGACGTGGTCTCAGAAGAGGCACAGTGGCTTCACCAAGGATCACAGGTTTACACATGAGCTCACAAAGCACCTGACTCTTAGATTCCACACTGTGGCTCTACAGTACAGAGTGGTCTGTTTTACCTGTCCTAGAGTTTTCTGTCTTCTGTGCATGTATAATCCGGCCCCCTTTGGAGCTAGATTGCTAGACATGGATCTTGGTTTGGTTTCTTTTAGCCAATGAAATGTGATCAGAAAGAACATGTCAGTTCCTGGCAGGAGTCTAGTACACATCAGAGTCCTCTTACTGCGGTGGCAGTGATGAGAGACACTTCTAGATGAAGCCACCTTTACCAGGAAAACTGTAAAGAACAGAGGCCTCTTCTGTGCATCCTCAATGCACAGATACCTTGAGCAGGGAGTATGCTTGGCTGGAGGAAGCCATGTGAATGGGGCTGTTTGTTACTGCAGCATCTGTTGGCCTATGCTGACTGATGCAACCACTCTGCCTTTTCTTTACCCTCGAGCTCAAGAGTTGAGAAGCTAGGATCATCTCAGCCTCTCATAAGCCCCAAAGGAAACACTGTTTGAGCTCAAAATGAGAAGACACTCCTACATCCTATTTCTATAGAGACTACAAATGAAGAGCCACAGGAAGGGGTCACCAGGGATGCCCAGGACCCAAGTCTCAGGCCTCCGAGACCAGATCTTCCTCTCCATCTCTCTGTGTCATACCTCTGTATTTCTCTTCTCACTTGCTGCCTGATTGTAGTATCTTTCCCTACCCTACCCCCCATCTCTCTCTCAAAAAAAAAGAAGTCGGTCCTTGGACAACCTCACCTACATAGTCACCCAGATCAGAGACTCCTGGCAGTAGACAAGGGACTCTTCTCAGCTGAGACAGAAGAACTGAAAAGGGTTAGAACTCTCCCCTAAGAAAATATATGGTCTCCTCAGAGCCCAGAAAAACCAAGAAAGCTTGGACATCAGACCAAACCCCTGGCCACCTGCCCTGGCTCATCTGGGTACCTCACACAAACAAAATCCAGAAGCAATGGATACCAGCATTTTTGCCATCCTCACTAAGCCTGGGATGAATGTTCTTCTCGAGTCACCCTGGTGTCCAGCTTGAGAATCTGCTTCCATGCTCCGACTTACCCAGCACCAGCCCTGGTTCCCTAATCTTTACTCCCAACAGGTTGATGACCAAGGAGTCAGAGAACATCAAGCAGAGAACACCAAGATCAAATTCGCTTCCTGGCTCCTCAGAAACAGAGGAGCCATCCCCACCCTGTTACTGAAACTTGTTACAGAAAGCAGTGTGTTGGAACCCTCTGGAAGAATTTGGACACTGCTCTGTGCAGCATAGGCAAAAACAAAGCCCTGCCCCCACCCCAAGGGGTGCTGGGACCAGGGCATGGGGCTCAGAACTCAAGCCAAGAAACTAATGGGACTCCTGGAGCTTCACACGGTGGTGTCAGCCAAGGCCATGCTGGCAGCCTCCACACCAACCCTGAGAGAGGTGGGGGGCAGATTGGAGGAGGAGGGAAGCAGGGGCCAAACAACTCTCCACCACAACCCAGGACCCTCACTTCTCCCCAGTCAGAAACCCAGGGTTGAGCCATCACCTCTGGGTCACAGGCTGCATGGCACAGTAACTACATGAAGAAAGAGTTAGGTACAGCAAAGGAAAACCATTCGGCAGGTCCTACTCCATTATGTCTATGGATCCACATGAAGGATACAAACATACAGAGGGAAACGTGTGCAGACAGATGTACAACAATGGCAGAGTCTGCATGCTGACGGGGCAGGCTGCCCTGGTCTCAGAACCTAGTCCCAGAGCCATGAGACCCCATTTCTGTCACTTACGGGAGATCTGTGGTGCCTTTTTTTTTTTTTTTTTTTTTGGTTTTTCGAGACAGGGTTTCTCTGTGTAGCCCTGGCTGTCCTGGAACTCACTTTGTAGACCAGGCTGGCCTCGAACTCAGAAATCCGCCTGCCTCTGCCTCCCGAGTGCTGGGATTAAAGGCATGCGCCACCACGCCCGGCCCTGTGGTGCCTTTTTATGGTGACCCAAGACAGCTAAAACAATAGCCCCTCCACCAAGGAGTCCCTGAGAGGCCAGGTACTTCCTGGTCACAGTCTCCAGACAGAGCCTATTTTCAATATGGGCTCCCATCTCTTTCCTCTGTTCCTTCACTGTCTCCTGCTCCCAGAGTAGGCACAGATAAACTACACACTCCCCACAACTAAGAGGTCCCCACTTTTCTCTCTTGACCATTAGTCATAAAAAAAAGGGCATCTTTTTTCCTCTGAGCCTTAGCCAGGGGCAGCCCTGGGGTCTCTAGGCCCAGGGGGAATGCAGTCCAGGGGCAGGCAGCAAGGAGCGCACAGAGTGCAGAATAGCTATTCCCTGGCAACCATCCCAGCCTGGGCTCAGTCAGGCCAGGCAAGGAAAGGAACAGCAGAACCCTGATCTGCCCCACTATGGGCAGAGGGCCAGCTTCTCTGTCTGCAAATAGGAGCCCCTCTGTCCTGATAGGACCAGCTGACCTTTTAACTGGCCCGAGGTCCTTCCAGCTCCATCTCTTTACTAGGGAATTAGATCATGGGATGAGGGCTGCAGAACCAGCCACGACCTGCGCTTATCTGTCCTGCCTATCCTCTGAACCCACCTGCTACCCCAGGTTTCCCTGTCCAGACCCTGACCCTCTGTTCTCCTTCCTTCCCTCGGGCTCACCCCACCCATTCCTTCTGGTCCTTAATTACTCTACCTTTGATTCTCTTGGCACTTCAGAGCTCATGAAATATTTTTTAACATTTATCACTGCATTGCATCTGCACCAGGGAGATGGTGAGGCATTAAAAATGCCTTCCAATTGCCAAGTGTTCTTGTTAAAAATGCAAACTTCCCCAAAATGAGAAACGAAGAGACTGGCAGCAGCCTCTGAAACGATTGATTCCATCCTCAATTCTACCCCAGGCCCAGGCCACTCTGCCACTCAGAAGATGGGAACTGGGGGGTGTGGGGTGGGCCACAGTGGGAGATGAAGGCCCCCTGAGAGAATACAAGGGCAAGCCACCAATCCTGTGGTGCTACACATAAATTCACTCTCATGGAACCCCTGAATTCTAATCCTCCTTCCCTCCTCCAACCTCTCTGATATCTACTGATGTCTGTAGCATGGCTTTCTGAGTAGAGCCATACAGGAGGCTACCTGGACGAGGGTGATAGGGGACATCAGTACAAGGTAGATGAGTGAGAGCCCCAGGCTACGTTTTTCCTCCCCAGTCCAACTCCATCGACAAAGGAAGCTCCAGGTGGCTTTGGTGGGGAAAGGGTTTTGGCACTGGTGTCCTTAAGAAGGCACAGCCTTGGGCTGGTGAGATGGCTCACCGGGTAAGAGCACCCGACTGCTCTTCCGAAGGTGATAAGTTCAAATCCCAGCATCCACATGGTGGCTCACAACCATCCGTAACAAGATCTGGCGCCCTCTTCTGGAGTGTCTGAAGACAGCTACAGTGTACTTACATATAATAAATAAAATAAAAATCTTTAAAAAAAAAAAAAAAAAAAGAAGAAGGCACAGCCTGGGTCTGAGGAAGAAGTCATAATCTTGCCTTTCAGAAGATCTCAGTTGCCCCAATTTTAAAAACAGATACAGGGGACCCTCTAACGTTCTGCCATCCTGTGGATGAATCAGAAAACAAACCTAGGGCCAGAGTCAAGGGACCATCGCAAGGTCTAGCAAACTCTTTTCACAGCCCGCCCCCTTCGTCCCTCCAAACAAACAAATGGACTGTCACAGACTCCTCCAGAGCCACCTGCTCTGAGTATGAAATACGTTGGTGTTTGCAGCCACGTACCCACTCTGTGGCTTTTTTTTTCATCTTGGAACCCCACACCGAGTTCTCAGATACTTTTGCTGGATCTCCATGCAAGCTCACTTCATCTACGCACCCATGCTCCGATCTCTAGGAACACAGAGAGCGGCCTGGAGTTACCCAAGGGCAGGTTCCAGAGAGACGGAACAAGGACTGACAGCTGCACTTAAAGCCACCTCCTTTATGGATACTCCAGAGAACCAAGGTTACACAGGCCAGGGATGGCCAGTTCATTGAGAGCCTGGCAGCCAAGGGTCACCTACCTTCCATGCCATCCTCACGATGCCCACTGAAGTTGTCATAGGAATCCCAGCGGATGAGGGGGTCAGAAGTGTTATAGTCTACAGATACACTGGGCCCATTCTCCAGGTGTTCCATGCCTATGGGAACCAGCAGGAGACAGGAAGAGATTAGCACGTAGTAAAACAAAAGGCTAGAGCTCTCCAATGGGTCATCTCTAAGGAACCGGCTTGGTTTCTTGGATGTCTAAGGTGGGACAATGACTTGGGTTGCCTGCAAACCCTGGACATCTCAGACTAGGTCATAAGGGTAAATCAGGACAAGGTACTGAAAAGGGAGACCACACACCACACACACACACACACACACACACACACACACACACACACATATACACACACACACACACACACACACACATACTCAACACACACACACACACACACACTCAACACACACACACACACACACACACGAGAAAGCAAGCACCTACCCATGTATTGCCCTGGGGCAGGAGTAAGGGTCTGCCCTGGAGACTGGAGAAGGGAGAAGGGGCAGGCTTATCCTGAACCACCCATAGGTGGGGACAGCAGGGAAATTACAACTGTGACTTTGAAAAGGCACAGACTGGAAAGGTCAACCCAGGCCTGTCCCTGTCCCCTACTTTAGACATGCATCTGCAAGAACAGGCCAGTTCTCTTTTACATCCTCAGAGTCAGCACAGAAACCAGTCAGGCCATTCAAGGTAGTCTATTTTCCTTGCTTGGCAGTCCTTTCTTTAGTCTACCCAGAGTCCCTTTGCCTGTAACCTAACTTCATCTCCTCCCATTCTGTTCTCAAATAAGATGAAGTTGACTCTCTGTATTTAGAGTCCAGAAGAAAGCCTGTTTATTATTAAACTGGCCTTCAGGTTGAGCCACTTCGGTTCATAAATACCCACAATCCACCCAGCGCCTTTGAATGGTCTCTGGAGGTCCCTTCCATCTGCCAAGGCCCTCAGTTTCTGACTATAACAAGATGGTGACCTAAAGGGACCGGAACAGTTTAGTCACCTCGGCGACTCACTGTCTGCATTTATTCTTGTTATATAGAAAGTAAGGCGCTGGGTCAGGTGTAGCTGGGATCTTTACCTTGGCCTGCTCTAAATGACAAGGAACATCATGTTTACAGAGGGACCGTGTGTGGATGCTGAGGGTGATACAGGGACAGGTGAAGGTGCAGGGGAGGGACGGCAACTTGGTCTATACCTTGAATTTTCTCTGGTCCATAGGAAAAAACAAACTCCACTTTGCCATAGTCAGGAAATCGGTCATCTGAAAGAAAAGGAACACAGAAAATGGGCCACAGACTCCCAAAGAGAAAAGAATTCAGTCACACATGCATACATGGTTAATAATACAATAACATGTCTACATTTGCCTTTTTTCACGGAGAAAGCTGTACATGCGAAAAAAATATTTTGAGACAGCCTCTCATGTAGTCCAGGCTAGTCCCAAACTCGTTATGTAGCTAAGGATTGACTTCAACCTCTCACCCTCCTTCTGCCTCCATCCCTTGAGTACTGAAATTATGGGCTTCAGGCTTGGGGCTTCCCAAGCATACTAGGCAAGCATGCTACCAACTGAGCTTCATCCTCCAACCCTTCTCACACTGAAACTGTAGGTCCCACCCTTGCCAGAATTCTACTTCCTGAGGCAAACACAACCCTTCTGGTTTCTGACTACAATATTCCATCTTTAGCGCTCTAAGACACAGCCACCATTTATACCATTATTTCTAGAAATCAGTTCTAAGTAACCTTCTTGCCTCACCACTATGAAGATGAACCTTACTCTGCCCTTTTAATACAGGGTCAGGATAGATTTGAACTAAAAAACTCTCCTGCCTCAGCCTCCTGAGTACTACAGGCATACTCTACCACACCAGCCTCATTTCTTCTTAAATCGGAGTAGGTTTTCATTTTACTCCATTGATCCCCTCAGACACTTTGCTGGCTAGTTTTATGTCAACTTGACACAAGCTAGAGTCACTGGAGAAGAGGGAGCCTCAACTGAGAAGATACCTCCGTCAGATTGAGCTGTAAGTAATCCTGCAGGGAATTTTCTTAATTAGTGATTGATGGAGGAGAGCCCAGCCCATTGTGGGTGGTGCCATCTCTGGGCTGGTGGTCCTGGGTTCTATGAAAAAGCAGGCTTAGTGAGCTGTGAGGAACAAGCCAGTCAGCAGCACCCTCCATGGCCTCTGCACCATCTCCTGCCACCAGGTTCTTGCCCTGCTTGAGTTCCTATCTTGACTTTCTTTGATGATGAACCGTGATGGGGAAGCATAAGCTGAACAAACCCTTTCCTCCCCAGCTTGCTCCCAGCTCTGTGGTGGTTTGAATATTCCTGACCCAGAGAATGGCACTATTAGGACGTGTGGTCTTGCTGGAGGATGAGTGTTGCTTTGCGGGTGAGCTTGGAGACCTTCCTCCTAGATGCCTAGAAATAGTCTCCTGGAGGCCTTCCAATCAAGATGTAGAACTCTTAGCTCCTCCAGCGACAATGCCTGCCTGGATGCTGCCATGTTCCTGCCTTGCTGATAATAGACTGAAGCTCTGAATCTGTAAGCCAGCCCCAATTAAATGTTGTTCTCTCTAAGAGTTGGCCTTGGTTATGGGGTCTGTCCACAGCAATGGAAACCTTAACTAAGGCAAGCTCCAAGTTGGTCATGGTGTTTTATCAAGTTAATAATAACCCTAACTAGGACAGATATTGGCAAGGCTTCTGTTTGTGGGTTTGTTGATTCCCGATGGTTCTCCAGACTAGCACCATGCAAGAGGAAACTAGGAACCCCGCCCCCATACCATTCTCTCCGTGTCTCCTCAACCTCCTTCTGATTTTGTCAGCTCCACCTTCATCTCCCCTCAAGACTGATTATAATCTGTCCTGAAACTCACGAGGCTTCCCAGGTCGGTCCACTTGGCTTGGATGCAAAGAGTTCTCACAGAACAACCTTCTCTCCACGTGTCAGAGTACACAGGAGGGCCACCCCTCCTCTGGCTGAGATTACCAATCACTCCTTGTAGGAAGAGATTCCAACAAAGATCATATCTATTCTGTGGGACATCATCATAACATGTCTATGTTCATCTCTATGAACACCAATTCATTCTTGTTTGTGCCTTGAGAAACCATGAACTCTCAAGCGCGGGGTTTAACTGTTTTCTCTTTGTATCTCCAGGATCAACAATGTGTCTACCATGTTTTGTTTGTTTGGTTGGTTGGTTGGTTTGGTTTTTCGGAAGACAGGGTTTCTCTGTATAGTCCTGGCTGTCCTGGAACTCACTCTGTAGACCAGGCTGGCCTCAAACTCAAAAATCCGCCTGTCTCTGCCTCCCAAGTGCTGGGATTAAAGGTATGCACCACCACTGCCTGGCTGTCTACCATGTTTCAACATATAAATGATGCTTGTCGGATGGGTGGCTAGGTAAGTGAGTGTGCTAATGGGTGGATAGTGAGTGTATGTGTGGACAATGTATGCATGCATTAGCAGGTGAGTGTGGGATGGATAGATGTATGGATGGTAGATGGATGGGTGGATGGATGGTGGATGGATGGATAGATGAATTATGGATGGATGGATGGATGGATGGATGGGCAGATAGACCAATGTGTAGATAACAGAACAAATATGCAAGTGGATGAATGAAAGGTGTGTTAATAGGCAAATAAAGGAATGAATGTGCAAATGGATGCAAGCATGAATCCGTGTATGTGTGTGTGTGTGTGTGTGTGTGTGTGTGTGTGTGTGTGTGTGTGTGTATTCCAGGCCTGAAGATGATTTAGACAGAGCCTTAAGTGGGTAGAAGACGCCAGCCTCCCCTAACCAAATTTCTTCCTCCTTATTGCCACCATTCCCTCTGAGGGGATCCTTGTTTCCGGCCTCAGCTGGCCCCACAAGACATTTTAGCATTATCAAGACAAAACTACATCATGTTTCTCTTTGATCTCAGCACTTAATATTGATCCTGATATTAAGACACCTGGGAATGCTAGAAAACTGACTCCCGGTGGTCAAGGCGTATAGAAAAAGGGAGACAATGCAGAGCAAGCAGTAGAGAAAGGTGGGAGGCACAAAACATCCCAGAGGTCCTGGGGTGAGAAGATGGACCAGAAAGGAACTGAGCTTGGTCTCTCTTGTAAACTGAATTCCTAGACCACCCCAACCTAAGTCCTGACCGGTCACATTCTCCCTCAGTCCCCTCACACTGTCATCTCTGAGACTGGACAGACCACATGGCTCAGAGAAGATGGTTCCTGCATCTACTACATCATCTCACACTGGGCTCTTCTCCTGCTACAAGAAGAGGCAACCCCATCCTGCCCCTGTCAGGGAGCCCACCTTTGAAGGCCTCATCCAAATCTTCCTTCCCAAAAACAACCCCCAAGTCATGGATGGCACAGGTGTGGAACTGCACTCGGAAGATGACGTCTCGAGCCGGGCTCCGGAACTTCTTGTGATAACACTTCAGCTAGATTGGAAGGGGGCAAAGGGGGGAAAAGTCAAGTCTCAGGGAGCCTCCCAACTGGCTTCATCAGCTGAGTCCCAAGTCTTACCCCAAACCCATAAGAAAGAGGTCACCAATACCAAAAAAGCTCTCAGAGCTCTTTGGGAAATTTCTAGAACACAAGAGAAGGCGAACAGTCTGGCGTTGTGGGGAAATGCACTCCCAGATGTTCCCGAATAGAGGAAAGCGTACAAAAAAGGCAATGTGCCTTAAGCAATAGCAAGCAGGATTGGCATTAGGACTGGGCATGTCTTTGTCACTAGTCTAGAGCTAGAAGGTCACAGTTCACATTGAGTGACAGTTCCATGAAGATGTCCCAGAGCAAAAGATGAGGCTAGGAAAAGAATGTTCTCTCCAAGGGAGGAAGTTGGACCATGATGATGTGTGTCTGGGAGGGAGACAGGAACCCACAGTTCTAAACTCAAGCTTACAGGGGAACAGTTGCATGCCCCATGTCCCCAGGGTAGGTCAGGAACAAGACAAGAGAAGGGATACTTGAGGAGGAGAGTGGAGCTCACCAAGATGTCTCCCTTCAAGAGCAGCCCTGGTTCAATGGTGATACAGATGCTGGCCTGGCTGTCTCCAGGGATGTTGCTGAGGGAGAGAGGTGTTGAAGGAGCTCTGCTGAAGGAACATCCTCAGCTCTCCCTTCCTCCTGCCCCACCCCATCCTCCTTCACAGACCACTTACTAAATGCCAGATGTGTACACAGGTTGCATGGCTTGGTAGATGCGGAGAAAGGGCCGGCACCCTGCCAGAGAAGGGAGTAGGGTGGTGTGAGGTTAGAACCAGAAATGGTTGGAGGGAGGAGGGGCAAAGGGAAAGGAAAGGAGGGAAAAAGAAAGAGAAAAGGGGGGCTGGAGAGATGGCTCAGCGGTTAAGAGCACTGACTGCTCTTCCGAAGGTCCTGAGTTCAATTCCCAGCAACCACATGGTAGCTCACAACCATCTGTAACGAGATCTGGTGCCCTCTTCTGGAGTGTCTGAAGGCAGCTACAGTGTACTTAAAAGAAAGAAAGAAAGAAAGAAAGAAAGAAAGAAAGAAAGAAAGAAAGAAAGAAAGAAAGAAAGAAAGAGAAGGAAACACGAACATAAAGAAAGCCTAAATTCCCTTCTCGGTCATTTTAAGTAGGCAAAACATCCACTCCTCCAGTGTCTTCTGCCACTAGGCATGGCCAGGTGCCAACCTGACATTGCAGAGTAGGGTTAAGCTCACTGAACTCTTCTGAGAGCCTCACACAAGCCCAGATGACACTATAGCTTACCACCCAAGAAGGAAACAGAGGCTGGAGGGAAGGGATGGGGCAGGTACCTCCTTTAGACTCAAAGTTGGGGATGCCGTGCATGATCACATGATGCAGAAACAAAGGCTTGTTGTTCATTTTGATGGAGCCAGAGAGCAGGCCGCTGAAGTAGTGCACATATCTGCACGGGATAAGGTGTCATTAGTGAGGGGACTGTATAGTCCCTTCCAGGCATCCACTCACCCAACCAGCCATCTACACAGCCACCTGCTCAACTATGTATCCACCCATCCACCCACCAGCCTTTCCACACATACATCCACCTACCTATCCACTCACGCACTCATCCACCCATGCACTCACCTATCCATCCACTCACCCATCCATCCTCCACCCACCCATCCACTCATCCACCCACCCACATATTCACTCACCCACTCACCCACCCATCCTCCCCATCCATCCATCTATCCATCCATCCATCCATCCATCCATCCATCCATCCACCCACATATTTATCTACCCCTCTATACATTCATTATTTATGCATTCTTTCTTTAAGAACACCACTGTAGGCTTCTATCTATCCCCATACACATGACACATGCACCCACCCAGGCCACATGATAGTTGAGTTTTCTCAGCCAGGGCACGCCTCCAAACTTGCTGAGCCCCAGGATAAAAAGGAAAAAAAAAAAAAAATCTGCAAATTTCAGAGCCTGGAACTCACTTGGCGTTCTCTAGCACCCTCTTGTGGCGCACATGAGTATCTCCCTCATGTCTCATTCCCAGCTCAAGCATCAAGCAAACACCCCAACACCCCTAACAACTTAACTGAGGCAAACCTTGCTTATGACTATTCCCATAGACCCTGATATATTCTCTCTGTATCTCTCTCTTTCTGTCTCTCTGTCTCTCTATCTCTGTCTCTCTGTCTGTCTGTCTGTCTGTCTCTCTCTCTCTCTCTCTCTCTCTCTCACACACACACACACACACACACACTGAGAGAGAGAGCAAACAGTAAAAGTTTGATAGCTACAGTACTTATTTTATTTCTTCCTAAATGTATGGAATTTTGCATATTAACTTCTTGACTTGGGATCTGAGATAATTAACTTCCAATAAGTATCCTAACTCTAAGCTGGTTTGTAGTTGGGTTTTTGTTTCTTTGGGGGTTTTATTTATGGTGTGTGTGTGTGTGTGTGTGTGTGTGTGTGTGTGTGTGTGTGTGTGTGTGCGTTGCTAGAGATTAGACCTAGGGTCTCCTGCATGCTAAGCAGTCAACAGACTGAGCCCCATGAGCAGCTTCAGAAACCTCCCAGCTCTTCTAATAAAAATCTTGCTGCTGGGACAGAAGAGCTGGGCCACCTCGTTTCTTTCCAGCAGAGACAGAAAACCAGGTCCAGAAAGAGTTGTGACACACACACATCAAGATCACACAGATCAGGGGATGGGAGAGGGAAGGAAAGAAGTCTAGACTTTGAAGCAGCTCCAAACCACAGGTCAGTCCTCTGGTGCTGGCTGGTTGACATTTCCTCCTTTTCTCATTCTCTAGAGAACCAGGTTGAACCAGACAAACCAATCAAATGCAGCCTGGGACTCTATAAGAGCCAATAGCTCCACAGGAGGGTAAGACTCTAATTATGACACCAGAACTCTCCCCGCCCCCATCTCTTGGCCCCCAGGCCCTCCTCCAGTCCTCAGTCCCTGAGGCGGGGTGGGGCCGTCTCAGTCTCCCCTAGCAAGATAATCTGATGGGCACTGCCAGCTCCTATTCAGGGCCCTGTCCAGCCCCCCCTGGCCCGTTACTCAAACCGGAAACCTGGAATGGCAGGTTTCCATCAGATCTCCTGACCAGGCCAACAGGATGTGTCTGTGTTCTGGGGACAATGAGTCCCGAGAGCGGGTGACAATGAGTGAGTGACCCACAGGCAGAGCCCCTCCCGCTCTCTCCTTGCTTTTCCCTGTCCAACTACTGGGTTCCCTGTGAGCACCGCTGACAAGGGAGCAGAGAGAAAGTGGCGGGGAATGTTCCGGAAGCCAATGGCTGCACTTTCTCATGTGTGTAGAGAAGGTGGCCTGCCCACAACACAGGCACTGGCCCATAGGATCTGTTGGCAGACACGAATAACGCACGCAGTCAAATTCATGTGACAACCGCATTGCACGCAGGCATGTGAGGAGAATTGGACCTCTTCTCTTTCTCATTGGGGGAAGCTTGGTCTCTGCGGCTCAGAATCACAGCGACTGTTCAGCCCACTGTCTCCAAGCCACAGGGAGACACAGGGATGCTCCACATCCTTATTCGTAAGTAGACTGTAACCTTCAGGACCAAAGGTGACTGAGACCAAGCTGTCGTGTGCGCATGACAGAACCCCCCCAGGAGCTGGTGCGTGGTATCCGACCTGCACTGAAGGCTTCTAGGAGGCTGGTAGTCAATGAGGATGTGCTGTTGGAAGGTGCTGGGCTCCTGGGTACCTGGCAAGTACTTGTGCACTTGTATTTGGGCTTTCAACTACAATGGCAATAGTCCTCAGGACTGACTGCAGCTCTGATCCAGATAAGCAAGGTGGAGACATGGATGTGTGTTGGGGATCCTCAAGTATAAAGAGGCAGAAAAGGCCCTTGGAATCTACAGCTAAGTCCTTAGGGGCTCCAGAAGCCATGGGACCCTTTAGTCTCCAGCCTTCCTGCCTGCTCTGCCCAGCCCCCCTACCCTTGGTCAGGTCTCCCCACTTCCACCCCACCCACTCAGACCTTACCCCTGGCATGCGTTACTCTGAGCCAGCCCCATTGGCTGCCCGTCACTCTAGCAGTCATGGTTTGAATTTTCTTCAAAACCACCTGTTGGCCTCTGTGGCAACTGTCTGCTTATAAGCAAGCACTTGCCCACACACGTCCTTGTGTGAAAGATTTAGTGCCTCGTCCTTGGTGTGAGAATGGGGTTGAGCCAGCACAGGCAGGTAGCAGGCCCACCACACACAGCCATAACAGAATTCCTACTTTCTAGATCTCCAGCCTAGGCTCGGGCTTGCTATGACTGCAGTTGACTCTTGATGCTGCTCATGGCCCCTCTGGGTCAGACATCACTGAATGTCACAGGTGTCACCCACAGGCAGATCCCTGCAAGGTAGCAGGTAACATTGCCAGACCCGACCCTGACTCCCAGTGTCCCAGCTCTTGCCTACATTCCAGCTCAGCCACCACTCACTGTGGCTCCTGGCCCTGGTTCTACCCTGACTTCCAGTGTCTCATCCGTAAAAGAAGGGTCCCCTGAATATCATCAGTGGCCCAGATAGGGCTTCAAAGCCACCTCCACCAGAGATTCCAGGCTGTCTCCATGAAAAGAGCCAGTTCTGTCCGTCACCCTCCATGCCAGAGCACTCCCCAGTGTGGGTCTTCTCTTTCTTCCCTCCTTTCTCTCTCTTCTGATTCTCTTTCCCCTTCTCTATTCCATTTCTCCTGCTCTCTCTCGCGCTCTCTCTCTCTCTCTCCCCTCTGCCCTCTCTCTCTATCCCTCTGTTTCTGCCTCTCTGTATTCTCCCCCAACCTCTGTCCTTCATTTCCAATTCCCCCCCCCTCTCCATTTGTCTTTTGTTTGTGTGTGTGTGTGTGTGTGTGTGTGTGTGTGTGTCTTTTTTTGTCACTTGTTTAATGCCTATACTCTAAAAAGAACCACAGCTCCCTCAGGGAAAGAAAGGGACTCTGTTCTGTCAGCCTGGATGTCCCAGTACCCACAGCTACAGCAGAGTTCTTCAACTGTGGCAATGAATGACTCCATCTGGTCCTGCTTCCTGTCTGGGTTATCATTATGACACTCCAGTAAGAACGTATGGCTGGGGCCCTTAGCAAAACATTATAAATTCTTCCTTATAGAGCTATCTATGACCTCCCAGGACAGGCATTAGGGACATCAATGTATATGAACTCATCCACAGGCTGGAATGACCCTGCCACCAGGGCCAACCAAGAACAGCATGTGTCTTCCTTACAGGGGGACCTGCTCCCCTATAGTCATGCCGTAACAGCATGTTTTCTGCTAGAGGCTGCCAAAGCCAACTGACACCCCAACCTATGGGCACCACCATACCTGTGTCACCGCAGGATAAATGTCCATGCTTGATACACCCTCAATTAAGTAGCTGTCCACCCCCTGAAAGTGCACAAGGCCAGTATCCACCACAGGAAAGCACAGATTGGGCTGGTCCCAGGCACCCACCTCCTCTGGGATGGCTGGCCAATGGGCACAATCTTGTCCTCATAAAATCTCTTCATTGCAAACCGGTCCAGAGCCTGGTCAGCACTGTGGGGAGACACAAGACAGTCAAAGTAGCCCACTCCTACACCCAAGGGCCTCTTGTCCACTCCCTCAGAGCCCCACCCCCAAGCTTGTACAGCCCCTCGGCCAATTCTGGTCACCATGGAAGGTCATACCCCTCCTCCAAACATGCTACACTGAGAAGCTTTCAGGAAGAGCATGCTCAAGCATCTCCAATCTGTGTGGCAAAGGACTCAGACAGGGATTCTACAACCTGGCGGCCTGGGCACCTATCTCTAGACTGCTACTAATTGGCTCCGGGGACGTAATCCTTTCCATCAAACCTCATCCCCCTCATCAAAGGAGGCTTAGAGGAGTTTGGATGAGGTGATTGACACCCAAAGGGCTTGCCAGCCATGGGTGCATGCGTGTCCACTCAACAGACACAAGGACCACTGAGACCCCACACACAGCATACAGAGATAATTCTGGCAGTCCAACAACTTTCAGTCCTGTTTAGAGTAAATGCAAAGTCCTCGTTAAGGCCACCAAAGCCATTGTTCTCTGTTACCTGACTGTCCCCAAGCCTTCTCTGACTCTATGGTCACCTGTCCCTTTTATTCCACCCACAGCTCCTCTCTAAGACCTACAGAAATCCTTTATGCCTTTAGAGCCACAGGTCCCCTGGCCACATGCCCAAGTCACTTCTGGTCTCTGTTTGCATAGCCACAACCATGGATGCTGCTTAGAGCCTTGATTGGTATTTGAAGTCCTCCAGGGCAGGCCCTGGGCTGTAACCTCTACATTCTTTCAAGCGCCATTATAACATGGTCCTGGACACAGCAGCCTCTGGGTAGCCACGCTAGATGAACGAGCCTTCAGCCTCTGTGCTGAGTGGTGTCAGAATGGAATCTGCATACTGGCTGGTTCCCGTTCTTTCTCCCAAATACCCAGGCCAAAAGACATCCCCGCCGTGAGCTTGAGGTAACTTCCAGATTGTCCCCTGAGCCCAATTCTGATGCAATTATCTCTTTCTGACTCCTTCCTGGATCATCGAGGGGAACAGAAGGCAACTGAGGGAGAATGAGTAGCTCAAAACTGTTGTGTGGGTGTCTTCCACATGGGAGAAGATGCTCTTCCCTGTCACCAGCTGTTTCCATCCTGCCTCAGAGCTGGGGGACACTGTGTCTATCTCTGGGGGCTCCTGCACCTTTCGTCTGTCCTGCTCCTCCATCTGAGGGCAGCTCCTTGCCTCAAGGTGGGAGAGGGTTCCCCCACATCATCGCCCAGAGCACAGAAGCTGGGATAAAAGTCAGCTGACCTCTCACCTGGCTGAAATGTTGCTGTAGTGCAGATACGCTGCAATAACAACCCCAATCCTGCCTCGGTTTCCCTGAAAGAGGCAAAAAGCAATCACTGGTCAAAGAGGCCCTGCTGTCAAAAGTCCACCCCAAAGCCTAAGGGCCAAGGATAAGAGAGAAGGGTGCTGTTCTGCAGAAAGAGGAACATTGGGGAGGGATGCAAGAAGATGGGAGTCAGAAAAGCCAGTGCACCCTCCTCTGCTAGACACATAAGTCACTGCCCTGCCCCCATGTGTTGGAGGTATACTCTTAGGCAGAAGCTATCATGTTCTAGAATGGAAAGCACAAATGGGTGGGTGAGCACAATCACATAATCTGAACACCAGGGCAGGTGTGCACATGCAGTTGCACACACACAGGTACGTCGTGCTCACGTGGACAGCGCCTGCTCTGACCTTGTTGTGGAGAACCACGACATTGTGGGGGTCTGCATTGAGCCAGGTGTCCATGGCCTTACAGACACTGCATATCTTCTCCAGGGCTGGTGTGTGCAGGTCAGGCCAGCCGAATTCCAGGACCTGTGATTGAGACATAAGTAAAAAAAAGAAAGCCTAGGAACTCCATCAAGCCAGTCAGCACAATATGGGGACAGTCACCAGCAGCCTGGCCTCTGCTCCTGTCCTGCCTACCATTCCTGCTGACAGGCAAGGCTTAACAAGCAAAGGCCATGACCTGGGACCCAGGCTCAAAGTAGAGTCTTAGGCAAGCCATGTCCCTTTCCCAGAGCTATTGTCCTCACAGGGGTGTGCCAAAATTTACAACATGAGACTGTGATCTCAACGCTTCCAGAAAGGCCAGAGACCAGCCCTTCAGCTCCCCTCCAAGGCCAGTTCAAGGCTGACAGGGTGTCAGAGGAAAGGAAAGGGTCCCCCGATGCTCATAGTCCTTTGGGTACACAGACTGCCCATTCCCGGGCCTCTGAGAGAAGTCTGAAGTGTGCAGAAGTGGGGCTTCCCAGTGGCCTTCAGCCCTCAAGGCCTCTTCCAGTCCTCTCTAATTTCACAAAACACTAAATGAAAAGAGCTGCTATTTGGCAGGGTCCACAGAGCATGCCTAAGCCAGCTGTCCACTTTCAGACACACGATCTGAGGCCCAGAGCAGTCTATTGCTTGCTTAACATCCCATAATGGCAGGCACCAGAATCCAAAATAGAAGCCAAGGTCCCCCTCTCTAAACACCCACTTAGCAAGCAAAATAAACCCTGGGGACAGGCACATATAGATAAATCACAACCCCAGCCCCACTCCTAGAAACCCTGTGTATTCCCCCTCTAGGACAGATGAGGTCAGAACCCACTGTGTGAAATTTCAGTTGTTGGTACTCCAGTTCATTTTGCTGATCTGAGATGCCCTTGAACTTGGAACTGTCATGGCACTAACATAAGAAGGGACGTGTTCTCTCTCCTGCTAGCCCAGGCTAGGCCAGGCTAGGCCAGGCTAGGCCAGGCTAGGCCCAGTCTTCCCAGAACAGCCACGGACTCACCTTAGCATGCAGCTTGGTGATGTCAGGCCTCTGTTCAGAGAGGTTGAATAGCTAGAAAGAGATAGAGGGAAAGAGCAGTAAGAGTGAGGGGGAAGATGTTGTGAGAGGGAGTCTGTCCCAGTTGTCAGGAGCCCGGCCACAGGCCAGCCATGAGCTCTATACCATGACTCCTATACCTTCATCACTCTCTCCACTAACAGAAGTTTCCACCACAACACACATGTTGGCCAACAGGATCAGCAGTGAGTTCTCAGGAAAGGTGGAGGCTACCACATTCAGCCGAGCTCCCTTGCAAGCGAACATCCTAAACTTGGGATGAGAAGGGATGGAGCCTCGCCCACTGGTGCTGAGTGATAATGGGCATCCCTCTCTGGCTTTAGTATCGAATCCCCCAACAAGACTGCTTCTCCGTCTTCTACCACATGGAGTCTACTCATATCCCAAAGCAGACCCTGTCTCCCATGTTCCTTGAACCCCCTTAAAGTGCTGTGCAGAATTGCCCGCCTCTATCTCATGACCACAAGTTTGGCAGTCGCTGTCATATACCTGGAGGAGAGCAGACAGACTCTAGAATGGACAGGAGGGAGGGGGCTCCGGCAGAACACAGACATCCTAGAACTCTGTATTCCTGAAGCCAGAGGACTCCAGATACACCCAGTACCATTAAGGAACACACTTAAATGACATTAACAATGTCACAGAGCTGGCTTCACTCCCTCAGCCCATTTTGCAGATGGGAAAACTAATGGCTAAGATCATACATTCAGCTATCACGGAGGCAGAGTTTAAAGCCAGGCACTTCACAATGCTCATCACAAATGATGGATGGACTGCTACAGAGGTCTTCGACATGCTCGTCCACTCAGAACTACAGAATCTGGGACCGTCGCAAGTAGTTAGGGATCTTGTTAGGAGACAGATGTGATGCAGGGTGATCGTAAGAGAACAACCGATGTCCTTATAACCAGAAGGTGGAGGCAGTGAATTGAGCCATGTGGCCACAAGCCAGGGAATGTCTGGAAGTGCTGGGAGAGGCCAGGAGTGAGAAAGAGGAAAGGAAGGCAGTTTTCTCCAGGATTCAGGGGAACATGGCCTCCCTGACACCCAGATGCCCAGCCTCTAGAACACATTCCTGACATTTTAAGCCAAAGAGTGTGTGACTGTTTGTTCCAACAACCCCAGCACCCCTTGTGCAACCTCCTCAGCCCAGCTCTGTTAAATGTGACAGGCAGCACCCAGGGGCTCAGAGACCGCAGTCCAGCGCGGGCCCCCCACCCACCAAGGGAGTCTAGGACTCCCTTGAGAAAGGACCTAAGCCACCTTCCTGCTGTAGAGTAAATCTGCCAGGCCATCAGGTAACTCTAGCCAGCCATAGGGCTCCCAAAACTACGCATGCCCAAGTCTGCTCCACCAGAAGCAACTTCACACAGAGACTTCAGCTCTCTCTCTCTCTCTCTCTCTCTCTCTCTCTCTCTCTCTCTCTCTCTCTCTCTCTCTCCAGGGCTGTTCTGAAGGTAAAGAGGCTATCAGAGGACCTGGCTTGTAGTGAAGGCACAGCAAAGTGTACCTGAGTCCTTATTCTCTTCTTGTCAGCCCACTGACACATTCACACATTCTCACACTCACACACATGCACTCACAAGTGCTCACACATTTTCACACTCCAATAACACACAGCTGGCTCCAGGTGTTACCCTCAACTGCACATGCTCTCCCGAGAATCGGCTCTCTCTAAGACAGAGTGAAACCCTGGGCCTTGCAGGATACCCAGGGTAGGGAAGGGAAGGGCGCTGGCATGGGGAGTGAGTGGGCAGAGACTCTCGGTGTACAAGAAGTGAGCAAGAGGAAGGGTGAGGCCCACCCACCAGGTAGTTGCCCGCATGCTTGGACTTCAACATCTGAGCCACTTCACGGAGGTTGCTGCGGAAGTTCTCCTCATTGGCTGTGCTAGGGAAGGACACGGCGATGATGCGTTCGGTGACATACACCAGGTCCAGCTCACAACTGTCTTCCATGGCTCGGCTCACACTCATGTTTCTAGAGAGACTGAGTAGAGGATGAGCCCAGGTCAGAATCCAAGGATATGGCCCCATCTCTAATGCCCAGGCAGGCAGGCAGAAGTTTCTTAAAGGATCCTGATGGGGAAAGATGGCACTCCCCAGGGACCCTGGAGCAGAGCCCTGGTCACCTCCATGCACTCAAACTGAGAAGACAGGAGGCCTGGGGAAGGGGCAGCTCAGGTGATACGCTCACCCTCACACAGCTGGAACCGAGACAGAGCCCAGGCACATTCCAGCCTCCCTAAGGCAGGCTGACCCCTGCACTCTGTCCCCAGATCTCCCTGCAGAGATCATTCTTGGCCCAGGACTCCCTCATTCCTAGAGACCAGAGAAGTAAGAGAGGGCGGGATGTTTGCTGCAGTAGTGGCCAAGCTTTATATTCCAGGGAGGGGTCCATGTTGCCCGCTGGGACAGCTCTTCCCCATCCTCCTCCTCCCTCCCCATCCAAGCTGTACTCCTCCCATGAGGAGTAGGCAACACTTCTTGTTTTGTTAACCTTCTCTGTACTATATAGCAGTATGGGGTTGAGGCTGGAGCAGGTTAAAAGTAGCAGATCCTCTGGTGGTGGGGACAAAAAGCCCTGGGACATCAAGGGGCCTAGAAATATCTAGATTCCACCAGGGTTGACATGGTCCTAGATGTCTGGATGGGTGTAGAGAGAAGGTAGCTGAGGACAACCTTCTCTGTTGAAATGACAGGGGTAGCTGCCCAGTTAAGAGTTGGACTTGAATTCTAATCACTCCTGTCTCTCTTGTATCTCAGCAACAGCTGGGCTACAGCTCTGACTATTGGTCTACCCAGGGGCCAGAAGCCACCTGCACATTTACCTCCAAACGCTGATACAAAGTAGCCTGAGTACCCTCCACTCTCCATAGTCCTGGCTCTAAAAGTTCTGCACCTCCCTCAGAAAAACTCATAAACCCAGACCATTCCTTTCTAGCCTTTCCCTCTGAGAGTCAGGGGAGGGAGAGGGGCCAAGACAGGCATGAGTCAGAGGTGGCCATCCTGGGGTAGTGACCAACCAGCTCCACTGTCAGGATGGCTTCCAAGAAAGCTACAAAGGTACAACAGTGCCACCAGCTGGACATGACTGGCATCACAGCTCTAGGTGTACCAAACTGTGAAAGGGATGGGGTTGGAGGTGGATGTTTAAAACAACCTTGATCTATAGGACCTGTAGGCAGAAACTATGACTAGAATCCTTACACATTTTGTGAGGCTCAGAGTGAAGGTAAGGAAGAAGGAGGTGGGGTGTGGGCAAAGCCTGGGGTCCTCCTGAGTGTTCTTTTCCTGTGTAGAGAATGATCACTCTACAGACTTCCATTAGAGACCGCCATTAGAGACCTCAGCCACAAAGAGACAGAACCAGCCAGCATGGGCCTTGATGGTGGCCCCTGAGGGCCACTTCTGGGCAGTGAATGATCTTGAATAAGTCACTGCAGACACTCAGCAACTCATTTGCCAATACACAGACCTTCAGTGCCATTACAGGGACTAATGAGCTAATGTGGGGAAATAGAGTCCACCTCAAGGTCTGGTTTGGATCTCACAGTGATGAAGGCCAAGGGCCACCAACTCCAGGCCTCTCACTACAGCTGTACAGCATCAGTCTCGGGATCCAGGATGGGACACGAGAATGCCCATTCCCCATTCCTTCCCCATGTGCCAAGTATACCTGATAGGCTGTAATTGTGGTTGTGGCTGTATGCTTGGAGAAACTCTCATGGAGCCCTAGAAAAGAGAAAATGCACAGTATTACAAGAGATGGGGAGGAGCAGAAAGGAAGCTGGGTCATGGCCACCCACAGATCCTCCGTGAACAACACTCCATCCCTACCACCCTAACACCCCAACACCCAAAGTCACAAAAACCCAAAGGCCAAAAGGACCTGCTGTGGGCAAGACCCAGACAGATGGAAAGAGGACATCTCTGATCAGAGACATACAGCAACCTGAGTGGCTCCTCCCTGCCAGAGACACGCTTACCAACAGTGGCTGGGTTTGCAGAAACCCACCTTACTCCTCCACCAGGCACCATGATAGTAACCTCAACTAGAGATCACAGACAGCACCTGCCTGTGCCCTGGGAAAGCTAAGGATATCTACACTCGAGCCAGCCCTGAACCTGCGTCCTCTGTCACTGCTGTCCCTCCTCTAAGGACACAGCACTGAGTCACTGGCTCAATGGAAAGCTTTGAGACAGAGCAGCACATGTGTGGTTTATAAAGGGAATCCAGGGACCCACATTTCTAAGGATCTGTGCCAGCTATCCTGGCTCACCTGCCCCATGTCCAGGACATCGATGGCATAAAATTCAGTGGACAGACCCACGTTAGTGACCCAAACTTTGCAGAGCAGCAGAGTGACATTAAGACTGTGGCTCTAGATTCCAGCATCTGGCTGGGCAGCCAAGGGGACATTTAGCCATCCAAAACCTGGTGAAATGTCACCAGCATGTCACAGTGAGACAGGGCAGCCCTCAATAGCTTGTACGGGCATACAAAAAACACAGATGAGACTCATCACTCAGTGGCTGGCACTTGATCAATGACTGCTGTCACTTTAGCTGTCATTCTCTCATTAAGAAGAACTGAAAGAGAAATTCCTGGAAGGGAAGGAACAACTGTCCTAAAAAAAAAAAAAAAAGAAAACCTCCTTTCCTTTCCCTCAGCAACCACCATCCACTCTAATGCATGCAGGATTTGGGCACCCCAGTTCTGAATTCCTGGGCTCCACCAAGCCACCTTTCCTGGCTACCAAATGATAGCATCCCCTTGGAGGCAGCAAGGCTAAAGTACTTGCAAGGACAAAGACATAAGACAGTGGTGACTCACCCTAGGAGTTTGATGATGCGGCAGGACTCAAACTCTGACCTGGACTTGGTCACAGAGCCTAAGCGGAGAGTACTGGGCTCTGAGGTCCAGCTCCGCATGGAGTACAGAATCAGGGCCCCTGGCTGCAGAAAGGCTGTTCACCCTGCCACTGTGGGGCTGCTCAGAGCTCAGCAGAGCCCACAGTGCAAGGAGGCGCTAAACAGGGCTGTCCGGAGGAATGATTCTCAATCTCTCAGCATTTCTGGCCCTAGGACTCAGGGTTGCATGAGTCAGGCTAGGGCAGGGGAGGCGGGGACCAGGGGTGTTTGGTTTTCAAAACCCTAAACCAAGCTGTTCCAAAACTCCCCACCCCAAGGCACACAGAAAGCCAACACTTCATCTATCCCATTGCAATGGTCTCTAATGAGGAGGCCCTGACTCTCCTCAGGCCCTGGGCCTGGCTCCAAGCCCCCAGGGCCACCCTGCTATAAATAGCCCCTGGGGTTTCATCTGCTATGTATCCACAGCCACTCTTGAAGGAAGCCACCACAGCTGCTTCGAACAACTGGAAGCCACAACTTAGCCAAAGCTTACGGTGCCGCCAAGATCAGGGTCAGGCACACGCAAGGAGCAAGGAGCGGGGAGGAAGACAATAGGCCAATTGAGCCAGGGCTGGCAAAGGAAGTGGAGAGCCAAGCAGCACTGGGAGCCTCTGAAGGCACAGGGCTAGGAATGCACAAGACCCAGAGACCAGGTTTCCAGCCCAGTTCCCCACCATCCTCCGGCCAAGGTTATAACACTCCACATTCCTAAATCCCGACTGGACGATAAATACTTGGCCCAAACAGAGTCTGGCTCTGCCGCCTCCAGAGGTGTGATAACCAAAGTCCAAACACTTTACAGCTGGGGTGGCTGGGACAGAGATGCAAAGGAGAAACTGCCCTGGGCAGGGGATAGGAACCAACAGCTGGACTGTCACCCCCTGATGAATCACAGGGCTGGATTGCCCTCGTACCAACAGGGCTTCCTGTTTTCTGCAAGGTTTGGGGACACATGACCCTCGCCAGCAGAAAGCAAGCTTGCACGGGGACTGTGGACTCATCATGAGCTCAGGACATCAGTAAAGGGGCAAACGCGCCCCTCCTGAGAACTCCCTACGAGACAGCAGGGTAAATTGAGGCCTGGAGTCAGCTCTGTGCCCCTCTCACGGCGGACATCCTCTCACTGGTCAACCATTCACTGTTTAGCTATGCTCTGGGCACCTGGGAGTAGAAGAAGAGACGCCCAAGCCTCACCGTCATTCTGTACAGTGAAGCTAACCGTCAATCACCCTCATTCTGTATGGAGAAGGTGACTGTCGATCTACCCAGTGAGAGGAACAGCAGCGGGAGTGTCACATGCTCATCAGTAAAACGGGTACAACACAGGGCTCAGAAATCTCTTACCTGCCCCACTTGGAGTCCCTGGGGGAGGTTATTTTTAAAAGGAAAATAAATTCTTGGCCTGCCTGTAATCCCATTCTTTTCCCCTCTAGGGAATCTCAAAACGCTTAACTTCCTACTAACTCCTCCCAAGACAGACCAATAATAGAACTTTTGATCCAACTCCTTGAGCACCAAACAGAAGTCTCCCTTATTCTAATCTCCCAAACATGTCTCTCCTTTGCAGAAAGGCCTCCATGAAAGAGCATTCCACAGCCTCTTTCCTCACTATCAGCATGGTCCCTCTTATATATAACCCGCATCCTTCCTGCTGCGGGCATCAACTCCTTTTTCCTTGGCTCTCCCTGCAGGCAGGAGCCGACCATAACTCAGGCATTCCTGAGTGGCTCAGGCCTGCAGCCTGTGGCTCCTATTTGCCACCTTCTGTTCCCCACAGCCTATCCATACAGTAAGAGCTATGTGAATCTCAGGTCTCCAGTGGGCCTTATTTGCAGCTAGAGGCTGGGAGAAATCTGCCTTCCTTTCAGGTCCACCACCAAACAAAACACCTCTGGACAGAGAGGGAGAAAAAAAAAAAACTGTTTCCTGAACCTAGGTCCCCAGAGCCCCAGCTGAGAGGTGAGTCTGCCAGTGAATACCAGGGGTCCAGTGAGGCAGCCAGAGCCCAGCCCTTCATTCCTGTGTCTCCTAGGATTGAGGGCCCCCACACAGGCTCTGCAGCCACACCCCCTTCCTCCCCCCTCCCCCTCCCCCTTCCTGCCCACCGCTTGGATTTTTCCAAAACAAAGTGCGACACAGCTCTCGCCTCTGCGCGCCTCCACTGAACACCAGCTCCATAGGAGGGAGCTGCCTGGATAGGCCAAGCAGGAAACACCTCACAAACAGGCTAGTGCCCTGAGCTGCTCTCTCCTTTCCCCCGGCCCAGAACACAGCGGAGCCCCAGGCAGCCAAGGGACCATCCCTGCAGCCCTGGGTCATCCCACCTACAACAGATGTCTGGAAGCCTGACAGTGGGGTTTCCAGCCCTCCATAGCAGCCGACCTTTCTGGAATCTGCTCTCCTATTTGCCCTCCTTACACTCCTTTAATGAGACATTTTCTCCTCCCTCCTCCCTCCTCCCTCCAGACAAGGCACCACTCTGACACATGACCACCTGCAGACTCCCTGAACCCACACCAAGTTATTTCACCTAAAACCTAAAACAAGACGCCATCAACCACAGCTAAGTGGCCACCTCTTTCTTCCATGAGACCAAGGTCAAACATGCCCTTAGGGTCAATAGCTCTTCTAGCCATCTAACCTTACTCCTTCTGGCTTGACTCTAGTTTATGGACTCCATATGGCCCAGTCTAGGGATGCAGGGATCAGAAGTCCTAGGACATAATATAAACACACCCAGAACATCGACTCAAAGTAATGATTCACAGGCTCCCACTTTATCCCAAGGCCAGGGGTTAAGAAGCCTGGATGACATGAATCCGGAGACATCGGAGGGATATCTCAAGCTCCTGTTTCCTTGTCTATAACATGAAACCACAACATCTGCCATAAACCTTGTCATAAAGCCATACCACCTCCTGGCTCCTAAAAGAAATAATGGCAGGCAGGCAGGCAGGCAGGCAGGCAGGCAAGCAGACTAATACTTGCTAAGCATCCATCACAGCTGGGTGTGTCTCAAGTTAGTTCATCCTTTGCAATAACACACACAAAACTAAATTCTCCAAAGCATCATGAACCTTTGCCTGAGGACCAGTGAACAGGAATCCTCACATACCTCCACAGTGCCTTCCCCCAACCTAGGAGTCCTTGCGGCTCCTAAGACAGCTCCAACTCCTTATTGCTGGGCCTATGGCGGCCCAGGATGGTACAGCAGTGTTGGTGGGCCACCCTCGGGAGCTGCTACAGCTCAGCCCCTCCCTGCGGGGCCCTCCCTACCAGAGGCCAGGCAGCTGTCAGATGATAGGGCCTCGTGCCATCAACAGCTCCCCCTGTGCCAACCGCCAAAACCACTCCCTGTTCCTCTCCAGGCCCAGAGTGGACGGAGGGGCCAGCATGGGGCACAAGACAGAAAAGACCTGAGAAGGGTGAAGGCCCTGTGGGGCCTACCAGGGGTGTGTGGCGACAAGCCAGCCCTGCCACAGAGATCAGGGGCTTCTGCCCCCTGGCCTGAATTCCTTCCGATTAAGAACAGTGTCCTTTGACTCTCCTTGTAAAACTGAAGACAATACGAGCCAGGACCAGATAACCCCTTTCTTAGAGTCTTGAGTCAGAAGCAGAAAAATCCACACAGCAGTCACCATTTCCAGACACAGTGTCTGCAGGATCTAGGGTCATCTTAAGAGCCCAGGGCCCCTTCACCTCTCAGCCCTGCTTCTCACCCTTTCCAAGTCTGCCCTCCACCAGGCCTGGCTCTCAGATCTGCCCCTCTGCTCCTCCTCACCCAGGACTGTCATGGCATAGTGAGGAAGAAGACCAGAGTTGGAGCCCTGCAAGTGACTTTGGGAGCCTTCTATTTCTCCAGCACTATGGGAGGCATATCCACAAGGCAGGTCTCAGGGCATCTCCCTGTCTCATTCTCCCCTGGCCCCTACCCCCTCATACTCACGCCCTCCTCCAGGTTTTTCGGAGAACTTCCAACCTGGCAGTCTCCTTCCCCCTGTAGGCAGAGGAGAGAGTGTCAGAGAGAGGTGAGATGAACAGTAGAAGGTTCCAGAATTCCTACCTGCTGGGGGTCAGGACAGATGGCAAAAGAGTAGCAGAAGGTCGGGGAAGGGATGCTTGCTCACAAGGACCATCAGAGAGACATAAACCCTGTCCTTTAGCCCACCCCTGGGGCACACATCCATTTTGAAAGTGAGAAGCTGAGGGTCAGATAGGCTCTCCCTTACCTGAAGCCTCACAGGGACAGCCTTTGCCATTAGACACCTCTTCCAGCCTCAGTTTCCCCACCATAGAGTGCCCCCCACCCCAATTCTTCTCATCTTCTTCCAGCCTGGAGAAAACTCTTCTCTGCTCATGGAGTCCAAAAGACTGATGGGAAGTCTGCCTGGCTTCCTCATATTCTGCTTTTCCTTTACTTACCGTGTGTGTGTGTGTGTGTGTGTGTGTGTGTGTGTGTGTGTGTGTGTGTGTGTACGTGTATGTCTGTGTGTGCAGACACACAAGCATGTGGGTCACTTTTGCAAACCTGTATCCCTAAAGCCCCTTCCTACCCTCTGAAGGAAGTTTGGCATTTGAGACAGGGTCTCTCGCTAACCTGGAGCTTGTCAATCAAAGGAGGCTAACCAGGAAGACCCAAGGGTCCACCTGTCTCCACCCCCTGGCACTGCAGTTACAAGCATGTGCCACCTCACTGGGCTGCTCTTTCCCGGGTGGTTTCTGGGGACTGGGCACACGTGCCCATGCTTGCGCAGGCACTCCCATGACTGAGGGTTTCTTCAGTCCTCCTTTTAAATTTTTCTTTTAAAAGAGGTCTCAATACATAGGCCAAGCTGATCTAAAACTGAGGTATGCCTTCAGGATGCTAGTTTACAGGCCTGAGCCATTTAGCGTATTTCTTACAAATTTAATCACTGATCTCCTTCACAGCCCCACCCTGCTCCCTCTCTGTCAGCCTTACCCCAACATCCCATGGCTGGACAATATCAATACCCTTCCTCCAGGCTCCAAACCCTCTCCCAGCCCCAAACCTCCCAGCACCGGGTTGTCACTCACCACATCTACTACATTCTTGGGTACGGTCTCTGTGGTGATGGGCTGGGGACAAAGAGAAAATAGTGTGAGTTTCACAGAGATGCTGGCAGTCAGAGTGGCAACAAGGGCACAGTCACAAGCTTTGCAAAAATGAAACACAATCTTATTAGCTGACCACACTAGGTGCCCATGCAAGCCTCAGACCCCCCCCCCCCCCGATCAACGGGGTCAACAGGACAAAACACTCTTGCTCCATCTTCCCAGGGCTTTCACCTCCACTGTCTATCTAGGGTAAGAACCCACAGAGGCAGGGAACACCATGGCCTGTTAGCCCCAGAAAACAGGCATAAGATACGACGAGAGAGGACCAAAAACATGGGCCCCTGGGATCAGTGCCTGACAAATACTGCCAAGTCCCAGCTCTCCAGTGACTTGCTGGCCTCATCCTTGGTACCTATGGCACACACACACACACACACACACACACACACACACACATAGCACTCTCATGCTCACTGCACACCACGCCTTCTCCTTCCTCCTTGGTAGGCTCCTCCTCCAGGAAGCTCTGATTATAACCCATGTTGTATCCCATTAGCCTTCTCATCTGTGCTTTCCTAAAGGAATAGTCTAACCTGGCCCTATACACTGTGTTTATCCAACCACAGTTAATTTGGTAATTTAAGATTTGTTTTTATTCTTTGAATTATGTGCATGTGCGTATACGTGGGTGTGGATTTGTTCACATGAGTGCAGGAACTCATTCAGGCCAGAATCATCGGATCTCTGAAACTGGACTTACATGTTGTTGGAAACCATTCCACACAGTGCTGGGAACTGAACTCAGGTCTCCTGCATGAGCAGCGTATGCTCTTACCTGCTAAGCCAGCTCTCCAGCCCTGATTTTGGATTCCTGGTCTACTTTCACCCAAAGAAATCACTGTGATAGTTTGATCAATTCAGTAGAAACCCCCTCATGCCAGGGACCAGGGGAACCAGAAGCGGGGCCATCAATAAGCATGCATGGATAGACCATCCCAGCCATCCTCCCTCCACCTTAGTCAAAACCAGGGCTTCATCTTAAAAGTGTCCAGAAGAGTGAATGATGAGAAATGGGAGTTTCCTAGACCAGGCTCACCTCCCCACTGTTCCTAGAATTCTATCTGCCACTCCAGGAGGGGACTGTGACCACCTGAAAGGTATTGGCATTGGGTTTCCCACCAACCTGAAACTTCTGGATGATCACATGCTGCAGGAACCAGAAATGTGTATCTCCAACAGGGTTCCAGATGGCTCTAAGAGCAGACAGCCTGGCCCACGCCTGACTGCTGTTAACTACAGGGTGACCAAAAGCAGGTTGCCTGAGTTTGCTGTCCAAAGCATGGCTGCCTAGTGGAACGAACGCATGCTGGGCAAGTAGAATAAAGGACCCCTATGAAGAGGGCCTGGCTCCCAGCACAGGCTAGTCCTTACCGCTAACCTCTTACCCTGAGGTCCCCTCACAACATGGAGGTCCACCTCACCCCGCCCTACTTGAACCCCTGTCAGCCTTCTCTGAGCCATAAGATATAGTATAAAACTATAGACCTCAGCAGAGTGGGAGAAACTCGCCCTTCCTGCCAGGGATCATCTGAGCACTGTCCCCTCTGCCCCCACCCCTTTCCCTTGCCAGCTGGAGGCCAGCCATGGGCAGGACTCGCCAGCAGTCAGATACCGTCAACACACTGTCCCACATGTCTCCCAAGAAGCTAAAAATTTCCAAACACCCAGACTGCCCTCCAGAGTTCATAACCCCAGCCCGGCATGTATGTACTCCCTCTACCCTAGTTCTCCAGGACTAACCACCACCAGCCTTAGATTACCAGAAAACAGAAAAGTGCGGGGACTGGTCCCAGCTGGGCAGAGTCAGCTAAGGCTGCCCAAGCTCACATGGCACAGTGGGGAAGCTCCTACGGACCCACCAGGACCTGCTTTTGGTTACCCTGTAGTTAACTGCAGTCAGGCGTGAGCCGGGCTGTCTGTTCTTAGAGCCATC
Source organism: Mus minutoides (assembly GCA_902729485.2). Taxonomy (NCBI): domain Eukaryota; kingdom Metazoa; phylum Chordata; class Mammalia; order Rodentia; family Muridae; genus Mus; species Mus minutoides. The sequence continues at coordinate 1,196,361 of LR749862.1, forward strand.
CAGAACCTTGTTGGAGATACTCATTTCTGGTCCCCACAGCTGGGAATTCAGAAGCAGAAGCCTCAGAGAACTGTCCTGATTACACCACAAGTGCAAGCCCCCATACAAGGACATACACATACGCACACGCACATACACTAACTCTCTGGTTGACTTTTAGTCTTAGAAAGAAAAGGATGTTTAATTTTTTATGTATGTGCAGCATGCATGCATGCACCTGAGTGTACATATGTATTCTGTGTGCATGCAAGTACCTGTGGACCAGAAGAGAGCATCAGATCACCTAGAACTGGCGTTTCTGGTCACCTGACATGGGTGTTAGGAACTGAACCTAGGTCTTCTGCAAGAGCAGTAAGTGCTCTTAATTATTGAGCCATCTCTTCAGTACCTGATTTTTTCTTCTTAGAACACACTGCCCTCCAACACTCTATTTTATATTTACTAACATCCTTTAGAACGTCCTGCCTCTCACTGAAATATGAACAACATCTGCTCTGAGGATAGAACAGGGCCCAGCACACTGTGAGCCCTTGGGAAGTATATGTGGTGTGAACAAGTACCCTTGCTCTCTTCTCTGATACTTTACTATGCTCCGCATTGATTAGCACCCAGCAGCATCCCAGGTCCCCTGGACATATAAAAGCCTTTACCTTCATCTTTGTTTAGTTTTAGGTAAGGACCTTTTGACACCATATGTACACACGCATGCACATACACACTACATCCTCACATGTTGCTCCAAGACAAGTATTAGAGGGCCTTGAAACTTTACCCCCCTCCTGCACCATAATAGGAACTGAGGTACAGATGGTACTGATAATAGGAACTGAGGTGTACCTGCCAGCATCTTGAATAAATACAATCTGCCCCAGGCCTGCAGAGCCCATCCCCACAGTCACTTCCCTGCTTTTCCCCCTCCTGGGGTCAGTTGGCATCTCAAAGTCAGCTATAAGGCTGATTGATATAAAGTCTAAACAAAGGACAATGCTGGCCTCATCCAGGGTTCCTAAGCCCTGCCAGGCCAGGTCTGGACATTGAAGGTGGATCCCCATCATACCTGTCTTGCATTCTGCACAGTATCCCCGTCCCTGAGACCACTGCTCACATGTTTGCACCCTAGCTGCCTCACTGCCTCTCCCTACAGCAGCCATGATCCTGAGGCAGCTTTTCCCAAGGCTAAAGCAAGAACAACAGCTTTGACTTGCAGCAGACTAGGGACCAGGTGCTGCTGCTTCCATCACAGCCCTGAAGGTTCCTTGGAAAGTGACCTTGAGTCACCTCACAGGGAGACAAATGAACAGTAAAAGACTGCAGTGGCCACAGGTAGTGGGCATTCCCCACAACAATTCCCGCCCTCTCCTCTCTCTGTGCATGTGTGCGCATGTGTGCACGTGCGTGTGTGCATGCACTTGAATGCACAGATGTGGAGACCAGAGATCAACATCATGTATCTTCCTCCGTCACCCTCCACCTTATTTTGCAATGGGTCTCAATGAACATAGAGCTTACTGATTTGGCTACCCTGGCTGGCCAGCAAGCCCCAGGGCTCTTCCTGTCACCACACAGTGCTGGGAATTCGGGTAAGCATCGCTGTGTCTGGTTTTACACGGTGCTGGGATTGAACTCGGGTCTCTTTGCATGCACAGCAAACACATTCCCTACTGACCCGCCTTCTTAGCTCTATTCAACAGAGGACACACATTTGGAGCCTCAAAGGCTGGCTACAGCAGACCCTGACTCAGGTCACCAGTAGGAACAGACATCTTTCCTGTACTTCCCTGGGAAAACTGGGGAATGGACCGCAGTGGGAGAGGCTACTATCAGACAGCAGAGAACTTCCTGAATTTGCTGTGAACCACAGGGTGGATAAGGAAGCTGCATATCCTTTCTTCAATGTTTCCCCTGAAACAGACACACATGCCTTTCCCTCTCTGTGCACGTGCTACCTCTCCCTGCTGACTGAGCCAAGAAGTGCACGTCCTGAAAGACTGGGAGGCTGGTCCACCTGCCTGGGGACCATGGAGTAGAATGCACTGGTGGCCCGCCTGCGGGAAGGCTAGGTTGGGGGAGGAGAAAAATGTATCTGTGGGCTGCTGTTCAGAGGAAGGAAATGCCGGGGCTTGGGGATGCCCCAGCCTGAGCCCAGGGCTCGGGGGCAAGAGGGAGGGTGCAGAGTGCAGACTCAGCCTCCAGAGGAACATTCTGTCCAGAACACTTCAAACCCTCAGCTCTAGCCTACCAGATCTCTCTGTTCTTGTCCCAAGGGAAGTCTGGAATCTGGGCAGTTTGGAGCCAAAAAGACCCCGTGGCATCACATCTACCACCACATTGATGGTCTGTGAGGTCACCCAGCACTACCTATCTTAGAGGGGGAAGGGCCTGGGAGGCAGAGGGGCCAACCAGAAGGAACTGGAATTGCTCAGACCCAAGACACAGGGAAGGCTATTCTGGGCTCACTTTTTCCCAAAATAGAACCATAGAATAGATATGGTGTTGGGTACAGGGGGGCAGGGGGACAAGGCATAACATTTGGGGACATTTAGCAGAGTATGACAATGGGCTGCATACTGGAGGCATGGCCTCATAATATCCCCATGAGGGCATCCTCTCAATAGAGATAATGACAACAGCAACCTATTAGGTAGCAGCAGTGACAGAGGAAGCCAGAGACTCTCACTTTAAAAGCTTGCTTTGGGTCAGCTGCCTGCCCAGCCTTCCTGAGCCTTCATTCTACATCAAGGTCTCAGGGGCTGGAGAAGGAATATTTGGCTCCTCTTCTGGCAATTTCCAGGAGGGTGCTTGCTTCTGTGTGAGCCCAGGTCAGCCCTCCAAACCTGTGTCCCTGCTACGCTCCACTCCAAAGCAACAAGAGGCAACAAAATGAGCACCGGAACAGCTGGGACTGAAGCAGGATACTGGGCAGGCAGGAAGCCCAGGTGGCAGGGACGCTGACCTAAATGTTCAGGTTAAGTTGCTGCCAAGGTCACTGCCTCTCGTAGACACACTCAACCATCAAGGGGAAAAGAACAGGCTCTGGTGATTAAGTGGAAAGCTATGCTGACTTACACACACACACACACACACACACACACACACACACACACACACACGCCCCGAGAGGAGCGGAGCACCAAGCAGGTCCCTTCCTGTCCTCAGCCCCTCCTCTAAGCCAACCCTAAGGGGCCCAGCACTACACCACGGGCTGAGGCTGGGACACCCAGGACATCCTCACCAGCCCCATCTCAGGGCCAGGCTAGAATACTGAGTATTCCCTCTGATCACAGCTCTCCTCCCACAGAGGACCAGGTCTACCATAAGGCTTTGCCTCCTCCGCATCCTTGGGCTAATCTGGCCCAGAACACCTGAAACCCATACTGGATGTCTACTCCAGTCCCTTCCACCTGCCGTCCCCTTCCTGTCAAGCCACCCCCCAGCTGGCAGCAGATTCCCACTCTAAAACCCTGCCGGGGGTCAATTGCCTGCTCAAGGACCATAATGGCCCTTAGTACTTAGCACTCAAGATCCTGATCTCCACCCAGGCAGTGAACTCCTCTAAGCCTGGCCCCTCCCTCTCTAGCCCCAGAGTCAAGAGCTGGCCCTTTCCTCTCCAGCAAAGTACATTCCCAGCCCCATTTTGCCAGCCAGGGCCACCAAGTAGGTGTCCAGACCAAGATTATACACAAGGTCACAGGGTCTACTTTTCCCCCCAGCAAGAGCAGGCTGTCTGACTTTTACACCATATTTGCTTGCTTCCTTCTGTGATTTGTACCGAAGCGTGTGAGCTCACCTTCTAGAGCTCTCCCTACTCCTTCCTCTAAATCAGCCTGGCCACAGGGAGCAGGCTTTCCAAGGCATAGCACAAGTGAGTTCATTTATTCTCCTGAAGCCCAGGGCTCCCCCTGCTGAGAACCTAGAGTTGGGCACAGATGCATTCTATGCATTCTATGGTATGTTTTCCCTCTGCCTTGCCTTCTGATCTGGCAACCCTGTGTGCCCTGGTCAGCTATCCCAAGCCAGGCTTATACCTCCTGGGCACAGCTCTGCCCCAAACATCAGGCTGCTGAGGCAGGATCCTCTCCCACTGGTGGTCAAAGAGAGGCTTTGACTTCTGACCTCTAGGGACCATGACACTTGCCTGCCCTGAGAAAAGACAGGATGTGGGTGGGCCTGGGGAAATATTAGCTGGCATGCCATGCCTAATGGATGTCAGTGACTAATGAGGGATTCCAGCAGCAGACACCAGCTCTCCATCCCCAAGACAGCCCAGGTGGGCCATGTCTGATGTTTGAAACCTCTTCCTGGCTCACAAACCAACTAGCCCCATGACCATCTCTACCACCTAAATGTTCTTTTGGGGAACAATAGAAAACAAGTCCAAACACCTTAAGCATGGCTTCATGCTCCTAGCCCTTCTGGACTGTACAACCTCTGTTTGTGCTTGAATTGGGCTGTATGACCTCCCTCCCATCCCCAGCTGCTGGGGTCTTCAGGAAGCTCAGACCCACAGACTCCCTCCCTTTGGAAGTCAGCCTCAGATCAAGCTTGCCTCCTGGCATGGTTCCATTTTCCAGGATTTTCTAAAGATGGCCACCCATGCCCCTTTCAGCACCCTGGGATTAAATTCATCAGACTACAAAGCCTTTCCCCCTCCCCCCACCCCACCCCCTACCCGCCTGTCACAGCTCTTGATGGAAGAGATGAAATTTGCAAGCTAGTCTCTGGTTTTCCCACACCACAGTCACTCCATCTTCTTTTCTGGCAGTTAGTTTTTTTAAAAAACAAAACAAAACAAACAAACAAACAACAACAACAAAAAAAAACAGGATCTCATTATAGACCAGGGTAGCTTTAAATTCAATATGTAGGTAGCTGAGGATGGCCTTGAACTTCTGATTTTCTTGCTCCCACCTCCTGAGTACTGAAATTACAGGCATGTGTCACAGCATCCAGTTTCATACCATTCTCTTCTAACATGAGGCAGCTGGTGTCAGCTGCTGAGTACCCTGGGGGGGGGGGGTTAATCCCTTTGAATAGCACCTTAAAAACTTTAGGGTCCATGCTGGAGAGATGCCTCAGTAGTTCAAGAGCACTCACTGCTTGGTGGTTTGAATGAGAATGGCTCCCATAGGCACTTACATTTGAATGCTTGCTCCACCATTGGTGGAACTGTTTGGGAAGGATTAGGAGGTGTGACCTCTTTGGAGAAAGTGTGTCACTGCGGGTGGGCTTTGAGGTTTAAAAAGCCAAGTCATTCCCAGTTAGTCTCTATATATCTCTCTATCTCTATTTCCCCATGATCCCACCCTGTGCTTCTGGATCAGATATAAGCTCTCAGCTACTACTTCAGTGCTATACTTTCCTGCCTGCTGGTCGTGCTTCCTGCTGGACTCCAGCCCTCTGGAGCCATAAGCCCCAACTAAATTCTTGCTTTTATAAGTTGCTTTGGTCATGGTGTTTTGTCAGGGCAGTAGAAAAGTAACTTAGACACTACCCTTCCAGAGGACTGGAGTTCAGATCCTAACACCCACATCAGGAAGCTCACAGTCACCTGTAACCCAGCTACAAGGGATCCAATGCCTTCTCCTGCCTCTTCGGGGACCTGCACACACATGTGCATGCACATACAAAGACATACATACATATATACACACAAATAAAAATCATCTTTAAAAAAATTCTTAATATCTGTTACTGTTTAAGACCTGGCAACTCCAGCATAAAAGAATACTACTGGCCAGGCAGTGCTGTGCATTCCTTTAATCCCAACACTCAGGAGGCAGGGGCAGGCAGATCTCTGAGTATGAGGCCAACCTGGTCTACAGAGTGAGTTCTAAGACAGTCAGAACTACACAGAGAAACCCTGTCTCAAAAAAACAAAAACAAAACCAAAAACCAACCCCCCTGGTCTGGAAATACGGCATGGTTGTGCTTAGCATATACAAGACTCTGGATTCCCTCAACAAAGTAAACCAACTTAGAAAACTCTGCTCGTGACACAGTGGCTGTCACAGACCCTGTGTGCACAGCCATGTGTTGGTGCAGTTAAGGAATGGTTGAATAGACGATAGATCTTCTCTCAGCACTCCAGCCCACTGGACAGCAGAGACATTAGGGACTATGAGAAGCCCAAATCAAGTTCCCAGGTAACCCCGAAAAAGCAGACCAGGGTGTCCTTCTAGTGGGTCACTACCAGCTTGTACCTGGGAATAAGGCAATCAGCCTCCCTGTGCCCTGATCTGACCACTATAAATGGCCCCACCTGCCTCTCCAGGATGGACACAGGCTGCCCAGGTGCCCAGGCAGGTCCCAAGCCTACCTGCCCTTAGCCACGGAAAAGGCGTTGGGAACCACAAGTGCTGTGGTGATATTTGTGGCTCTGGTGCAGGCTGTGAACGGAAAGCTCACTCTCACTCTGCTCCATCTTGTGACCTCCTTGTTATCTCCTTCCCGAATCCATACCCCAAACTTCGTAAAGTGCTTTTCACTGCGGCCCTTTCAGCGGCCCCTCCCCCTTGGGGCAGTCCCAAGAATTTCAGTGGGTGCCAAAATGACAGCTAGAATAAAATCCTGTACATACGTGGAGAGCTGTCTCCTCTTATGCAGGGAAGAGTACACGGCTTCCCTTAGCCCTGCCTGATGGGCTAGCTTTGAATTTCTTGGACCGTGGAGATATTATTCAGTCACATAAAAGTGACTTAAATCTGACACCAGGACACCACGGTAGTCTGTCTGACGGAAGGCAGAAGCTGCTGCTGCTCACCGCCTGACTCACAGACAAGCAGCAAACCCAGCAAGCACTCACTGGGCATGAGTGGGCCGACGTCTCCAGAGCCCATCACACTACTCGAAGCGGCATACCACTTAAAGTGGATGAATGGCTTATTTCTGTAATTTTCCACTTACTGTTTTTGGACCTCAGTTGACATCGGGTAACTGAAACCGAGGAAAAGTCAAACCTCAGATGGGGAAAGGGGGAGGCGGGGAAGACTGCTATGTTATTACTGGAGGTGAAACCACGTGCCGTCAAGTGCTCCAACTCCCCTACACCCCAATTCTTACCGCAGCTTCACCTGTAGGTCATTCTACAGGACATTCCAATCCCACTGCTGTGAGGCTGGTGACAGAGGGCATGGCGAGGCTGTGGCTCCTGTTACCCAGGTGTCTAGGGTACTAGTCCTTGTGTGCAGTCAGCCTGGCATCAGAAGCCATGATGGCCACCCCACCCAGGTCTCTGGGTGCCCATTCTCATGTACAGGGCACCTGGAATGGGGTACCTTCGTGGGCAGTCCATTCAGCTATCATCGGCTTTTCAGCCTGAGAAACTGCTACTTCAGCCCTTTGCAAGGGTCAGAAGTGTCTGTGACAGGCATCCTAACTCCATCCTGCCTAGAACCCCACGGGAGGGAGCAACCCCTGGACTCTTCTGCCCAGTCCCTCGGACTACATCTGTTGAGTAAGACGAAAGTATGAGTTGAACATTAAACCGCTCAGCCCTAGCCAGCCTGGGCATGGGCCGGAAAATATGTTTGGCCAGCAGGGCCTGAAGCTGGGCAGAAAATCCAGGTCTGAATCAGGGGAAGGGTGGTTAGGACTCATCCAAGGTCGGCAAGGAAGGTAGAGGAAGCAGAACCAAACCGAGGCCAGGCCAGGCCATTAGACAGATGAACCGGTCACACTGAGTTGAGAACCAGAGAGCAGGGCAGGCCAGGCAGTGGCCTACAGAGGCTGGCAGGGAAGGCTGGCAGCAAAAGGAAGGAAAGTCCTGAACCCACCCTTTCCTCCCTCTTAGGAGCCTGCTCAAAGCTCTCACCTCACCCACTGTGAGGAAGCAGGTGCTGAGCGCTCTGGGGGGAGCCAGACTTTTCCTTGTTTTCCCTAGGCCACTTTCCCACTGGCAGGGCAATGCAGAGTCTCCCACTCAGGATTGTAGCCTGCCCCAAGCCCCCCCCCCCGTGTGCAGAACTCACCACTGGCAGCAGGGAAGAGAGGACCACAGCGATATCCAACCCCCCACCCCCAGCAAAGCAGTCTTAAACTGTGCCCAGTGCACATGTGTAAATACCTGCCGAGTGCGAAGAAAAGTCTGACCTGGAACTCACATGCTGGCACAGGTGGGACCCCTTAGGCAAGATAAAGGCAGATAGGCAAGGTGCATAGCGTGTGAAAATCCATAAGCACAGAAGCACAGAGGCTCAGAGGCTGAGGAGCTAAAACAGAATGAGGAAGAATTGGGAAGCTGAGGAAGGACAGCTTTGGGGGAAGAACCTAAGGTTTTGCTCCAAGTGAGGTGGTACACCTCTGGCTTTGGAATAGATATTGTTTATTAGTGGGATGTTTGATCTTGCCGACTTCATGGAGTGGGTGGCGTTGCTAGCTCCTATTCTAGAGCAGGGCAGCTAAAGAGAGAGGGGGACTAGGTAATGTGTTCAGGGTCACTGAGTTGAAGCCAAGAAATTGGGGAACAGAGAATAGGGGAGGAATAAATATCTGGGGAAGGGATGCTAGGATGCAGGGGTAGGGGGTGGAACTTTCTTACTGCTGGGGTGGGGTGGATCCTGAGGACCATCACCACCACCTGACCCCAACCTCACCAGCATGTGGCCTATCCAAACTCCTGCAGGGCTACTACCACTGTGCAAGTGGTCACAATACAGAAACACGAAGATGGCCTACCTGGCATACATGCCTCTCAAAGGCAGGCAGTCCTTCCAGCACCTAACTGCAGGCCTCCAGCTGGAACATCATCCTATGCCCTTCTGTCCTGACCTTGGACCTTACTCTGTAAACAAGGCTCATGAGCCAGATGCTGGCCCCTGCCTCGTGGTCCCTAAACCCTGGACCTACCCTCAGCCTTCCCAACCAGCCAAGGACATTCTGTTCTTAGCTCTTAGGTAGTAGCTTAGCACAGATGACCAGAGTCAGTATTCTCTGCCCACCACCCTCCTCTGGTACATGGTATGCCATTGTGATCCTGGCGAGGTTTCTAGCCAGACCACTTCTGGGGGGGGGGGGCATTCACAGCTCCTACCCTACCCTGCTGTTACTACAGGGATCTGTAAAATGAATACTTCACATCTGGAGGGTCCAGTGTGACAGCTGGCCTAGGGAGCCAGGTTTCTGCATCTGGCCTGAGTGAGCAGAGGTGACAATAGATTTGGTGCAGCCAGGAGTCTGAGAGTCCAAGTGTATCCCTGGGAAACCCAAGATGCAGAGAGAAAGAAGAGAGAAGGCTATAGCCATGGGCAAGTTAGTCTGGAACAAAGGGAAACTAGATGGCCTGACTGTGTGTCCCATACCTAAGCTGAGCAAGAGACCACTCTGTTGTGAAAGATGCCAACAGCCAGACTCCCCTACAACACAGGCACCACCATAGGTATTTCCCACCAATCCAGCAGATCTGGCCCACATGGAGACCCTCCACACATTCCTACTGTCTCTGTCTCTCTGTCTCTCTGTCTCTCTCTGTCTCTCTCTGTCTCTCTCTCTCTCTCTCTCTCTCTCTCTCACACACACACACACACACACACACACACACACACACACACAGCTCTTCTGCAGTCCTCAGAGCCCAACCTGTCCCCACAAGGCAGCGGAGTGGGACCTGGAAAGGCTACGGGAGCAAGAAACACACCAACACGCAGCAGGCCAGCTGCAATCAGTCTGCAGCAGGCCAGCTCCACAGCCCACAACTCACAGAGGTCCTGCCCCTGTCTGAACTGTCCTGGAAACCTGACAGAAAAGAGGGGGATGAGGGCCATAAAAGCAGAAAAACAGAGTCATGGGGACATAGCAAAGCTGAGGAGAGGAGCAGAGGCCACCACCTCATAGATGGTCTCAGAAACACCATCCATCTCTCTGCCTCCAGCTGAAGGGTACAAGACCTACGGCCAGGAGTGAGGAAGGCGACACTGCCCCGCGCCCTCGCCCTCCAGGCCCTAGAACAACAGTAACCTAGCCAGGCCTGGGGATATGCAAGATGGCCTTTTATGGGTTTTCCCGAGGACCTCAAATCTCCAGACACACAGAGCAGGCCCTGCATCACGTCAGGAGGGACCTCATGACTCATTTCCTCCCACCAGCCTCAGCCCAAAGCCCTCAACCCTCTCCACCCCACCAACCCAGATCCCAACACGGAAGAGAGACTGAAAAGAGAAGAGAAGGCTGTCACTCACCACCAGTTCATGGCTGGACGGAGGAATGCAAGGGGCAGCCACCTGTGAGAGAGGTTAAAAAAAAAAGTGTGTTAGCTTCTGTCCCAGCAGCCTCTGGGCCTCCTGAGCCCACTCTTACCCCCATTCTCAAGGGGACAATCTTCCCTGAGCACGGGGAGAGCTCTTCAGAAGGCTACCCGTAAAGGCTCAGACCAGACGACAAACATGAAATGCCAAAAAGTCTCACAGGTTGAATCCTGTAAAACACAACACACCTCCTGGAGGTCAGCGTAGCAGCATTTATACCCTGGATCCTGCAAAATCCACCACGCTTCCTCCCCACCCTCTCTCCTCCTGACCCTCTACATTGTCCAAAGATGGACTCAAAATATTTGAAAGACACGACTTAGACCCATAGGAAAGGCAACACCCGTTCCCTCTCTTCTCCCCATTGCCAGTGGCGCATCCAAACCCAGAGCTGGCGGGAGGCTCCCACAGGCTGGGATTGGCCAGATCTTCCAGGTACAGTGCAGAAGAGGGAGGCAGCGCCCATAGGAAGGGAACCATCATTATCAGTTCGTCCCCACCCTTCTCTGAGCCAGGGTCACGGCAACTTGGGCCTCTAGAGGAGGGAGAGAGGAAGGAGGGCTCAGTGACCACAACACCCTGACAATTAGCAGGGCACGTGTCGGAGGCCAGTGCGTTCCTTTCTCCAGCCAACACATTTTTCTTGGATCTCAGTACTCAAACCTTGGCTCTGATTCCTCACCCAAGCACCAGGCCAGAGGCCCACAGAGAGGCAGAAAGTGGCTGAAGAGGCAGCTGCCTCTTCCAGATGGTAGGCGCCCCCATCCTACTGGTAACATACCAACATTTACTGAGCTGGTACCACCTGGCAGGCATGTTGCTAAATAAAGTGCTTCGTCCTTTCAACAAGCAGAAAGGCAGACTCTAGTGTTACCTCCCCGGGGAGGTGTGAGGCACAGACAGGGTAAGCAATTCACCCAAGGTCACACAGCAGATGTGAGGCTGGGAAATGAACCTGGGTCCCAAGATGGCTTGTGGCCCTTCCTATCAGAGAATGAGGAGAGAAAAAAAAGAACCCAAAGCCCACTTCCTGATTCACATGAGCATAGAGCTAGAGGTAAATGTTTTAGAAGAGATTCCTTGGGGGACAAGGCCCAGAATGGGAGCAGAGATGAGGAAGAGAGAGAAAGCCTCCAGAGCTGCCTATGGTCCTCCTAATCACAGCCAGGGCTCAGTCACAAGTGACATACACAGCTGTCTGTTCTTTACAGTCCCAAGGTGACCCCACCACGGAGCTACGAAAACATAGGCCAGGCTCTCAGAGACCCTCTCCCGACTCATCAGATCTTCACAGGATCTGGGTAAAATTGCTGGGCCACATCCCTGGCTGAGCTCCATCCTCAGCACAGCAGACAGACAACCTCTGCCTATAGAGACTGCAGGAGGCCAGGGCTTCCAGGGCTTCCATAAAGGTGGGCAGTGGCTTTGAGATGCACAGAGGGTCTCTCTCCCAGGACCATCTTCACCCTGGACCCTTTCCCTACCGTTCACCCCCAACTCCCAAGGTAGATGTACCCACTAAGAACCAGTACCTAAGGGGGTATAATCACGCCCCCATGTAATGCTGTACCCCAGGGGCTTTTCCACCCTGGGCTCATAGCTAACTGGGCCATGGCTGCTGGCCCATGGACTTCTGTGTCTCAGACCTTCTGGTCTCACTTTTTTTTTCCTGAGGCACAGAAATGTTTCCTTAAAAGGCTGCATGTCTCTCCTTCTCTCCAGCACCCTGGCCCCTGGCCACCCTCTCAGGAGCCCAGAATGTGCCAAGAGAACCAGAGGCCGTACCACTCCGTGGCCTTTGCCCATCAGCAGGGAACTTAAGGGCCCTGGGCTGTCTTCAAGGGCTCTGATCACAGCCCTGCCATGACCTCACCTCCAGGCTAGGCACCCAGGATTCTAGACACAGGTGGTCAGTCTCAGGTGAGCTGCCCCCCCCACCTCACCCCAACAGCCCTCCGGAATTGGTCAGAATCAACCTAATATCCCATGTCCCCAAGTGAAAGGCAAAGGACAAGAAGTCACAGCAGCAGCAGCCACCACCATCACCACACTCCTTTCCAGCAGCCATGGCTCGGGTGCAGTGTGACAAGTCAACCAGGGCTTACGAGAGCCTGGGTTCATTAGTTCCTCGGCAGATGGGAGAGGGAAGCCACAGCAGAGCAGAGGCAAGAGCCCGCTCTGCTCCGTACCTACCCGGCTCTTCCACAGAGCACACACCACACAGACACCCACCAGCTTCTCCTTTCATTACCTCACTACTCTGTGAGGGGTAGGACCTGGGCCCCAGGTGGGTGGCACTCCTGTCCCCAAAGCCATAATAAAAACCTAAGTTCTCAGCCTTGCTTACATGAAATTCCAGATTCCAAAACTGGCCAGGTCCTCCAGAAGAGTCCCCATACTTGTGGCCCCTGACCTAAGAAGCTGTACAGAAAAGTCCATACTCCTAAGTAGAATCTCATCATTCTGGGGTCCGGCGCTCACAGGATTCTTGGGTTTCCTTCCTACTATTTGCTGTGTCTGTGTTTTTTTCTTGTTTTATTTGGTGGTGGCTATTTGAAGCAGGGTCTTCCTTGATAGCCAACACAAACCTGGAGCCCTGTCTTTCCGCCTTAGACTCTCCTGTAATGGAATCATTGTTCTACATGGCTATACACTCGGCTCAAGAGCCCCACCACCACCTTTGTCTAATAGAAATAATTTTAGAAGTGTGTGTGTGTGTGTGTGTGTGTGTGTGTGTGTGTGTGTGTGTGTGTTGAGCACATCTGTACCACAGCATATGTACAAAGGTCAGAGGAGTCAGTTTTCCCCTCCCACCTTCTGAGTCCTGGAGGTAGAACCCTGGTGTTGGGTGGCAAGAGTCTTTACCTTCTGAGCTGTCTCACTGATCCTCCCTCCTTCTATTGCAGTAAAATATACATAACATAAAAAGCTCCATCTTGGGGCTAGAGATGTGGATCAGTGGTACAACTCTTGACTGGAATATGCAAGATGCTGGATTCAGTACCCTGTACCATGATGATTGATGATGGTGGTGGTGATGGTGATGATGATGAATTTTTAAGTTTTTAAAATAAAAAAATATCATTTAAGCATTTCTAAATATATAAATAGGTGGATTTGAGTACATCCACAATGATATACTAACCACTACCCGCTTCCAGAACTTTTTCATCATCTAACACACCACCCTCACTGAATAATGAGTCCCCTCTTCCCTTCCCCACCCCATAACATCTTAACTTCTGCTGCCTACCTCAGAGACCTCTGTGATCTGATGATAAATACATGGGGGAGGGGGTGCGGGGAAGGGCATTGACCAAGACGGATCCCAGGAAGCAAGATGACTATTCCACCAAGGCAGGCAACACAAACTCTTATCTACCAAGACCCTGTATCCTGGAGCTGGTTACAGAACATCTGAGCCTTCCCTCGTGCCTCAGTAGGACACAGGACCCTCTTCATTACAAAGAAAGGAGGGCCGAGAAGAATATTCACAAAGGCCTTCCTGGGTTTGCCACACAGACTGTGAACAATCAGAAGCATGCAACAAGGTTTCACACAAGCCCCAAAGGATGGGCTTTGGGGGACGGCGGCTTACATTCCTTGAGAGAAGTATATCCCTCACTCCCCAACCGTTCACCCTGTATACCTCATCACCTGAGTCCTTCATGAAATTCTTCCCGATACACCACAAACCATGCCTCCCAAGTCTCCTGGGCAGGCCACGACAGCCAGTGGATGGCACCCAAAGCAGGGCCATATGAATCTCATCTTGATTCCCAGTTGGTTAGAAGCACAAAGACACCCTGGAGTTTGGAACTGAGATCTACAGGGCAGAGGGCAGTCCTGGGGACCTAGTACCCAACCTATGTCATTGTCTGGTGTGATATTGAGCTAAACTGGGCTGGAGGCCACCTGCAGGGGTCACCTCTGCAGAGCTGTTTGCTGCTGGGGAGAGGACCCACATACACATCCTGGAAGCCACAGAAAGTCTTGTGCTATCTGGCGCGACAGAAACCAGGACATCTGTGTTTTGCTGACAGACATATTCATGAAAGGCCAATCACATGCTTGCCGTTCTTGTGTCTGGGTTGATTCCACCTCATGTTATAGCTGAATATCAGCCCCCAAGTTGGCGTGTGAAAATCCAAGCCAGTTCCTTGAAATGTGCCCAGTGACAAGGTCCTTAAAGAGGTAACTAAGTAAGTCCTGACTCTGTACAGCCTATTGTCCTTACAGGAAGATACCTGGACACAGACCAAGGAGGGAGACCCCATGAGGACATAAGCTGAAGACAGTGCCCAGGTCACCTTGCAAGGAGCCAGGCCACAGGAGACAACTGCTGTGATGATCCTGATTGCAAACCCAGCCTGGAAGCCAGGAGAGCGAATTTCATGACCCCAAATTCACATTCTAATGTCTACCGAGGTTCAAGGTAAAAATCTGTGCACTGTGTGTTCCGACACCCTGCATGGATTCGTTCACCAGTTGACATGGACCCATCTGGGTCACTTCCAGAGAAGTGTTAATGGTGACTCAACACCCTTGCCCAACATGTCTAGATAGCCACATCAGTGACTCCAAATGGTGCACAGAACACAGGGTCAATGGGGTTTATAAAGCACCTACTGTGTGTCACGGGGTTAGGCACTTTATAGCCACTCATATTTTCACTTCCAAACCAGTTTTTAAAGTAAATAAGGCTCATAGAAGTTAAGTTACTTGCTCAAAGTCAAACATCTGGCAACAGTAGCAGGGCAGCAATGGCCAGGGGGGCGCTTAGGTCTCTGCACATCAAGCTCTAGTCTAACATGTGGGTCTCTCTTTCTCCCATCCAACCCGCAGAAAGGTGGGCATCAGTACATTATCTCCCAGGGCTTCAGGCCCCTTCCCAACAAACTGTGGCCTGCTTCAGGCTGCCTCCAACACCCACCTTCCCTGCCTGTTCTCTGGCTCATGGCTGGATGAGGCTCACACTGAGGAGAGAGCATGCTGGGGCTGCAGGGCACTGAGAGAGTACAGGCATCCCAAGGAAGAATAGTGAGCTAGTCCCTCCGCTGAGTGTCATACTCCCCCATGAACACACACCCCCACACTCTGCTCTACCCCCACAGAAGAGAAACACACAGCCCATTTCCAGTGTGCAGCTTGGCCTAATGCTCACTTTAGAAGTGAAGTTTGTTTTGAAATGAAAGATAGGAAAAGGCCATTTAGGTGGAACTAATATTTGTGAGAGACGTGGAGGTAGGGACATGTGGCTTGTTAAAGGAGGTAACAGGGCTCCCCTCTAGCTGGAACCCAGGCTGGGTGAGGGGAAGATGAACTGACAAAGAGACCATGAGCAACTATGAATGGCCCTGCTTGACCATGGGCAACTATGAATGGCTGTGCAAGAAAAGAGGACAGACTTGGCTGCTGGCACTGAGGAGCCGTTGAAGGTTTTGAGTAGAGGAAGGACCGTCAGAAGCTATGCTCCAGGCAGAGAAGCACTGGAGCAAGGGCAGGAAGAGTGGAAGAGTAAAGAATTTAGGGCAAGCATGGTGGTACAGTAACCACACCAAGAGCAACCAGGAAAAGAAAGGGAAGGAAAGAGGAGGAGCCTGAAGCCAAAGGCTGAGGAAACATTGGGTACCCCCAAAATCTAGGGGCCCACAAAACACTCTAACCCAGAGCTTCCAGCCTAGCCTCTATACCTTCCATTCCAAAACAGAGACACCATTCACCACTCTGTCTTTGGTCACCTTTTGTACTAAGAGGCAGTCAGCATCTTAGCTCTGGTCACCAAGTGTGTCACCACATGGTGACCCCAGAAAAGTCAAGCGTCTGTGCCTATAACTGAGGAGACAGCCAAATGGTACCTCATCTGTGGTTTTCATATCATCGATGCACGGGGACAATCAAAGACCCCAGAGAAGTCACCCTGTGTTGTCCTGGAAGCATAGATGTCCCTCAGGACTTGTGAGTACCTAAAAGATGCCCAGACCATGGGGTTGAGGCCCAGAGGAAAGAGAAGACTGTTTGAAGAGATCCAGCAGGGCTCAAAGTCACCAGCCCCCCAAGAGGAGCATCACGCTCTAGGCAGGAGAGGTCCTGGGAGAGCAGGTAAGCACTGCCCTGGCTCCACGGCCTCTGAGTCTCTACAAACCCTGCAGGGGGCTGTTCCTCTCAGTTCCCAGCCAGTGCAAGGCTTTCCTTCCCTTATATAGAGTTCCACTATGACCAGGGAAGGAAGTGTGCAGAGTTCCTTTTTGCTAGGAGGCAAGAAGAGACCTGTTCCCAGGGACACCTTGAGCCAGAAGGATGGCCCCTGTCCTGGATCCCTCAGTTGCAGTAATGACAGGGACTTGGAAGGTCCTGCTCTTCCTATAAACACAACCCAGACTAGACTCAGAACTTAAAGAAGACAGGAGCCAGTGCTATCTCAGATCACTGATTCAGAACACTGTACCCAAGACCCCAAGATCCCAGCACTACCTCTCTATGTCCCCAAGTTCCTCCTCTGGCTTGAGTCCTCTTGTGGCACCTGTCACTGTCTGCCTGGCCCACTGCCGGGTCCTACACAGTTGTCAGATGGGCTATTCTCTCCCGACAGATCCCTCCATCCCCAAATACAGGAGGTGGCTCTCACAGGGAACACAACAGAGCCCACTCATCAAACAGCCTGTCTGTAGGTGGATAAGATGACTGGTGAGCCTGTGTATCCCTCAGAGAAACCCTCAGTCAGAAGGTCCCCAGTCAGCTAAGGAGTGGGGGAGCAGACCCAGCTATGATCCAAGCGGGGCTCATCACTGAAGCCTTTGAGCTAGCCTGGAAGATGGCACACAGTAGCAACTGGAATGAATACCTTATAGCATTGTTTCTCAACCTTCCTAACGCCCTTCTTTGTCATTCATGCTGGGGTGACCTCCCCAACCATAAAACTCTTTTTATTGCTACTTCATAACTTTAAGTTTGCTGCTGTTACAAAATGTAATGTAAATACCTGATATGTGACCCTCCCCCAAAGTGAGATGTGCCCCACAGGTTGTGAACCACACTTCCCCATAGATTCTAGGGGTTGCATCTGGGGACCCCAACCCCAAGACTCCACAGAGCTAGCACAATGGCCATGCTTGCTGATCCCCACAGTTGAGGAAGCTGGGAAAAGAGCAAGGTTACTCACTGGGGTGGTGGGTGGGGGGCAATTGAATCCAGGAGCCACAGAATCTAAGCTCCGAGCGAGCACCTACTGAGCACATGCCTGGAGCTCAAGACCCAGGTCATGAGAGCAAGAGGCAGGCAGCAGCATGGGACGTGGAAAAGGGACACAGCAGAGAGCATGGCTGGGCTTGACACTAGCCACTGTCACCCTCCTCTGAGCCACCCAACATGATTCAAGCTAAAAATCTGTGCATCCCCCCCCTTCTTCTCTTCCTATCCCTTATTCCTGGCAGTCTCTCTCCCAAGCGACCTCTGTAGTGCCCTGAGTCAAAGACACGGTGACATTAACCCATCCCAGCACCTCCTCTCTTGCACTTGGTATCTTCCTAGCAACCAGAAAGCCATTTCTAAAATGTGCCATGTTACTCCTCAGACTAAAGGCCTTACCATCTTGAGCTTGATGATCCAGTCTAAATGTCCCAACACAGCTGCCACGGTCTATGGAGGTCTGTGGGGTCACTCCTGCAGGCCCACTTCTCAACCTTCCCTCTAAACCGCTATGCCACTTCCTGCCTGTTTATTCAGAATTCTACTCTCTGCTGGGAAAGCCTCTTAACCCATTTCACAGACAAGGAAAAGCGAGGCAGAGAAGCCACATCTGCAGCCTAAGGTCACACACCAGCAAAGAACAAGCATGGAAGCATAGCTCTGCCCCAGGACACCTCAAGACGGACTCCGTTCTGCCCAGTAAGGACCATAGGGAGCCTTCCATGGAGGCCATGGCTTCTGAGGCTAGGGAAGGGACAGCAACCTGAGCAGAGCAATGTGTAACCTGCAGTGCTCAGCTGAAGCAAATGCCCAGGCCCCTGAAGTAGCCTGAAAGCTTCATAGCCAATGAGAGACCAAGCAAGAGAGCAAGATCTGGGGTGGGGTTGGCAGCCAGGAGGGCTTCCTGAAAGAGGCCGATGCACCAAGGTGAGAAGGCTCTGAAAGGGGACAGAAGACAGCGTGAGGAGGATACTTAAAGTGGACAGAAGGGGGGGGGGGTACTTAAAGGAGAAGATGGCAAAAGGCAGGCCTGTTAGCACAGGCCTGGAATCCCAGCTATGTGGGAGACTGGGGCTCGAGGAATAAAGTTTCAAAGCTGTGCTGCTGCCTCAGAATAAAAAGTACTGAGCATGCAGGTGAGGTAGCAATGTTCTAGCGTGCTCACATAGCTTGTGCAAAGGTACAGCCCAGTAGGCACCTGGGAAATCTCGACACCTAATGCGGGCACCAGGCCTCTGTCCTGAGTGCAGGGGCTGAGCCCACTTCCACTTCCAAGCAGTCTCTGAAATACAGAGTACAGGAAAGCCCCAATCCTTCTGGGGCCAGGCATTTGTTGCAAGGGGCGGAGGGTTGGGGGGAGGCACAGCCTATGGCACACAGATGACTTCCAGGAAGTTCCTAGAAGCTGGTCCAGGGACAGGCTATGGACTTGGGGGGGGGGGGGTAGGGGGACAGGGCAGAGGAAGTGACGGGCCCAAGAAACAGACCCAAGTATCCACTCAGGCCATAGTGACTGAGCTCCCGGCTGAGGAGAAAGGGGAAAGAGAACGAGGCTCCAACTGTGGACGGAAGTTGTGGCCTCAGGAGGAGACAGGCATGTAAACAGACTTATAAATCTGCCCGGAACTGCGACAGTGGAAGTTTGAAGAGGCCGTGCTTGCTCTAGGATGACTGTCCATCTGTTTTTCCCAAGGTT
Organism: Mus minutoides; assembly: GCA_902729485.2. Taxonomy (NCBI): domain Eukaryota; kingdom Metazoa; phylum Chordata; class Mammalia; order Rodentia; family Muridae; genus Mus; species Mus minutoides. The sequence continues at coordinate 1,215,483 of LR749862.1, forward strand.
ACACCCAGAAAGGAGGCGGCCTTCCTCACCCTGCACTCCGCTCTGAGGGTGTCTGTTCCTACACGAGAACTTTAAAGAATAAAAATATTTGACCTTAAACCATATTTGAACAAGGGGGCAGGAAGGATGCCTGAGATGGGGGGTGTGCGGAATTAAGAGCAATGGGAAAATCCACAGAGCCAAAGGTCTCAAGAATTGCTAAGGGCTGGATCAGCTGTCACGGGGATGTGTCAGGGAAGGCTGGGGGAGGGGAGACATCCGTTGGGTAGAGTCATGCACTGTGGAGAAGTCCCACGGGGGCCTCATCAGCCCCCTGTCTTCTAAGCCATGCCTTCTGCTGCAGGGCAGGGCAACGGCATGCAGACCTCTGCCCGGGTCCCCTGGGAAGTAGGAGCTCCACCCTGTTTCCCAACTTCTATAAAGTCCTTGATCCATCACCCAGATGACAGGTTGATTTTGTTTTGCTTCTCCGGAAATGGCCTTGAACTTCTGACCAGCCTGCCTGTGCCTTACGAGTGGCGGGATTACAGGTTTGTGCCACTCTACACAGTTCTAGGTATTTCCAAAGTTGAAAACCAACATGGATTGCATGCTAGGCAAGCCCTGTGTCTGCTGAGCCCTGTCACGCAGTCCCAGGATGAAGAAGGAGAAATGATAAACACATTCACTGCAGGCTTCCATTCTTGCTCGGGGTGACTGTAACTCCAGCAACGAAGAAATGTCAAGAGGATTGCCTCAAATTTGAAGAAATGCCTTAAATTTCTGTTGGTTCTCTGGACCCCCTAAATTGCCTATCTTAGTGCCTAATGGGACTGACAGGAAGTCCTTCCCAATGTCTAGCTACTTCTCTTTTTAAAGGAGTTAAAGCTTGCCAAAGCAGGATGAAGCCTTGTGTTCATCAGGGGAAATTCCACAGCCTCAATGTCTATCTGTGAACTTCATGTCTCCCGGACCCTTTAAGGACCATCTTGTCCTGTTCACAGCTCTAAATAAATCAGCACTAAACCAAACCCATCAGCTGGGAGCAGGTTCTGCTCCACAGGGTCACAACACCTTCTGTGTGTTGACGCCCTTTCCAAATCCCTGGACACCTCCAAGTGGCCACAAGTGTCCGACTAACATACAAGGGACTGGATGGACAGACAGCAAGCCCAGTGTGGGCTCAGACATGCTGTAATTCCCTCACTCTCAGCATCCTCACAGGGAAAGGGGACTGATGGGAACCACTCTGCAGGCTGGCTGGGAATTGTTAAGGAGATTGTGATCGGGCTGAGGGTGTAGCTCAGCTGTGGAGCACATGCCTTACCCACCCCGCAAAGCATCAAGATGAAATAAATCGGCTGAGATTCTCATCTGTAGGAATGCTGGGTACCCAAAGCAACAGCACTCTGTGCGCCTCAAAGCTCTCCACTGACTCTCTCTCTACTCACTGATTCCCCAACCCCACCCTGTGATGTAAGCCCCATGGCCAGCCCCCTTTTATGGAAGAAACTGAGAATCTGCAGGACAGAGAAAGGAGCACATTGTGAAGATTCTCATCAAGGCTGGAAGGATGGCTCAGTGGTCAGACATACCTGCTGCTCTTGCAGAAAACCCGAATCCAATTCCCAGCCCTCATGTGATGGCTCACAACCATCTATAACTCCAGTTGTAAATTATCTAATACCCTCTTCTGGCCTCCTCGGGCAACAGGCGCATACACGTGCACAAGTACACATGTAGGAAAAACAATCATACACATAAAGTCAAAATAAATTAGCATCCAAAGATCCCATCTACCTGTCAGTCAAAAACAACTATCCAATGGCACTCTCCCTCAAAAAACCCTGGCCTCTCTTAAGATTTCCACTCTCGATGTAGCATAAGCTTCGGTTATCTGAAAATCATTTGTGCAGAAATTTCTGACCCACGGATGGCAGGGACACAGAGGTAAACAATGGATGGCCCAGAGCCCCGGAAGCAGGAGGTCCCTAGGGCAGGGCAGCCCAACCTCACGAATCGCCTTTAAGACCATCTGTGACAAGAGGCAGGAAACCCTTCTTGCTCCCAATTAGCCAGCAACAGAGACTTGAAGCGGGGCCAGCCCCAAGGCCGGAGCAAGCCTGGCTGCCACTAGCATTGTTTGGCTCCGCATGACGCATATCCACTCCAGTCATGTTTCCTTGTTCCCGGGAAAAGCTCAGGGCTGCACGCGGACAGGGAGACAAGGGAAGGAAGGCAGTTACAGACCAGGTTCTCCCCGGCTCAGACAGCAGGCAGGTTAGAGAGGAGAAGAGAAAGTGCCTATCAGATAGAGACACCCACAGACAGCACAGCAGTGACCACACACAGCTCTCAATGCCCCAGGCAGTACACACTCCACACCCAGCACACACACACACCACACCACTTTGCCAGATGCAAAGTCACTCCCTAGCCCTCTGGCCTCACCCCAAAACAGACTCATGAAGGCACGGCCAACACATCCAGCTGCCTGTATGACCCAGAGCACTGAGGGGCCAGAGCCAAGTGCGGCAGAAAGCCAGATGTGGGAAAGAGGTAGATGAAAGCAAACTGGAATCTGATGGTCCTTAAAGCACTATCAGGTCTCTGCACCCCTACCCTGCCCCCCAAGATCTATAGGAACCAGGCCCTCTATTGGTGCCTGAGGCAGTAGCAGATTACCCTTGGACTTGAACTTGATGGTTGCCTGAGCCCTGCCTATCCTAGAAGCACAGAAGGGAGAATGTTCACACGAGTGCACTCTCGAGTGAGCTCACGTGCACACGCACACATACACGCGAGAGCACTCACGAGCACCGAGGGCTGGAAGTGTCAGAACCAGCAGGGTGGGGCTAACTGGAAGGTAAACAGTCTCCAAAGTATGGAGGTTCCAAAACAGCTATTTTAGTATCTGGATCTACTGGACATGTGATTCTTTTTTAAGCCACCCAAGATTCAAGTGATTCCCCCTTTTCCACAGGAAGCCACTCAAACTGAAGAAAAAAAAAAAAAAAAAAGAGTGTGTTGTCCAAGGTCGCACATCTGGGAGGGGCTAAGGGAGACACAAATCCAGAAGTGCCCTCCAGCAAATCCACTTCAAGTTAGATGCAGCTAGCTGCTGACCAGGGAAGGGGTGATAGTCCAGATGGTGGGTGGGACTAATACAGACGGAATCAGAGGGAATAAGGAGGGGGTGTGGCCGAGACATGCACACAGACAGGACACTCTACTCAAAAGGAGGGGTTGGGAGGTTGGGTTCAGCGACTGTGATTCAGCAACCTTTGGGAAGCATTCCAGCGCTCCAGTCCCACGTCTAGGGGCCACCTGCCCTAGAGACACCACACCGTTATTCACAAGTTACTCACTTTGCCTTGGCATTCACCCTGGCAAGCCGAGCCTCCCACTCTTCCCCTGAGAGTGACCATGGAGAAGCCAGAAGATCCATGGCTCCCCTCCCTCTAGCTGGAGCACCCCCACCTGAGTCACAGGGACACGCCAGACTCTGGCCTGCTCCCACTAACAGCTGCTTCCCTCTGCTCTGTTCCAAGAAACAGATGCCTAGAGGAATGGTCACTGTCCCCAGACACAGAGCAGCCCAACCCAGAAGGGAGCTTCCCAGAACCTCTGCCAACATCCCAGTGGATGCTGGAAGATACTTGGGAGCCTGATCTCAACAAGACAGATCTTCCCAGGCACAAGAACAGGAGCCTACATGCAGAAAGCTCTGTGGCTGGAAGAGAGAACTCTGCTCTGCTAAGCCCAGCCTCTCATTCCACAGGTAAGGCTGCTGATGCCCAGAAAAAGACAGTCAACCGCCCAAAGCTACAATGTCAAAAGGCAACCGCCTCCCGACACCCTGAGCTGTTCCACATCACTCAGCAACATCACCTCCCCTGACTCAGATAGGGACAATCGCCCCCAAATCTCTTCTCTCCTCATCACAGAGCTGCCGTAGTCCCCACAGTGAGGGGGTTGGGGGGGTATCGACTCAGGAAGAGAAGAGGAGGGCTAGAGATGCTGTAGCCAGGCTAGTCACTAAGAGAATTGGTGCTCAAGCTAGTATCAGAAATTGGAGACAGAGACAGGACCTCTGGTTACCAGACCCTCTAGCACAAGACAAGAAGTGGAATTCTTGGGGGTCCCATCTGGGAAATTTCAAGAGTCTTGCCTCCCTCCTGTTTGCCTTGCCTCCTTCATTCCTGCCCCACCTCACCCCTAATCTCCAGTCTCCTTTACTCCCATATTCAGCTCAGCCACAGAGCTCACAGGCAGCAGCTGCCACACGTGTAGTGATCCAAGGAGTACCTAGGCCTTCGGAGGAATCCATCCACCTCTCGTGTTCTCCCATCTAGGCAGCTGTGGCATTCAGCCCCAGGCAGAAGAAGCTTGCACATTCCCTCTCCCAACCTGCTTCCTCCCCTGCCACCCCCCACCCCACCCCTGGCATCAGTAACAGTAGCCCCCACAGTAGCAGAGGTTATAGTATGGAAAAGGCCAGCCCCACTTTTCTAGTCCCAAGTTCACAGCACAGATAACACAAGAAAAGCGTTGTGTGTTGAGTAAGCTCTCATCCAGAGGTTGCACTGCCTGTCAGAGGTAGAGTCAGGATTCAAACCTGCACAGTGGGGCTGCAAAGCCTGTGACTTAACCTCAAGGCCACATCACCTTACGATAACCAAGAATCGAGAGTTCCTGAGATGTCCTCTCCTCCCTCAACATACAGTAACCTGAGCACTTGCGATGTGCTGGCACCAGGCCTTTGAGACGCTCAACATTCCTCCTGGCTTTAAACAGATGGCCCCTGTCCCCACATTCACCAGCCACCTAAAGTCAGGCTGGGCACTGCTGACTTCCAGCAGACAGGCTCCTCCAGACTAAGGATACCCTTGACCATTCATTCATTCATTCAACACACAGTGGGTCTACAGTATTCTGGGACCCACAGTAAAAGATACTCCCTTAAGAGCCTCTTGGCACCTTCGATATGTGAGCTGCCTGCCCTGCCCCTCCACCTCCACCATCACGGTGTATTAAGAAGCCTTGTGTAGGGAGGGATCCCACAGTCAGCAGGCTCTGGTCTCAGAGCACAGGAAGAAAGTCTGGGGGATAGGAGGAGGTATATTAACACCAAGAAAACTTCCCAGTCCCAGGGGTTAAGGGTTTAAGTGCCAGACTCCAGGAACACAGGTCCTGGATTCAGTTCATTCCCAGGAGTCCCCTGTCCAACCCCTTCCTAAACCAAAACCTCATCCTGTCTCTTCTAGGTAAAAATCCCTCTGCTACTTCCAACTTTGACTTGGCCCAGGAGCTCTCTCACCCTTGCCACCCCAGCAAGGCCTCTGGGCTCTCTCCAAAGCCACTCTTTGTCACAGGTTCCCTTGTTAAGCTGTGGTGACTGCACCAAGCATTTTGCACACAGAACTTGTTTTAACACCCCCAACAGCATACAAGGCTATGCTGGAATGTGGACCTCATCTTACAGACTCGGGTGGGACACTGAGACCAGGGGGAGTAAGTAGCAGAAAGACAGAGAGTCCCTACGTTATCCATCCTTACATGCACGCGTCCCATGCCTGAACAAGTACCTCTGTAAAACTCCTTCTCAACCTTCAAAGCCCATCTCAAAAGGCTCTTCCTCCCGGAGATCTCAACTCCTCCACCAGCTCACAGAACAGGCTTCCTGCTTCCCATCCCATCCCTCCCTCATTTTTTTTTTTTTTTGCAGAAGAACTGTCTACTCCCCTTTGTCTCCAACTAGAAGGTGTCTCACTGGCCTTTCCAGCCCCATATCTGGCACCCTGCCTGGCACAGAGTGGATGCCCTAAAAGGCTGTTAATGTGAAATCAGAATGGCCCCCAGGCCCAGCTGGATTGGCCCTGGCTCCCGGCCTCCTCAGCAGGCTCATGGGCATTGCCGGACCCAGAGAGCCAAAGCCAGCAGTCCATCTCCTCCAGACCCAGATGGCAGGCAGGCAGCCAGGGCCCTGGTCTCATACTCCCCCTCCTAAGCCCAGCCCCTCTCTGCTTCACCAGCTCTGAATCTGGGAGTCTCAGCCAGTGATTAGGGCCCTAATCAGGCAGGACTTCCTGCCAGCCACTGCCAAAGGTGGGGGCGGGGCAGGAGGGAAGCAAGGTCAACCCAAGGTGAAGTTTCACAGCCAGGGACCCAAGGAGCTCCACACCCCCACTGACAGATTCACTTTAGCAGCCTCCAGCACAACTACACCGCTCCAAACCTTTGACTGCTAAGAGAGGTTACTGAGACCCAGAGAGGGAAGGAACTCGGCCATGGGGGACAGAGAACCAGGCCAGCCTGAGATCCGTTGGTAAGAAGAGTACCATTCCTGTACAGCCTTGGGTCAGGGGGCCCCCAGGGTGGAAACCCTTGGTACTTTCCCTAGAGCCTCAGCCATAGCCCTGTCCCCTGCTAGCACAAAGCCCGGCACTGAATCTAAGCTCACTCCCTGAAGAGTAGCTATGGGCTAGCTGCTTGCCTGACCTTCTGTAGGATGTGTTCAAGGTAAGGCCACTTCTCATCTCTCAAGGATCAAAGGTCTAGAAGGGCAGAGGGGAGCCAGGCTGGGGAGGGAAGCCAGAGAGAGTCCTCCCAGTGGTCATCACGATCAGCCTACAGCATACTTCCTTCAAAAGAATCTTTAATGCTTTCTGCAGCTGCAACTGGGCGGGCCAGGGGTCCGGAAACAGTGGTCACCCCTGACCCAGAGCAACCTCAGCCTCCTGGGTGGGGATCTTTGGGTAAAAGAGCAGGCCAAGAGGCTGATCCTTGGTGGAGGAATGTCAGAGACACTAGAAAGCCATGGACTCCAAAAAGGGTAGAGGCCTGAGAGGGAATGGAGTGTGGCCAGGAAACCTACTGACCAATCTTCAAAGCTCTCAGCTCTTATGTGTATACACAGGAAGGGCTGGGGTGGTTATCCCCACCCCTTACCAACAAGGGACTTTATTAGATTATAGAGAGAAATGCCAGGTAGACTTCAAGGAGCCCTGGAGGGTCTAAGCCAGTTCAGTGTTTACTTGGGAATACCACTCTAAAACATAAATGCCATTCCTATGGCTAAAGTCAAGGCTAGTCTGTTTGGAGGGAGGCAGACCAGACCCTTGCCAGGCCTGCAAGGTCCTAACGCAGGCAGTGGCTGTCTGAAGGGTGGGAAGGGATCCCAGAGGGACTTGGGATGTCAACTTTCTCAGAGTCCGACATAAACACATATCTGCTCCAGTTCCCTGGGGAGACAAGCCTGAGGTCCCCTCAACTCCAGGCCTGCCTCCTAACTGCAGACAGAAGCAAAGTCGGGAGAGGAAAACACTGCCCTGATATTAGCAGCTCCTAAAGGAAGCCAGTGGAAGCCTGATCTACACTCTCATCCAGGATAGGGAAGTAACAACTATGATGAAAGAGAACAGGACCAGTAAAAGGCAGCAGGCTCTGGAATAAATGACACCCACCGACAAGGATTGCCTTTGGCTTCTCTGCTTTGGATGCTTGTTTGTTTGGATGCTTGTTTGTTTGTTTGTTTGTTTGTTTTTGAGACAGGCTTTTGTATAACCCCTGACCTGCAGCCTCACGAGTGTTGGGATTACAGGTGTCTACCACCATGCCCAATTTACACAGTGCTGGGGAAAGAACCCAGCGTTGTGTGTGTGCCGTGCAAGCCTGTCACCAGCTGATCCACATCCTACATGTCAATGCCCTTTAAACTCAATGAATTAATTTAAACTCTATGTCTGTGCCATGAGGCCTACTGTCCCATTCTAGAGGGGAAACTGTGGCGAGACCTGATCACCTGCTGAGAGCACACAGCTAGTAGATAGGAGTGGCTGCCATGGTAGTTCTCCAGCAGGCTGGCTCCGGCCTCATGCCCTCCCTCTGCCTTGCTCCACACTTTGGAGGAAGAGCAGCATTGTGTGTAGGCTAACAGCTCTTCAGCAGGCCTGTCCCAAACCCTCAGTCCTCCAGCCTCAGTTGGCACCAAAAGCCTCACACACTGAACAGCCAAGGATCACCAGTGAAGCCAGATGACAGCAGACACGGAGGGGAGCGAGAAACATTTGCAGCCAATGAGGCCCACATTTGTTCCAAGAGACAGCTAAGAAGGTCCCTGGAGGAAGCTTCCAATGGCAGAGAGTGATGAGCTCACAGAAGCCCTCCTGTGGCCCTCATCTGGTCGGATCCCTGGATCCACCCTTCTGCACCAGTCCCTGGCCTGAGCTGGAACTCAAAGCCCTAAAAAGGCAGGGAACACACAGCCCAGCAAGCCCTGCAGGAGGATGGGCCCGACTGACCCTGTCCCCTCTCCTCACAGTTCCAACTCCTCCAGGGAAACCAAGGTGAGGACAAGAAGGGAGATATCTTGCCAAGAGCCACAGCCTAAGCAGAGAACCAGCTACCCTAGGGCCCCCAGCTGCCAGCACAGGGCATCCATCCACAGAGGCAGCACGGGCTATGTATGAGGCTGGCTTCCCCGCCACCCCCACCATTCCTTTCCCAGCTGGTTTATGCCCACACCTCTACATGCCTAATAGCTCTGGAAAGCTAAAAGCCAGCCAACCAGGGAGCCATGAAGCCAGAGGCCTCAGGGGATAATGCTGGGGACAAAGTGGAGGCCTGTCCCTCCCCAGTGTCTAAAAACAACCTTCTCCCTCTCCCCACGGTCATGCTCCTTTCTGATTTGTTTGGTTGTTGTTGTTGTTGTTGTTTGTTGTTGGGGGCGGGGCTTGTCTGTCATCTGGCAAATCTCTACCCTCCGTCCCAAAACCCCAGTTTCCTTTCCAGGGTCAAGGAAACTTAAGGGAGAGGCAACAATGACCCTGCAGTGTAAGCCTCCACTCAGCCCTCACGTTCCTCTCTGCTCCCCCATCATCATCCAGAAGGAAAAATACTCCCATTAGGAAGACTCCCCAGCCTCCTGGCTGTAGATGAGGGATACAAGTTAGACAATGAGAAGAACTTCCTCTTCAGAGGAAGCCAGAAGGGTGAGAGGTACTGTCCTGACTAGAGGCAAGCTCATCCTCTGGAGCAAAGGGGCCACAGACCTCATAGAATTGGCTGTGGGGAGAGGCAAGCTGGGTTGGGCAGGCTGAGCTAGAAAGGATGGAAGCCAGGGAGGGTCCTAAACCCCAAGGGAGGCCATCAGGACGCCACACCCCCAGCACAGAGTCTGGAGAAGTGTCAACCCCCAGTGCCCCTCCTTCCCAGGGAAAACAGGTTTGAGGAGGTCACAGGAGGTCACCAATTCCTCTCCTTACCCCTCCAGAGAGAACAACAAATGCCCTTGGCTTGTTCCCCACCTCCAACATTACCCCAACACACTGGTCATTACACAAGCTACTTGGTGAAGGCTTGACGACCCTAAAGTATTTGTAAAGAGGGAAACTGAGGCCTCCCCCTGGCTTCTTCTGAATCTCAGATTCTGCCATCTCTGCCCATCGTCTCCAACTACTCTGAGCTACACAGGGCAGAGTTTCAGAATGCTCAACATAGAAACCACTCCTTGTCCTCAGACACTAAAGACCTGTGGCACATGCCATCCCCTTCCCCCTCTCCTGTGTCATATGGCCGCAGGGTCTACCCAGCCTTCCAGGAGTTAACCACAGGGCCAAGCAGAGTGGCCAAGAGGAAGCACTTCATAACAGCAGCACAGGAAGCAGCTGGGGTGGACCTGGTGGCCAGTCAGCTATGGGTGCCAGGGAGAGGCACATGCAAGCACTCTCTATTCCCCAGCGCAGGCAGGGAGGGTGACTCTGTGAGTCCCCACCCACGCCCTAAGCCTGAAGCCACAGTTCTGACCCCCCATTCCAGGCCCCTATTCCAGAGCCAGAGAATTCCCCAACTCTAAGACTCCCAGGACCTCAGCATCCCCAGAGACCTTAAAGGTCATCTTTCTTACCACATCTCAGCGCAGGAATCCTTTCATAGTGTCCAGCTTATCCAAACTGTCCCTCGGGACAGTCCACTCATTTACCTTACACCAAAGCCCACTCTCTCAATGATCAGCGAGAACTTCCGGAAGCCCCTGGTTAAACCTTCACTCTTCCAAGTTAAATCTCCATCATCCCCGTGCTCCCTGAATGCAGTCTAGCAATGCTGGGTGCTCCCAGAACGGCAGCCTCCTTCTTGGTCTCCCAGGCACCTCCTCTCAGCCCACTCCTCCTAGCTGTCACCCACACTGAGTTAAGAAGTATGGAGTGAAGGATAGGAAAAGGGAGCCAGAGGTTCAAAGCCAGGACTAGGGAGGTCTGAAAAGTTCCTAGGTTATCTCCTATATGACCCAAGAATCCTCAATCTCAGATCAAAGTCCTCCCCAAGTCCCCTCCCCCAACCTCTCTTCTCAACTTCTCCACTGACCATGTTGGGAACCCCAGTGTTGGTGCCATGGAGGGTTCTGCCACCCCGCTTTGGGCCACATGAGTTATGACTAAAGGTCCTTGGTAAGCTTTGAGTCTTGGGGGGGAAAGCTGGGGTCTGGGAGGTAAAGGCTGCCGCCAGCTGGCAAGGGCAGGAGTCACTGGAGGCCAAGTCTGAGCCACCATGGTCCCCACCCCACCTCCAGGAAGGGGAAAGGGCCCTCCCTCCCACCTCCTACCCCACCTCTTCTAGGCCATACAGAAGTGCTTCCAAGAGAGAAGCTCCTGGCCCCCAACATTAGAACCCTCCTTTCCAGCTGTCCATCCTGTTCCCACCACAACTGCCTTCCTGACTTCGTGATTCTGGAAACTTCCACAGTCAGTACCCATCCTGTCCCCTAAACCCTATCCCACACCCCTGCTGAGAGCCCAGCCTGAGATCCCAGCAGGCTTCTCTAACTGACCCCCAACACCACTGTCTAGGTGTTCCTGCACTAGGAGAGAGGACAACCTAAAAACATCTGGGCTGGCAATACTGCCTCTGGTCCTAAGGTTAGATGTGGGTGGCTTCTCAAAGCTTCGTAAGGGGTAGCAGGCAGGGGACCAGTGTAGGGGAACCCTGTGTGTTCATTAACCACCTGGATTAGACATTTCTGCCCAGAGGGGTGAGGAAGGAATGAGCCTACCGGCTGGGGGAGGGGCAAGGGGCACACATGCCAGGCTGTGCCCATGGCAAGGGGGCAGGGGGCCCATACAAAGGAGAGAGAAGTGATGTTCGAGCTTTTTAACTTTAACCCCCTGCAGCCAGTCCCTCCCTGGCAGTATCACACAGATCTTGGAGGCAGAGAGAGAGTCTCCAAAGAGAGAAAGGTATCCCAAAGAAGTTCCAGCCACTGGCAGGGAAGACTCATCATGCCTTCCTACAGTCTTACACCTCCTGGACCCTGCAATGAGCAAGAAATGAACAGAAGACCCTCTCCTCTACCTCCTTGCCGCTGGTGGTCAGCGGTCCCTCCCTGCTCCCTGTTGTATAAAGCCTTGCTAACACCAGCAACTTAGCAGAACACAAAACTCTTCCTGGAGCTGGCTCAGCGCTTGCTTACAGGGGCAGCCGCGCCCCAGACAGCCCTGGCCGACTTTGGGAACATCTGACAGCAGTAGGGCTGACAAGTTGCCCCCCCCGGGGGGCTAGCTTAGTCTAGAAGTGTGTCAGGAGAGCGACTGAGCTCACCTTCCTCAAGTTCAGGGTCTGAGGCTGGCCAGACATCAGTGCATGCATACAGCTGGGCTGTATCCCTGCACCCTTGCACATTCATACACTCCCAGACCGCACCCTCTCACCTTTCCAAACGAGGAGCCACTGGGTGGCAGGCCAGGGCGGTGGGTAGCGGCAGGGCCAGTGGCTAAGCTGGCAGGAAGCTGGTGGAGAAGCGGTGAGTGAGCTGGCCCGAAAGGGCAGAGGTAGCGGAGCCAGGACCCAAGGCCGCGGCTAGGAGCGAGTGAGCGCGCCCAGGGCGCTGCCGGCTCCCTCCCGGGCGGGCGGCCTGGGGCACCGCCTCCTTCCCGGAGTCAGCGCGTCGCCCCCCACCGCCGCCTCCTTTAACCCCTGCTACGCTCTGCTGCACAAACTGTGCTCCACCAGGCCAGCACTACTGTGCACCTGGCCAGGCGAGCTGTCCAGCAGCTTCCTGGGGAACAGGATAGAGGGCTTGGGGACAGGAGTGGGAAGGAACAGAGAAGAATCAAGATGTGGAGGAGCCCATAGGAAAGATACAACTATGAAGCCATTGCCATAAAGTTGCTGGGTGGTGGTGGTGATGATGATGATATATAGAAGAACAAGCTGCAATTCCAACACAGTTGGATACCAATTCCAACCTTGTGAACTTTTTCCTTGGCTGTCAAATGTGATGTGGTAATCCCTGCTTTTTTCCCTGCTCCTGGAGTGAGTTAGGACATATGTGATCCTATATTCAAAAGTCACTGGAGTGGAGTTCCGGTTCATAAAAAGCATGCTTCCAGGCTGGAGAGATGGCTCAGCAGTTAAGAGCACTGACTGCTCTTCCAGAGGTCCTGAGTTCAAATCCCAGAAACCACATGGTGGCTCACAACCATCTGTAACAGGATCTGATGCACTCTTCTGGTATGTGTCTGAAGACAGCTGCAGTGTATTCATATAAATAAAAATAAATAAATCATTTTTTGTTTTGTTTTGTTTTGTTGTTTTTCGAGACAGGGTTTCTCTGTGTAGCCCTAGCTGTCCTGGAACTCACTCTGTATACCAGGCTGGCCTCGAACTCAGAAATCCACCTGCCTCTGCCTCTGCCTCTGCCTCTGCCTCTGCCTCTGCCTCTGCCTCTGCCTCTGCCTCTGCCTCTGCCTCTGCCTCTGCCTCTGCCTCTGCCTCTGCCTCTGCCTCTGCCTCTGCCTCTGCCTCCCAAGTGCTGGGATTAAAGGCATGCGCCACCACGCCCGGTGAAATCTTGTTTTTTTAAAGCCAGCTTATACTCTCTTTAAAATGCATTTAAAAAAAAATGTTGGACACGTCATCCCGGGGAACTGTTTTCACATCTCTTGTGGACACCAAACCTGTGGCTAATCAGATCCATTAAGTGAAAGGACAGAGTGTTTGCACAAAATTTATGCACAGGATCCTTCTTAATTGGTTGACAGGTAGGATCTCAGATAGCCGGGCTGGAGTAACTGTGTAACTAAGCATGACCTTGTTCTTCAAATCCTTGCCTCCATCTTCCAAGCGCTGGAATTACAAGCATGGGCCACCGTGCCTGGTTTTATGTGGTGCTGGGGATTGAACCCATGACCTCCTGAGTGCTAGGCAAGCTCTCTTCCACCTGAGCCACATCCATCTGCTTTGAATCCCCTGTAGAATACTTGTAAAACCTCGGATGTATAAACACTCTCTGTAACGAGTGGTTGTGCTGAGCGGCTAAGGGAGAATGGCAACAATACGAAGTCTGTGATTGTTCGGGACAGTCACAAGTTTCTCTCCAAATATTTTCAATCAGCGACTATGGACTCTGTGGAGAGGAACCCACCGGTTTAGAGGGCTAATTATAGAGCAAAATGTTTGCTGAATTTCAAGAGTCCACAATACAATCAGTACAACTTTCTGTATCTATGAAGTGTGTTTATACTCAAAATAATGGAGGAAAAAGCACTTGAAAAGTTTGGATCACCATCTACATGACAGAAGCAGATAGGAGACTCCCGAAAATGCTATGGTTAACTTTTTTTTTCAATCTTGCTGTGTTGCCCTGGCTGGAACTTACTACATAGACCAGGCTGGCCTTAAACTCGAAGAGATCCTCCTGTCTCTGTCCTTGATCCTGCCCCTGCCCCTGCCCCTGCCCCTGCCCCTGACCCTGACCCTGACCCTGACCCTGATCCTGACCCTGACCCTGACCCTGGCCCTGACCCTAACCCTGACCCTGGCCCAAGCTCTAGTGACAGTCGGCTTTAGTTGTCAATTTGATACGACCCAGAATCACCTGGAAGAGATTCTCAGCGGGGGACTGTCTACATTGGGTTGACCTGTGAGCAAATTGTAAACAAATCTGTGGGAGATTGTCCTAATTAAGTTCATTGATGTGGGAAGACTCAGCTTACTGTGAGCAACACCATTCCCTAGGCAGGAGATCCTGGACTGCATAAGAACAGAGAGATCAATCCAAGCGGGCAAGCAAGAACACACACATTTGTTTCTCTCCCCTCTTAACTACGGATATGAAGTGATCAGCTGTTTGAAGTCCCCGCCTTGATTCCTCCCCAACCAGATCTCACATTGATCCCCACCCCCAACCCCCGGTGGTGACCTCCTCTTTCTCCCTTAGGTTGATTTTTGTTAGGGTATTTCCCCCAATAACGGAAATGAAACCAGGACAGAAGGGGAGAGTCATTTGTCGCACATCCACTGCATGCCAGACACTGGAAGAACACTTTGCCTTCATCCACCAGTTATCACAGCTGAAGACAAGAGCCTGAGAGGGGTTAGGTGGCATGACCTGTCAGAGGCCAAGCAGGGCAGGCAATGTCAGGAAGAAATGTGAACCAGCCCTTGGTAATCCTAGTCCCCAGACCTCCCCGTAGAAGCTAGGCACCTCCAACCCTGAGCCTCGGCTTTCTCTGATGTATATAAGTTTACATCCAAAGGACTTGTTTTTATTCATTTGGCCAAATCCCACCCACCCACCTACCCCACCTGCTTCAGTTCACACCAGGAAGAGAATGTCGGCAAGGATGAGGGAAGGGTAAAGGGAAGGACAAGGCTTCAGAGCACCCAGTAACAATAAAACCTTTTGGGAACAAATGAGAAGGGGTTGCCTCCTCGGGAACTTATACAGGAAGGGCAGAGAAAGGTGACACCACCCCTCCCCCACATGCTCTCCTCTTTCCTCCAGAGAAGAATCTCCCCACAACTACCCAGATAGATAAAGAGTCGCAGTTCCCACACCTCTAAGGCCCCCACTTCAGAACCCACAACCTTGACAGCAGCCTCAATTCGTCAGTGCATATGTGCTGCCCGGGGATGACAAACCAAGAAAATGATGCACTCTTGGGGACACAGGCTGGAACCTCCTCACTAGCCCCATATCAAGTCTCCCACTCACTGCCTTCACTCTGGGTGAGAGGTGACCCTGGATCACCTCAGCCTGCCTAATTCCTATTCTCCTGCCAGCACCCACACCCAGGGGTCCCTCTGGAGTTTGGACCACCATGTCCAGTTTAGGAGTTAGAAGATCCCATGTTAATTCCTGCTCTCCTCTCCTCTCTTCCTAAGTAGCATACCCAAAACATAGAACCCCCTCTTACTCTTACTTTCAGGTCCCTAGAGCTCCTGTCTCCTTCTCTATACCCACATGACAGTCTCTCCACTGACATCAGTCCCTGGAGCGCTCTCTCTCTCTCTCTCTCTCTCTCTCTCTATCTCTCTCTCTCTCTCTATCTCTATCTCTATCTCTATCTCTATCTCTCCATCTTTCACCTTGACTTCCATACCTTTCTCAGCCACTTCCCTTTTTCCCTATCACACCACTGGGCTTCCCACCTTCTCCTCCGTCAACAGCACGACTGGGGCAGGAACTCCCTTACTTCCAGCTGGAAGCTAAGCAGCAGTGTCAAACTTGAGCAACTCTAGGGTACCTTCTTGTGATCTCCAGTGCAGTTCTGTGTGCAGGTTGTTTGTGTTTGAAGACAGGGTCTCATAAGCACAAACTGGCTTCAAACTTGCTACGTAGCCAGGCTTGGTTGTCAGTATTTCTGATTCTTCTTTCTCTGCTTTCTTGAATGCTGGAATTCCGGTGAGTGCCCCTAGGTGTGGTTTATACAGTGCTGGTGACCAAACCCAAGCAAGCCTTCACTTTGCTCATGGTAGGTGAGGCGAGCCAGCGAGCGCCCAATCAACTGGGCTACGTGCCTGCCCCTTCGTGGTAGTTTCTACATCACCCTCTTCGGAATCTTGCCATTCTGAATTCTGAACAGGACCCTCTATGAGAGCAGGGAGGTGATTAAGCCCTGACCTTCATGGCCGCTCTCTCTGCCTGTCATCTGGCCCTGCCTAATTGTGAGAAGTATTTTCAAACCTTTATTATGAAAAGGGTGCCTGGGTGGCAGCAGTAAGACGTCAGGCCAAAGGCCTTCAGGGAGCAGCTGGATCAGCGGAGAATGCAACCTAAGAGGCAGCCATGGGCCTGGAGAGTGGGGAAGGTAATTGGCAAGAACTCTAGCACACAGGGGACCTCTAAGGCCACCATGAGCAACTGCTCTTGTGTGACTAGAGGGCATGCAAGTCGCCTAGGAGAAGCCGGGTGGGCGGCTGGCCGGGTCACACACTTGAACTCCAGAACTTTCTTTACTCCTATCCAGCCCCCGTCTGGAGCATGGCACGCTCTCAGTGAATAGGAATGAGTGAGAGGATGATGGGGGCTGGCCCGGTGGACGGTTGGCTAATAAGTGGGTAAAGGGGACACTTGAAACATCTAAGTGCTGCACAGCACCCGACAAGATAACTAGGCAAACGTTTATCTCTGAAGCTGCACAATCAGAAAGCCCAAGTATGTTAGGATACAGGACGGAGGCCCCAGACACCTCCTGCCCTACCTCATGTCTGCAGCAGCATAAGGGCCCCTCTGAGATGCCTGCCCCGCCCCATCCGGCTATCCTCCGAAGCCTGTGGAGGTCTCTCTCTGCCTCTGCCCAACAGGGACCTTTCTTTCTCAGCCTGCATGCTTCCATGCCTGGGTAGAACCTCAAACTCAGAGTACCTAGAAACCATACCAGAGAAGCCAGAGGACTTGTGGGAAAGCCACCCCATAGTAATCCGCTGCTCCTTTCTTCCCTTCCTCCCCATTGCCTCTCCAAACTGCCTAGGTCTTCCCTGTCTCCCCTCCATGTCCCAGTTCCCAGGGTTCCCAGGGTTTCCCAGCCCCGCCCCCTGAAGCCAGCCGTGCCCTTTCCTCCTTCCCTCCCTCTCTCCCTCCCTCGTATCCCCAAGCCTAAATCGCACATCTGGTTCCAGTTGTGGTCCAGTCCATTCAGGGGCAGGCCTGGAGGTTTCTCATAAAACTGTATAATAACTAGTGTTGGAGCCCCTGTGGGGGTGGGGGAAGGGAGAGCGAGAGGCTAAGTGTGAGCGCAGGAGACAGGGTGACAGTGGCAGTAAGGACACCAGACCCCAGAAGGGAGCTGGCAGTGCCTGGCACCTAGCAGGACCCGTGAGGTTGCTTGTCAGCTGAAGAGGGGGCATAGAGAGATGTGGCAGGGAAGCTGAGAGCTGAGAGAGGGTACGAAGAATGGGTCACTGAAAGCCAGGGGAGTAAAGGAGCAGAGCGGGTGGAGCAACAGAAAAGTCATTGAGAAGGACAGGGACAAATGAATGGTCCATGTCAGAACAGGGGATAAAACAAGCATTTCCACTGGAAGAAGACAGGACAATAGGACAGAATAGGGCACAAAAGGCCCCAGAAGCAAAGAAAGCGCAGGGACAGAGATAGGACACAGATGGGTCAAGACCTAGTGTGTTGGATACAGTGTGGAAACCTTACAGCCACATATCCACACGGTGGGTCACCCCAGAACACTGCACATGTCTCTCCATTGCAGTCTAATCAGCATCTAGTGACTGTCTACACGGAGCCTCTCCCAACCCCACATACACACCATGAATTTCTATGAATGTTCCAGGGAGCTCTGGGAAGTGGCAAGGATCCTGTCTGGTTGTACACCTGAGCTCACAGCCCTTCTGTAGGATCAGCCAGCAGCTGAACATAGCCCTGTCACCTCAGAGCACAGCTGGGGACTCTGGAGGGTACCTGGCCTGTGACCCACACACACATACACACACACACACACACACACACACCCTCAGGGTCAGATCAAACGCCCCTATAGGAAAAAGTACCTCCAAAATCTTCCCATGATGAGGAAGTCACCCATTCTAGCGCCTTGCCCCCCCCCCCATTCTCTCCTCCATCTCTGACTCTGAGAGGACAAAGATGGACACGCAGATCCCAGGAGAGGGCACACTTGGGTATAGCTCTTCTTCCCCCAAGGGACAGGGGGCAAGGGACTACTCTGGGCTCTGACTGACAAAAAGCTCAGCTGGCTGCAAGCCAGACCCCAGGATCGCCCTCTGCATCAGTCACTGTCTGTGCATTTGAGCTGTGCCCCTCCCTCTGCAGCTAAGAATAACTCTGGACTGTCCTCCAGGAGGCTGTCATCAGTGTCTCCCCTGAGAGACCTCTCGCTAGGGCTCCTTCAGAGATAACCCCTGAAGCCACATCTATCTATACCAGTGTCCCCAAAAGCCCCTTTCTTCTTCCCTTCCAGATGATGAGTTTTCACTTATGGGTTCCTTAGAGCCAATACCCAGTTGTATTTGCATCTTATTTACATATATTTTCATCACCAACTGGAACCACAGAATTACACTTGGAGTGTGGGGGTGGGGTGCAGAGGCTTTCCCAGTCTCTGGTGACAGGGAGCGTGGGCAGGAGATGCAGTGGGAAGCAGCCTGTCTACTGTTCTTGCCCAGCACACACACTAGAGTCCTTCCCTTAAGCCTGCCTGCTTCTGCCAGGAAAAGTGGTTGGACCCATCAGCTTCAGGACTGAGTGCAGACTTGGTGCCTCTCTGGTGGCCACCAAGCACTTCGGATGTTCTTGGGAGCACATTTCTAAGCAGATATTAGTCCTCGGCAGAAGACTTAAACCCCTGGTCTCCCCGGTGAAAGTTAGCTTTAAAGCTGGGAGGCCCCCAGAGGGCCTCCCTATCTCTAGGGCAGGATTCCTCATGGGTATCCCCTCCCCCTCCTTCCCTCCCTTTCTAGCAGTCTCTTGCCTGAATCTGGGTCCTTCCAGGGAGCCTAAGAGCCCCTCCCTCACACACCAGACCACCCCTAGCCCTGTAGTCTAAGAAACCCAGATGTCATGGGTGGAGATTCCCAGTCCCAGGAAAGTGTTGGCAGAATCACGGTGACATTCTTGGAGAATGGGAGCCTAGTGGGTTCCTAGCCGGCAAAGGGGGTGCTGATTAATAGATCAATGTCAACTTCCTGACTTGCCAAAGGGCTCTGTCCTCTGCCCTGGCTTGTTCAACATACTTATCAGTAATGAGGCTGAGGTGTGGGAGGGACACACAAGGGGGTAGGGCGAGAGAGGAGCGAAGACACCAAACTGACTTTATACGTGTGCCAGAACTAGGACGGGAACGTTTCTCTTGTGCTACTGTCCTCAACAGTGGCCCCAAATTAATAACAAACACTTATAATAATTCAATCAGGAAAATTTCAACAATTGAAGGTAAAGAGTTCAGTTTTCTTAACAGGAGAATATGACCATCCTCAGAAGATACCAGTACTTGAGTTCATTCACAGAAATACAGAGTTTAGATCCAAGGAGATGAAGGTTCCATATTACTCCACACTAATCAGACACCAAGAGAAATGTCAGATTCTCCTTTATGCCTATACCAAAGCATATCTACAGGACATCAATGACTCTAATAAATGTCCCCTGGATAGGAACACAAGGACTGCTCTTTTATTTTAGGTGACAAAGATGAGGGTGCATAATCACACATGTGAAGATGGCCTTGGGAAAGTGAGGCAGGCCTCCACCTCCCACTACTTCCTGTCTCTGCTCTGTTCATATCTATGAACCCCTGGGACCCTGGACTCAGTCCTGTCCCCACTGACTGCCCAAGAGGCAGAAAAATCCAGGAGCAGCTACTACGAAGGGGACAGTCTTGTAACATGGCCAGGCCTGTGGGCAGTGGCCATTGGGGAGTATGCTAGCCACACTACAAGCTGACCTTTAGCCAGGCTGGCTGCTGAACAGAAGGGAGGTGAGGTGGTCCAGATGGTGGCTGGACACTTGGCTGGCACATGCTGTCCCAAGTAAGTCATTGCATTAACAAACTGTCCTCTCATCTTCAGGCCTTCCACTGGTCCCCTCTCAGTAGCCCTGTGGGAATTAGCCCTGGCTGGATACGTTTGTCCAAAGTCTGAGGTTACCCATGGCCACCAGCCCAAGCCCTTGGTGACTCTCCCTCCTCCTTCCCTCCCCCTTCCCCTTCTTCTCTTCCTCCTCCTCTCCCCCTTCCTCTCTTCTTTCTCCTCCTCTTCTTCTTCATCCTCTTCTTCCTCCTCTTCCTCCTCCTCCTCTTCTTTCCTCTGCTCCCTCCCAGGTCTTATCTGATGCTTACATCACCTTTACCCTTCTCACTGCTATACATTAACCTCTTCCCCCTCATCCTACCTTTCCTGTCTCAATGTGACCCTCATCCCTCAGGGTCCTACTCGAGACCTTGCTCCAAGCTAGCTGTCCAAAGCTGCTGCAGGTTTTAGTAAGATCTCACTTTAGGGGCTGGGGAAAAGTTGGAGATTTCCCTCCTGAGGACTTTGTTTGGGTCTACCCTACACAGAACAAGTAGCCACTTTTTTCCACCTTGAACTAGGATGCCAGCCCTCCTGACATGAGAGATTCAAGGAAACCTGGCCCTGGCCTGGCGCTGGAGGGCAGAGCCCTGGCTTGGATATTGCATGAACTTCCTCTGAAGCCTATCTATCTATTTAGGGGCTGTGTGGCTCCAGTCAGGTTATTCAAGTGCTCTGAGCACTGAGTGCAGGTTCTGGGGTGAAGCAGTCCTCCCCTTCCACAGACTCCCTCACCCTGGGACCATGATTCCTCCATCTATCTATCAGTCTGTCTGTCTGTCTATCCATCATCTGTCTATCTATGTATCTATCGTTTATCTGTGTCTGTCTGTCTATCCATCATCTGTCTATCTATCTATCCATCATCTGTCTATGTATCTATCATTTATCTATGTGTCTGTCTGCCTATCTATCTATCTATCTATCTATCTATCTATCTATCTATCTATCTATCTCTTTGACCCTGTTAATGAATACTCAAATATACCAAATGTTTCTCAGATGTCTGACTTCATGGCTACTCATCATTCTAAGTCCCTCAATGGCTCTATAGGCCCTGGGCATGACAGTAACCAGCTATCCAAGGGAGGCCGAGACAGGGAAATCATGAATCCGAACCTAAGCTAGGCTACATAATGAGACCCAACAACACTATCCAAGTGGCAGGGACCTCAGGGACTGACTGGCTGGTGCATGTCCTGTCCACTGCAGGACTCTCCTTGGCCCAGCAGAAGGTCGCACAGCCTCTGCTTGCCCATAACCTCCAAGCCCATCCTGTGTGCCTACTGTGGCTCTCATGGATACAAATCATGGAATTCAGGTGCTTCCTAAAGTCCTTGTTCTGTTCTACAGAAAAAAAAAAAACAACTTCACCAGAAACCACACTGAAGCACACACATGCATACTGTCTCCAAGGAGAGTTGCAGCACAGGCTGGGCCTCCCCTTTCAGCTTTCTTAATCTCTGGATCTTCCCACACTCCAATGCTCTACTATCCCTCTGGTTTGAACCTGCTCCAGTTGGCCCTTGTTCATTCATTCATCCATTCATTCGTTCATCACGGGCTCTGAGAGTTACTCATGGAAGGTCAAGCCACCAAGCAAAGCCAGAGAGAGCCATTGTCCTGAAAGCACGCTCCGTCTTAAAGGCAGGAGACCCTGGAGAGACAAACACACAGAAACCAAGCCACACACATAGAACAAATGGTGGAAAGGGATAAGTAGCCTGTGGTGGAGGGGTCCCTAAGATCAAGAAGCCCCTCTGACCTGTACACTAGTATGCAGTTGCCAGAGACAGAAACGAGCACGAACTCACTCATGCTTTAGTCTGACTCTGCTCCTGTCATGTGGACACTGGCCTAAGCTCAGCATGCACAGCTGAAGGACTCGCTGAGAGCTGAAGCCATTTGCCCAAAGTCAGTGAGCATGACCTCCAAACAGAGAAGGGAAGTAGGACTTGACTTCTCAGACCAAACTCTCAATATGGCACCATACAATCTTTTCTATTTGGGGTTTTTTTGTTTGTTTTGTTTTTGTTTTGTTTTGTTTTGTTTTGTTTTGTTGAGACAGGGTTTCTCTGTATAGCTCTGGCTGTCCTGGAACTCACTCTGTAGACCAGGCTGGCCTCAAACTCAGAAATTCACCTGCCTCTGCCTCCCAAGTGCTGGGATTAAAGGCATGCGCCACCACTGCCCAGCTCAGCACCATACAATCTTAAAGGTGTTAGAGGGAGCATTAAGATACAGTTCCCATCTGAATTTTCACATTACACAGGTACGCTTATGCACGTACATACACAAGTGTGAGTGCACACTCACAGGAAGCAATGGTCATCTTGGCAATGCCCAGACTTTAGGCTCTCAGTTTTTTCTTCTATATGGATGAGCTGATGTCACCTTGGCACAGTTGACTTTTCTCTCGTGAGCTTAAAGGAGGCTAGCAGGAGAACAACAGGATAGTGAGCACCTCCTCCCTGCAGGAGGAATATGGCTTAGAATAATTGCTTGGAATATGGCTCTTCATGTCACCAATAAGACCAAAGATGGGGCAATAGGGTCCCCGAAGCCTAGAAGATGTTCATGAAGCTCACCCCAAGGCCACCCAGTCAGGATTCAGGACTACCCTACCACTATCAGAGGAAGTTGAAATTGAAGCCCAGAGAAAATGACTAAGGAGTCCTAGTGAACTCTCTGGAGCATTCTCCTGGCCTCTGCCTAAAGATGAGGTGTTGGCTCCACCTGTAATAGATTCAGGAGTCTCAAAACCGTGAGGGACAGTGGAGTTCATAGATAAAGGATTCGGGGGCCCAAGGATCAGCACATGTCTGCTTTCTTCAAGAGAACCAGAGTGCAGCTGGGCAGAAGATGCAAGGGGGTAGCAGCTGGAGCACCTCCTCTGGGTGCTCCTCCTCAAGGGTCCTGTGGGTGACTGCTTCTTGGAACATTGTGTTCGGGCTGTGAGTCTTGGCTGGAGTAGTCTCCCCTGGCATGTCTCCAGGTGCCTGTTTAATAATGTACAGCCAACCAGCCATTAACTGCACATTTCAAAAAAAAAAAAAGTCGGTGGTTGTTTTTGTTGTTGGTTTTGGTTTGGAGGGGGTGTTTTGTTTTATCCTCCCCCCCCCCTTCTTCTGAATAGTTGGTAGTGATTTGAAAAACATGTTTCCAGGGAAGGGCTGGCCTCCAGGGCCATTGCAGACCTCACCTGCCTCTGCTTCCCCCCGCACTGGCCCACTGTGCCTAGGCGCCAAAGTACCTGCTCCACCTCCACAGTGCTGGTGGCACCCTGGCCTGCTCCCTGGAGACAGAACGTGGGAAGTTCTGGCAGGGCTGAGCCAGGACAGAGGAGCTGGACTCTGAGGGGGGCCCAGTGCTTCCGAGGAATTCCAGAACTGTCTGGTCAGAGTTGGGAGTAGAAGGCGGGAGTTGGCAGCCCTACCAGGTGTGAAGAGCTAGATGACCAATTCTCGTTGCCTGGCCTGGGGGAAGCAGGGATACTGGGGCCTCCTCCCTTGGTACTTCTCCTGGGCACCAGGTCTATTCTCTATTTGAGTTGTAACCCACAGTGGATCCAGGGCTAGAAGAAGAATAGTTAGAGCCAGAACCAAAGCGTTGGGGGAAGCAATATGCTGCCCAAGAAGGTTCTAGGCTTGTTGCATTCTGGGAGAAAGCTTGCAAGCTCTCCTTACTTCCCCAGGCTAGCAAGGTGCTGCCACTTTGTAATGTGGGGGGGGGGGATGACAGCATGGTGCAGAGCATCTAGGAGTAGAGCCAGGTTCTCCGAGCTATTCTCTGGTCCCCTCAGACACCATAACGCAGCCCTTCACCGGACCTTTGATTCCTTGCTATAAGCAAGGGTCCTTTACCCTGCCTAGGAATCCCAGCCAAAAGATGGAAGCCAGAAGGTAAAAGTCAGTGGTAATGGGGTTGACGGAGTGGTGACAGAGGTGGTGATGATGATGGAGATGGTGGTGGAGGTGGTGGTGGAGATGGAAGGAGTGGTGAACAAGATGGTGGAGATGGTGGAGATGGTGGAGATGTAGGTGGTGGTGATGACAGAGGAGATATAGGGTTGTAGTGGTGATGACCGAGGTGATGGAGATGGGAATGGAGGTGGTGATGGAGATGATGCTGATGGAGGTGGTGGAGATGGGAATGGTAGAGTTGGAGATGGTGGAGATGGAGGTGGTAAAGATGGAGGTGGAGATGGTAGTGATGAAGATGGTAGTCACAGATAGTGGCGGTGGTGGTAATGTGGCATCATTCTGAAGTTTTGAGTGTAGACTTTTCTAGACTTTTCCCAGTCCGTCTAGCGAGAACCGTGACCATCAGCACCATACAGATGAGGGAGGTAAGGATGGGCAGGTGACCTCACTCACCAAAGCCATAAGCTGCTGAGTGGCAGAGACAGGGTTTAGAGCAGAGTGACAGCAGAGCACTTCTGTTTGACTGTTTTGTTTTGTTTTTACTGACTGTTGTATAGCCTAGATTAGCCTTGAACTCACTTTTCTGGCTCAGGATGGGATAACCTTGGACAGTTAATCCAGCCTCTTCTCACTAGATCCCTGGGAGCCCCCAAGTGGTCTCTCTCTCTCTTTCTCTCTCTTTCTCTCTCTCTCTATCTCTCTCTCACACGCACACACACACACACACACACACACACACACATACACACTCACTGTGGCATCCATGCAAGCATAAGTACCCACATACGACATACAGTCCACACATTGAAACTCTCATACACACATACCTGCACATGGTAAAACATGCTCACATACATGTACATAACCATGCATAAAGGCCCCAAAAGAGCCACAATGGCAGACATGCCCCCACAGGCCCATGTGAGCACAGACACATACACAAAAGCCATACACACGTGCAGACCCAACCTCACACTCCACCCCTGCACACACACTCACCGGCCCACAAAAATGCCTGAGAGTCTTATCCATGGTGGCTGGCCAGGCACAAGCACCCACGGGCTGTCTGGGCAGGCAGAGTTGGACAGGTGTCCAACATGCCCCCGGGGGGTTATTCCTAGGCGAGAACGCTGCTGGCTAATAATACTACAGTGCATTCCTAGCCGAGATAAGCAGCCCAAGCATCCCCGGCACGTCCCAGCCTCGGTGTCTCACCCCTGTGGATTCCACCCACCCGCAGTGCTCTCCCGGGGCTGCACAGAAGTTGGCGCCAGGACACAGACACTTGGCAGGGGCCTGCCACGATTCCTCTTGACTTTTCCCTCACCAGGGTCCCTGTGGCTGCCCAGGATCAGGTCCTTTCAGAGACACACATACAGGGAAGGAGGGAAGAGGGAACAAACCATCCTTGCAGGCGAGGAGAGGGCTAAGGGAGCCATTCTGTCCCTCTGACTGACACCCTATTATACCACCTCCAGTGCCAGGCCAGAACCTGGACTCAGGAAGAATATAGGAGCCACTCCCAGATGGGTTTGCAGTATTTATCCCATGGCCTCCTCACCATAATCTAACACCAGCATTGTTATTCCTGAGGTGACGGTGAAGGAAGAGACACAGGCTTTCTCCAGCCCTTCCAGCTCCTCAGCCTGGTCTCCTCCTTAGCCTCAAACTTCCCTTTCTCCAGGCCATTCTGGTAGACTAGGCCGGTGAGGGTCAATACTCCTTCTGGTTAAATAAAAACTGTCTCTTATAAGAATTGGTGTTTAGCCATGCAGGCCCTTGTGGACGATGGTTAATCAAATATCAGTCATTGGAGACTTGTTTGGGGGCGGGGAGGGCGGTCTTTGCAGTTGCCTCAAGGTGAAAGGGTGTTCTCAGACTAGGGCACAGAAGGACATAACCCTCACCCCACCCTATCTCACCTCACAAGCCCCAGAACCACAAAGAGTCTGGAGGAATCAAAGACAGGGGCTCCTCCATCCACAGGAACAAGAGAGAGGGGACCAAACAAAGAGCTAGGCCCTGGGGAATAAGACAGAGTTTAGGGGTGCCATGAACCCCAAGGAACACAATGGGAATAGAATGGTGAAAGCACAGAAATCAATAAGAGGAAACATGACAATCATCTAAGAATGACAAAGGGACCAGCCAGACCTAAAAAGGAGACGTGAGGAGAGGGGCTGGAGAGATGGCTCAGGGGTTAAGAGCACTGACTGCTCTTCTAGAGGTCTTGAGTTCAATTCCCAGCAACCACATGGTGGCTCACAACCATCTGTAATGTTATCTGATGCCCTCTTCTGGTGTGTCTGAAGAGAGTAATGGTATACATACGATAAATAAATAAATTTTTTTCTTTTTTTTAAAAATTAATTAATTTATTTATTTATTATATGTAAGTAGACTGTAGCTGTCTTCAGCCACTCCAGAAGATGGCAGCAGATTTTGTTACGGATGGTTGTAAGCCACCATGTGGTTGCTGGGATTTGAACTCTGGACCTTCGGAAGAGCAGTCGGTGCTCTTAACCACTGAGCCATCTCACCAGCCCTCCATAAATTTTTAAGAGAGAGAGAGAGAAGTGAGAAGAGAATGGAGTGGAGTCTTGGATCCATGAATTAGCATCTGTGGGTCCCTGTGACTCTCAAGCAGACTCCCCTACTGCTACCCTATTCTGAGGCTGATCTTCTAAAATCTGAGCGTGTGTGTGTGTGTGTGTGTGTGTGTGTGTGTGTGTGTGTGTGTGTGTGTGGAGAGAGAGAGAGAGAGAGAGAGAGAGAGAGAGAGAGAGAGAGAGAGAGAAACAGAAATACTCAAATATCAATCACCCCTCCTGGTAACAGAGTTAGTGGATCTAGAGACTTCTCTGATAAGGTCAGCAGGGCAGAGAAGGATGCCAGCTTCATCAACATTACCCAGGATCCTGGGGGTGGGATGAGGACCTGAACACACTCATGTCCTCTGTTTCCCAAAGCAAAACCATTCTGGCTAGCGGTACTAAGAAGACGTGTCCTGGGCAAGGAAAGGAGGGGACAGAAGCAGGCTGCGGGTCCCCTGGAGGGTGGCTCTCCCGGCTCCAAGGACGGCCCACTGAGGGTAAGGAGAATGAGGGTGTCTCCCTGGCATGAGAGCAACAACCAGGCTGGGAGAACAGGGGCAGGGCTGGCAGTGAACCTTCAGGGGAGCAGGGCGCCATGGAAACACAGCTCAGAGGTGGGCTTCTCACTCCATCCCCGCCTTGGCCAGTGCCAGTCCCATACCCTGCACAGGGGCTG
Source organism: Mus minutoides (assembly GCA_902729485.2). Taxonomy (NCBI): domain Eukaryota; kingdom Metazoa; phylum Chordata; class Mammalia; order Rodentia; family Muridae; genus Mus; species Mus minutoides. The sequence goes on from LR749862.1 coordinate 1,242,470, forward strand.
GCTGTGCTTCTCAGAGCTGACTGACCCGTGGCCAGCACCCCCACCACTGCCCACTGGCCATGCTCTGAGCAATCCAACATCCTTACATGGACATCTCGAGGACTGATGCTCATTGGATGAGCACACAAAGCAGCAGGAACACCCCCCCCCCCCCCCAACCCCCCCCCCCCCCCCCGCCCCTCCCCCCCCCCCCCCCCCCCGCAGACTCTCCCCAAGGTGCTGTTCCACCCCAACTACTCCTCAAGGCAAGCACAACCAAGGCCAAACACAGACTCCTGATCTCACCATTTGAGAGTCTGCAGGGAGGAAGGCTGAGAGGACAGCTAGAATTAAGGACCTGTGGAAGAAAGTGATAACACCTCATCAACTGATTGGCAAGTAGTTAAAGGTGATAACACAGGTTAGCCTCGCAGCAGACCTAGGCTCCAGAAAACATCCATTCCAAGTCCTTCTGCCTGACCCAGAGCAACTGAGAGAGACAAGACGCTTTTAAGATAATCAGTGAAAATTGAACACAGACCCGGTAGAAGCTGATCTCAAGAAAGTATTATTAACGATGTTAACTGGGCTAATGGTATTACCACAATGTTAAAATAAAAGGTCCTTATCTGTTAACAACACACACAGAAGGATTAAAGATGATATCATGTCTGGAGCTTGCTTTAAAAACACACTCCAGAAAAAAAGTAAACAAATAAATGTAGGGAGGAGAGGGCTGGGGAAGAGAAGAAATAAAAACAGCACAAAGCCAATGGTTGCTGAGCAGAGAGACCAGGGGTCGTTGTAAGAGTCTTGCTCCATGTGTATATGATTTAAATCCTCCACTTTAAAAAGGGGGGAGGGAATTGGAGGCTGGGTGCATATTAGTTGGAAAAGTGCTTGCCTAGTGTACATGAACCTCTGGGTTCGATCCCCAACCCTGTATAAACTGGCCATGAGGCCATGATCCCAGCACCCTGGAAGTGGAGGCAGAAAGACCTAGGATACAAAGTACTTGAGATCCTGTTTTAAAACCAACAACAGGCCGGGCGTGGTGGTGCACGCCTTTAATCCCAACACTTGGGAGGCAGAGGCAGGCAGATTTCTGAGTTCGAGGCCAGCCTGGTCTACAAAGTGAGTTCCAGGACAGCCAAGGCTACACAGAAAAACCCTGTCTCAAAAAACAAAAAAAACGCCGGGCGTGGTGGCGCACGCCTTTAATCCCAGCACTCGGGAGGCAGAGGCAGGCGGATTTCTGAGTTCGAGGCCAGCCTGGTCTACAAAGTGAGTTCCAGGACAGCCAGGGCTAAAGAGAAACCCTGTCTCGAAAAACCAAAAAAAAAAAAAAAAACAAAACAAAAAAACAAAACAAACAACAACAACAACAACAACAATAACAAAAGAATCTCTCTCTCTCTCTCCCTCTCTCTCTCTCTCTCTCTCTCTCTCTCACACACACACACACACACACACACACACACACGTAATTGTTGAACAAGCCCACAAATCCTATCCCTCAGAATAAGAGAGAATTAAAAAGCTTTTTACAACACACAGCACTGATATCAGTGTGCAACAGCCAAGTTCTGTGGGGAAAGAGATATGCCTGGCTATATCTGGGATACCCACTTAAGATACTAGGACACTCTCTTAAGATCCCCATGTGGGACATCTATGCACAGACAGACCACCTCTACCTAAGCCCTCACCTGTACCCTGAACATGCAAGCATATGGCTTCCCCAGGGCCATGGGCCATATAGAGGAGACCAGTGGGTGGGCAGCCACAAGGAAAGTGAGGAGCCAACTATAATCCTCACCGCCATTTCTCCAGAGCAGCTCTGCCCAACTCTCCATCTCCAGTCCCCAAACCTCTCTGGAAGAAAGATGCCATTGTAACCATTTCACAGAGGAGAAGGTTTAGTGGAGGGAGGTCCTGGGGCCTAGGCAGCAAAGCTAGAATTTGAACTTGCCTCTCCAATGTCTAAGGAATCTTTCAGACAAACCAGAGATTAGTGTAGCCAGACACCCAGAGTGGGACTGGAGCAAGGGTGGCTTCAGAAAGATGACAGGCAGGAAGTGATCTGTGGGAGGCAGAGAAGGAAGAAAAAGACAGAAGGACTGGACCATACAGGCTCGGGGAATCTAGAAAGCTGCCACTCACATAGGGAAAGTCAGCAGAAAGGGGAAGACCAGGAAGAGAACTGAAAGTTAGGAAGGAAACCTGTGCTTAGAGCCAGAAATAGGCACCAACTCAGCGTGAGAGCTGGTTCCCAGATGCTCCCGGAAGTGCTAGGTGTTGGTTAGATGTGCCCAGTTAACATGGAGGAGAAGCCGGGAATTGTTGATAAAGGGTGTTTTCTCTTGCACTCAGAGGTACCAGACACATCCTGGAAAAAAAGCCACCTGACACTCGCCTAGGCTCCTAGCCTCATCCTTCCAGCTGGGGTGGGACCACAAGGATGTCCCATGGCTCTCAGCCGTGACAGAGCTCACCCATCTCTCCTGACATCCAATGCCCAAGGGACACCAGGCTAAGCAAGTCTGGTTCCCATCTTAGCATCTTCTCTCAGGTCTGTGGGTCCTGAGTGTGGGTTGACCCAGACTGAAGTCAAGCAAGCTGAGGCATGTGACATTAGCATCGCCCAGGTCCTGTCACCACCCACTTCTTAGCTGTGGTATCGGACAGGCAGCTGTACTTCTCAGACCCTCAGAGGTCCTTCCACCTCACTGGGCCTTTCCCGTTCACGCTAAAACTGGAATAGTATTTTAAAAAATAGCAGCTTTTCTCACAGGAGTATTTCGAGAATTTCTTGACAGGATCTATAGAAAGTGGTTAATGTGAAACTTGGTGCCTGGTTGCTTAATAAATAATAAGTATATCTATTATTACTATGATTAGTTTTCAGATCCTGGGCCATCTCAGACCCACCCGTGTGCCCTTCAGCACTCAGGCCTCGGGAAAGACTGGCTGAGTAGACACAGAAGGGTAGGCAGCAGCCTCAGACGGGACCAAGGAGGCAGCTAGATGCTCTGAGGGTGGAGGGTGGCCCTGGCCTCCACAGCTCCAGGAATGTGAGGCGGCTGGTGGAGGGGTGGGGGGGAACATGCCTGGACGCTGAGGTCAGGCAGTGTGTGTTTTTATCGTCACCCTCACGTGTGAGCTAGGGGGGAGGGGGAGAAGGGAGGGGGAGGGGGACAAGAGAAGCAGCCGCGGGGAGCACTGTGCATTATCACTCTGTCTAACCCCCATCCAGCCCTGCACCCTACACCAAGGTCCAAGGGCTCCACCAGACCTCTTCAGCCTCCCCGGTTGGGAGGTTGCAGCTTATACAGGGCCTAGCCAGAGGCAAGGCACACACCATTCACACACACACACACACACACACACACACACACACACACACACACACACACGACATTCACCAGTCTCTTCACAGCAGCCCAGCTCTCAACAGGCAAGATTCCCCTTGTTCCTGTTTAACAGATAAGAAAACAAGAAGCGGGTACAGTCGAGCCTGCTGCCCAGAGATGCTGCTCACACACAAGACTCCCATCTTCCAGTCACCAACCCTGAGTCTGGGCTCACAGAAGAACATAGGAGTGGAAATAACAGATGCCTGCTCTTGTGGGCAGAGCAGGCCTCCCATGCTGTTCTACCCAAGGTCAACAGCAGCCAGCAAGGACTCCAGAGTTCTCCATTCAGCCTGTCACTGCCCCCTAAGTCACACTCATCACCAGTGCAGGATGGCCTAACTCTTCCTTGGTCTTCACTCCCAACACTCTGGAGATCTCATTGAAGAAGACCCAGCAGTACCTCCTGTGCCTTGGGGTCCCCTCAGCCTCCTCCCATAGGAAGGTCTGCCCCAGAGCTAAGCCAACTCCCTCTTGTCCCCTTAGAGTGCCCTAGGTGAAGATTAAAAAAAAACTACCAGGCTACTCTCAGTGATGAAAATCACCGGGTGACTCTGTGTGACCATTTTTGATGTCTATCCCTTTCCTATACCTCCAACCACTCAAAGCCTCAGTCTCCTCTTACGTGAAAGACCACTGGCACACAGTGAGGCGACAAGATGCTGTTACTATTTGAGCTGTAATGTCCCCACAAGCTTATGTTTTGGTGCTTGTTCTCGGCTTGTGAGGTTGGTGGGGGTGTGTATTCTCATGCAGGTGAGGCAGGGTGGGAGAGTGGGTCACTAGGGGTGTGGCTTTTAAGGCTAAACCCCTAGTTTCTGCCTTGCTCTCTGCTTCTTTGTCAACTATAATGTGAATGGCTTCTGCCACACAACTCTACTGGAATAAACTAATTTGTTCCAACTAATTTGTTACACCTTCCCAGCCGTAATGGATTGAAAGCCTCTAAAATCATGAGCCAAAATGGAATGTTCCTGCTTTGTGTTATTTCTCTCAGGTGCTATGGCCCAGCAACATGAAAGTTACCAATACAGAAATCAAAGTCCTATGGGAGGGGTGATTAGATATATTTAAAGTTCTTCCCTTACATAGCATAGCGTCTCTTTCTCCCAAGTTCCCATGGTACCATTCTAACCTCTGGGGAAATCAGGCCCTGAAGAACTGCAGGGAGCTCTGGCCAGTCAGAAGGGCAGCTGGCTCTCCTACTAGTTCACATCCCCAGAAAGTCCCTCTGGTTCTCTAGGTCACATCCACCACCACCTCAGCGGCTTCCTCAAGTTGCACATACATATCTACACATTCACCTGCCACGTGACCACAGTTCCTGCTGGGGATCTGTGGTAAACCACTTTGGTCTCTCTGCTTGGTCTCTCTGGTCCCAAGCTGATCAGACGAGAAAGAGGAACTGACGGGCTACCTCAGCCCTCGTGGGAAAGAAGGGCAGTATAGCTGTGTCCCCAGAAAGAAAGACAGTTATTCCAACTTGGGGCAGTCCCTTCCCAAAGCTGGAAGCAGCTGAAAATCTAACCTGTGAGGGGACTCTCACTCCCCTTCAAAGATGGCCATGAAAATCCCGCTGACTCCACACATGCCAATAATCAGCAGGATTTCTCACATTCTAGGGATGAAAGGAAGGACTAGCTATGCCCAGATCCCATATAGAAGCCTAGGTACACTAGACCTGAATTCCTTATTTCTTTCCCAATTTGGCCCTGTACCCTGATCCCTTCCACTCTTGGTGACACAAAACAGCTCGGTTTCCTTAGAGCAAGGTGAGTATGTGCAATGGTGAGTTCTACACCACCGTGGCAGGCTGTTACCAGGGAGTGAATCAAACACAATCTGGGCAGCACTGTGATGCACGTTATAGATATGAATGGAACCTACAGCCAGCCACCTCGTAAGCTGGAAAAGATGTGTGTGTCTTTGCAATCACGTGGCTGGCCCTCCTCTAGTCTATTAAAGGATTCAGGAGAAAACACTAAGATGTTCTGGGAATAAAAGGCTCTGCCTCCAGAACGGTGCGCAGCAGCCCTGTCTGAGTTGGCAGCCCATTGGCTGGCCTCACATGCCCCGCACTTGCCAGCCTGAAGTCCTGGGAAGCCTGTACCTCATAATAAGCTCCTCAGCAGACAGGGCACATTCGGCTTTCTTAGGTGTCCTGACTCCATAAACGGGCAAACACTGAGGATCACACCCGCTCAGTGAGGCTCCCATACCAGAGGGAAAGCATTACAGCCCACAGGGTGAAGGCCGTATGGTCAAATAAGATGACCATGTTGAGAAACAGCCAGGGAATAAGCGGCAGTTCTGTACAATTAGCAGGTATGGAATTCACAATCAAGCCATACCGAGGCACATCTTCCAAGTAACTGGCCAGCCCTCCTCTGACAAGTTTAAGCCATGAACAACAATACAGATGGAGGAGCTTTCCCAGGCTAGGGGATCAAGGAGACATGAAGCCTGCTGCAGTGTGGAATCTGTCTGGATTCCAGGGCGGCCATGGGAACGCTGGCTGAACCCTACTCAGGTCTGTCTAGTAGCATCTAGTAGTATCTAGTATTCTCTGGTAGTATCAGATCAGTGCAGCCTCTCTGTTGACATCTGTGGTCCAGTTGGGTATGACTTTAACATGGCATAGTGAAAGTCATAGGGAAATTACAAAACCCTTTCACAATTTTTTTTTGGTTTTTTTTTTTTGTTTTGTTTTGTTTTGTTTTGTTGTAAATCTGAAATCCCCTGAAAAATTAAAGTTAAAAAAAAGTAGGTGGGGAGTGGGGCCTAGAAATATGGCTCAGTCAGCAAGCACAAGGACCTCATTTCAATCTCCAGAGCACATGTAAAAGTGTTTCCACTAATGGCATGTACTAGTAATCCATCCCAGCTCTGGGGAAGCAGAAACAGAAGGATCTCTAGGACAAGCTAGACAACCATTCTAACCTTATTGGTGAGGTTCAGGCCAGTGAGTGATCTGAAGGATAGTGTTCCTGAGAGTTACATCTGAGGTTGTCCTGTGGCTACTACATACACATGCACACACACAGGGATATGTGTGGGTGCACGCACATGAGCACGCATACACGCGCATATACACAAACACACACACACACACACACACACACAGTTTTCTAAAATCATGGACCCAAACTAGGGTTACAATAACCAGAGGACAAGAAAGAATCAAGTCTTTAGAGGGAAAGAACTCCATCTAAGAAGTACCCCCACAAAGCCCTAAGGCACCTCAAAGGAGAGGTCAGACATATATGCTGCCCAGGGAACATAGCAAACACAGCCTGCCTAAGGATTAAGTAACACAGGTATTTCTGAGCTGGGATCCTCAGACAGGCCAAATCAGCATCCCGTGAACAGCCACCATAGTTACAGATCACTGGCTTACAGCACACCGCGCATTGCAGAACCCACTCTGCAACCTCTCTGACTTCATCCACACCAAGATCCTTGCCAGCAGACAGGTTCATCACTGAGAACCAAATCACTGCAGAAATGGCCCAAGGCCACTCCTTTGTCAGCAGAAGGCAGGAAATAAACCAGTGTTGACTCTAACTCTGCCACACACTCCCACCCCAGATCATCAAACAAGAGACCAAGTGCGGTCAATCCAGCCTTCCTCTCAAAGACACAGCTGATAAGAGCTCACCACCTCATAAGATCCAGTGCCATCATTCCTGGGAAGACAGGGAGTCTTAGGCAGAAAATGAGGACAGTCTGCAGCCTCTGCCTCAGACTCCGCTTACAGCAGAGTGATGTCAACAAGGACCGGCATTTACCTACTCTCCTAAGCATCTCTATATGTATCAGTTCATTTGAGTCTCACCGTAACACATGAGGGAAGACAGATTGAGAATGCAAATTACAAAGAGGCCCCAAATCCCAGCTAGTAAAGCCAAGACTTGAGGTCAGATCAGAGTCTACAAAGGCCCCCTCAATCCTAAATTCAAATCTGGGGACCTCATGCCAATCTCACTGGCCATGAGAGCACAGTTAACTTCCCTGCCCACTTCCTCGGCTGCCCCAGTGGGCACATCCACATCCATTACCAAGAAGTCCTGAGGATTGGATTCCGTGGATCCCATGGGCTCAAGGACACGGGATCTCTGTAACTGTGCCTGGTGGTGGAACCCAATCCGTGTGAGTTTTCATGGACAGGAAGAGGCTTTTGGCTGCCCCTCCCATCATTCATGACCCAGGAGTGACCTGCCCCCTGCTGTGCTCCACAGAACCTGGCTAGAACCCAGCCACCTCTGGGCACCCTTGCTTGGGTGCTCGGGCCAGGGCCAGTGGGGACAGGCCAGGGTGTTAATCTGTGACTCGTTCTGTGCCCAAGGCATACACACCCCTCTCCTCTTAATGGCCCCCCACGAACATCCACCCACCTGCTCACTGCCAGGAACAGCTAGCCAAGTCATACATCAGCCAGACACTGGCACCCCCTGAAAGTTATCAGCAAGGTGGAACAAAAAGGAAGACCAACCAGGAAGGAAGGCTGGCCAGTCAGCAGGTGGCTGCAGCAGGTATGTAGGGTGTCATTCTGTAGAGCTACCCTCAGTTGACACTAAGGCTCTCCTGGGGCTTTGTACCCTAATGTTGTTATTGAGACATTTTGTACCTTATAATCCTAGGATGTCAGAGTATTAGATAAAGAGTCATTGAATGAGCAAGGGTCTGTATCATACACCAGGACTGTACCTGCAAGTTGTCTAATCCTTACACCAGCCTAGCATGGTCAGTATGACAGCAAGATCAATGTCACCACATTCCACGTGTATGCTGATAAGGACTGAAGCTGGAGCCTTGCAAGTCCTAAGTAAGCACCCACGTTCACACTAAGAGACACCACACCTCTTCTCTTTCCTTTTTCTTTCTAAGTCTAATAAGGTGACCTTAAACTCATCCTGTAGCCAAGGCTGGCTTGAACTTTCAGTATCCTGCCTTAGTTGTGGCTATGTGATTACAGGCCTGAACTACCAGTCCTGGCTCTGTGCATGTGTGCGTGTGCTCATGTAAATGAAAGAGTTTGGACCCACCAGTGTCTAAAGCCAGGAGCCCCAACCTCACCTACCACCTCTCTTGCTATTGTGTTTGGGGATTGGGGATGGGGGGGTAGGTCAGTGATTTAAGACCAAACCTTGGCCTCTAGGCAAAGCCTGCATAGGAGCCCTCTGGGTCTCAGGTTATATCTCAGGGCACAGAGCACCAACTGCTTCTCTCAACTCTAGGGGTTGCCCCAGCAGGTATGGCACTATGAGTGCCAGATGCCTACTTACCATGCCCATGGAGTGGAGGCCCACCAAAAGCCTCCGGAGACTGGTATGGAGTGGGTCCTAAGTACGCTTCTGCCCTCTGCCTCCCGCTACACACCTCAACCTTCCCTACACCCCACTGTGGGACTGTGCTGACCTGTGCTCCCCCAGAAAATTTCCTATGGCTTGTGCCTCCCATGATCCTCCTCCTCCCTCTTCTTGCCTCCAGTCCTCCATCTCCCTCTGCTCTGTGTCCTCCCTCCCACCCTCTCTGACTTTTGAACTACCATGTGATGTTTACACAGTCCAGAGTCAGAAATGCCTCCTCCCACTGAAAGAAATTAGTGCTTTGGGAATCACAATTAAGAAAAGTGAGAAGTCAGTTGGGGCTCAGTATAACTTTCTCCCCTAACCTTGCCCTTGTGGATGGGGAGGGTATGTTACATGTAATATGCTCCAAGCCTATGTCACCTCTATACATACATACACACACACACACACACACACACACACACACTAAACTCTGTTACCTCAGAAAGAACCTGAGAAAGCAGGCAGCAGTAGGAAAGAGGGAACAGAAACAACTTCTTGCAACTCTTTCGGATAACAGGGAGGCGAGGGCCTGTCAAGACCCATCTCACCTTGGACCCCTCCCACAGGCAAAGCAGGTACCTAGAGAACAGTAGCCAGTGCTGCACAGAGCTTCCTGCGATCCAGCAGAGGTGAGAACTCTCCAGGGGCTACACTGTGGGCTGCTCATATGCTGTCAGGAGACCCAGGATCAGAGTCACCGCGGGTAGCAGACAGTACTTCGGACCCCCCTTAGGACCCACAAAGTGGTATGCTAAACAAGGTGGAAGGAGACTAGCCAGGGGCTGCTGAGGCTTACAAGAGGGGAGCACTGGACCATAACTTTTCCCTTAGTCATGGAGTCTAGCCACAGATGGTACAGCCTGCACATGCAACAGAGAGGTCCCCTGTACAGTGAAGCCGCTGAGCTCTGGAGCCAACAGTAGGGCCTGAACTGCATGCATGCACTCCCTTCCTTCCAGCTGTGTGGCTGCTGCAGGGATTCCTCCTCAATGCCCCCTCTGAGAGCCTGGCCACACACCTGCTTTATGTGTGGTGCTTCCAGAATGGTAAGTCACTGTGCAAGGACACTCGATAAATGGCATCACAATGGAAAATCCTGTAAAGGTGAGGGGGGAGGTGAAGTGGGTTCTTTTAAATGATGAAGGAAATTGATAAATCTGTAGCCAGTGTAACCAGAGATTGGGGGGGTGGGGAGAAGAAGGGGAAAGGAAAGAAAGAAAGAAAGAAAGAAAGAAAGAAAGAAAGAAAGAAAGAAAGAAAGAAAGAAAGAAAGAAAGAGGGAGGGGGAGGGAGGGAGAGGGAAAGAGAGAGAGGGAGAGGGAGAAGGAGAGAGAGAGAGAAGAAAGAAGGAAAAGAAAAGAAAGAAAGGAAAAGAAAGTAAAAGAAAATAAAAGAAAAGAAGAGAAGTTGCAAATGACCAGAATCAGAAATGAAAAAAAAAATGACATGGTAAGTGACCCCACAAAAAAGAAAAGATGAATGAATAAATAAATAAATAAATAAATAAGCAAACACTACAAACATCATCAAAGCTGAGTAACTACACTGGAATAAATACATTTCCTAAAAAGACACAAATTACCAAATCTGACCCAAAAAGAAATAGAAAGGTTGAATAGTCCCTTCAACATATCAATTGAATGAGCAATAAAAACTTTAGGTACAAAGAAAAATCCAGACCCAAGTGGCATAATACATGAATTCTACCAAACATCTAAAGAATAACCAATATCAGTGGTCTGCAAACACTTCCAAAAAGAAAAGAAAAGCCAGGAACAATGGCACACACCTATAATCCCAATTACTTGGAAGGCTGAGATGGTAGATGGCTGATGGGTGGGTGGGTAGGTGAAGTTCTCTTGAATTCTAGGATAGTCTGGGCAAGATAGTGGGACCCTGTTTTAAAAACATAACAAAATCAAAACTATAAAAAGCACCTACAGAATGCAGAGAAAAATGTCTCACTCCATTCTGAGGCCAGATTCACCTTGTTACTCAAACCAGACAACAATATTGTAAGAAAATTAAACAAGAGCCCAATCTCTCATAAATATAGATGCAAAATCCTCATCCAAACACCAGCAGATATCATCCAATGACATATAAGAGAGTTATATACCACTGCCAAATGAGATTCATCTCAGGAAGACAAGGCTGTTCCAGTATTTGAAAAAAATCAATACTTGAGATACTTATCAATAGGCTTTGAGAAGAAAAAGTTGTCTTCTTTGGCCACTTCTTCAGCTTACTTTCTTGAGACAAGTCTCTTACTGAACCTAGCACTTGCCTAATAAAAACGTTAGGTACAAAGAAAAATCCAGACCCAAATGGCATAATAGACTGGCTGGCCCAGGAGCTGTGCAGATCCATCGGCCTCTCTCTCCCAGCGTTGGCGTTAGAAATACACACTACCCTGTCTAGCTTTTACTTGAGCAATGAGAGTCTGAACTCAGGGCCCCATGTTTGTGTATCAAGCACACTGCTGGCTGAGCTATGCCCGCTGCCTCCTGGTTTGGTTTTCTGAGAACTTAAAATCCTCCTGACTCCACCTCCTGGGTTCAAGAGGTTTGACAGGTATCTGTGCAATTTGATAGCTTGCCCACACACTCTCCACACGCTATCAGCCGGCCTCTTCCCCAACCTCCTGCTCCCAGTATCGACTCGGATAGTCCTTATCATTGGAATCCTGCCCATCTATAGAAAACAAATCATCCAATTTGTGTGCACACTTTCTGGGTTTGGTTTCTCTCAGTCAGCACCAAGGCTCTGGGTCTCCCTATGCCCCTGTGTGGAAGACTCATCCATGCCTTCATTTGTTTGTTTTGAAATAGGGCAGCATGGGCTGGAGAGATGGCTCAGCGGTTAAGAGCACGGACTGCTCTTCCAGAGGTCCTGAGTTCAATTCCCAGCAACCACATGGTGGCTCACAGCCATCTGTAATGGGATCTGATGCCCTCTTCTGGTGTGTCTGAAGACAGCAACAGTGTACTCTTAGACGTAAAATAATAAATGAATCTTTTTTTAAAAAGAGAGAGAAAAGAAAAAAGAGGGCATCCTGTAGCCTCAACTGGCCCCAAACTCGCTATGTAAATAAAGATATGCTGAATGCCTGAACCTTCTGCCTCCACCCCACAGTGCTGCGATCACAAGTATGCACCATTATATCTGGTTTATGAGGCGCAGGGGCTAGAATCCAGGGCTTCCTGCGTTAGGCAAGCATTCTCCCCACCAAGCCACATCCCCAGCCTAAGCCCATGACTTCTTAAGGCCCAGGAATTTGGCCCTGCAGACTGCATCATCATTTCTTCACCCATTGTCCACTGCTGCAAAATATGAGTTTTCCCAGTTTGGGTCTCTCATGGCTTCAATATCTGTACACTCATCACCACGCAGAAATGCTTTTATTTCTCTCTGGCAAACACCTCAGAGTGAAACTGCTAAAAAGCCATGCCAAGCTTGACTAGAACCAGCCCTGCCACTGCTGGCCCCTTTTTAAGAACCCCAGTGCCCATGCACACCATGCAGAGCACAGCCAAGTGTGTGTGTGTTCAAGTGTTCAGGTGATTCCAACATCCATTCAAGATCTCAAGCCACTGGTAGGCAAACAGTCAAAGCCACACTACAGTGGTATATGCAATGACCTTGCTCTTCCCTGATGACAGAGAGAGACGAGAGGAGATAGCATGTGCGCAAATGATGTCTTGACATCATCTTCTCAGCCATCTGTGCTCTCATCTCACCTCTGCCTAACATGAGGTAAGAGACGATAGGAAGAAAAAACTAAAGTGAATCAGTATTCATAACTTCTTGAGCACTATATTTTGAGATTGGCACTCTAGTTGGGTTATCACTCTCAGTATTCGTAAGACCCCCACGATATAGGTACCACAGATTAGGAAATGGGTTGAGAGACATATTCAGAGACTTGTCAAAGGTCACCCACTGAGTATTACTGATACCGTTTGGATTAAAACACAACAATCTCCAAGGCCAAAGAACTTATACACTCCACCAGGCTCAGAGCCACTGACTGATCCTGGGGCAACAAGCCCCCATCTCCTGCTAAGCTATTCTTGGTTGCAGGGGGGGGTGGGATTGGTTCCTCCAACCCAACTACAGAGAAGCCTGTGAGTATGTTAATGAGGGCCCTAGCATCAAAGGTGAGGCTGCAGTGAAAGTGGGTTCCTTATGGGATTTTTTCCTTTGGAGCTTAAACATGAAACTGGAGCCCTCTGCATACCGCATACCAGTGTCTTAGTTAGAGTTCTACTGCTGTGAACAGACACCATGACCAAGGCAACTCTTAAGAAGAACATTTAGGGGCTGGTGAGATGGCTCAGCGGGTAAGAGCACCCGACTGCTCTTCCGAAGGTGATAAGTTCAAATCCCAGCAACCACATGGTGGCTCACAACCATCCGTAACGAGATCTGGCGCCCTCTTCTGGAATGTCTGAAGACAGCTTCAGTGTACTTACATATAATAAATAAAATAAATCTTTAAAAAAAAAAAAAGAAGAAGAACATTTAATTAGGGCTGGCATACAGATTCAGTCAATTATCAAGGCAGGAGCATGGCAGCATCCAGACAGGCATGGTAAGGCAGGAGCTGAGAGCTCTACATCTTCATCTGAAGGCTGCTAGCAGAATACTGACTTCCAGGCAGCTCGAAGGAGCTTAAAGCTCACACCCACAGTGACACGCCTACTCCAACAGGACCACACCTTCTAATAGTGCCACTCCCTGGGCTGAGTGTATACAAACCATCACAACTGGGGAGGAGACCAAGTCACTGGTGTGGTTTTCCCCTCCTGGGCCTGACCCAAACACAGAAGAAAACTTGAGGGAAGCAAGCTGGTGAGAAATGTCAGCCACCCAGCGCTGGTGCACCCAGGCCCTTTTCTTTCATAAAACTCCATCTGACCTATAGGGGACCGAGAGTGTTCTTCAAGGAGAAGCCATGAGCTGATCTGGAACCATAGGACAGCAAGGTTCTGCTTACAAGTCCATCAAGGGATCTGGTAACCTGGGTTCTGTAACTTCCTGCAGTACCTCTGCAACTCTGTAACTCGAAAATCAGAGTTAAGATAGCAACACAAAAATACAAGAGGTTGTAACATGAGAAAACAGGGGTCAAAGAGAACAACAGAGAAGAAATCTGCCATAGAGGAGATGCAGGGCTGGAGAGACGGCTCAGTGGTTAAGAACATTGGCTGAGTTTCTACAGGACCTGCGTTCAAGTCCCAAGGTGTCTCAAAACTGGCTTTGACTCCAGTTCCAGGGGCTCCAACTCCCTCCTCCAGCCTCCAGACAGCAGGCAGGCAAGCAGTGCCCAGACATATGGGCAGGCAAAACACCATACATATAAAAGTAAAAATTTCAAAAAGAGTGGTGGGAAGCAAATGCTGGCTATTTATTTAAAATCCTCAACAGCGGAGAAAAAAAAGGGGGTGCAGGTAATAACCCCAAGAGGCACAAGGGTGAGGAGCTGTGGGAGAACTGGCATCTACAGGAACTGGAAAAGGAGTTGGCAGGAACCGTACTGAGATTCCAGTCCCTTCTCTCCCAAATCCTTGTTTCTCTTGCTTGCCTTCATTCTTTGGTCTCCTCTTACCTGGTCAACCCTGGTACAAGCCCACTGTACAGAAATACCAGAGCCCCACTGGACACCCTTGCCAGGTCTCAATGGTAGATATGTAAAATAGGGGTTACTGTGAGCCCCACCCACTGTCCAGGCTGTGAAAATGAATGGGGGTATCTTGCATGTTGGGAAGTCCTATGTAGATGCTGGTGAGGGAACTCTGGCGCTCAGGCAGCCTCCCAGAACCCCTTAGCCTGGCCCTTGTCTCTGGGCAGCTGAGGCCAGCTTCTGATATACTTTGAATCTCAGTATCCCTCATGGGCCTTTGTTCCCAGGTACATGCCTGCCACCTTAGCTGCTCTATAAGCTAAGACAAGGGGATGGTAAGTTTACAGCCAGCCTGGGCTACAACAGAGTTCCAGGTGTGTCTTAACAGCCCTGTCTCAAAGAAAAGTAGCAGGAGACTAGGGATGTAGACCAATGCTTGTGTGCTTGCGTGGCATGTTTGAGACCCTGAGTTCAATCTCTGATATGGATAGCAGAGGAGGAGACAATGCTGGTCTTCAGCTTCTATGCCTACAGCTGGCCAGCAAGCCCTTCTCCAGCTCCAGACCCTCTGAAACAGGGTGAAACACAAATGGGTTTTATTTCCTGCTTTGATCTTCTAAATTTAGGGAGAGGTTTGCTACCTTATATTACTGTATATCCATGTCCCAGCCTCATCCAAGCATAGGTTCATACTACAGGAACATTCTCAGAGGCACGAATTAGGAACCAGCAAGAAAACTGTTCCCCAGTGGAGAGAAGGGAGAAAAATGGAAAAAGACACAAAACGAAGGAAAATCCCCACAGTGCTTTCAAGGAACCTTCTCCCACACTTCCTCTACTCAGTAAATGAAGCCACATGTCCCCAGTCACTCTGGCCAAGGACCTATGAGTCAGCCATTCCCTCTCACACCCAGGATCCCACCCACTAGCAAGGCTCAGGACCTTGAAAGGCACCCCAGTCGGCCCCTTGCTCGACACCCCTCCATGATTCTAAATGTCATACCAGCAGCAGGGACACCAGATCGTCTTGGGTGATTGCCACTAGCAGCTTCTGAGCCTGCCCTGGCCCCTGGGCAACACAGCCCCTCACAGTGGTAGCCCAGTCCAGTTTCTAGTGTTCTAAACTCTCCAGCCTGGGCTTGGCCTTCCTGCAATCTCACCTCACCCCAGGGCCTTTGCATTTGCTCTTCTCTTCCTTCAGTACCAGGGACATCTTCTGGGTCCCATGTAACATAACTCCTCTAAGATCTCATGCTGGGCTAATCCTGCCTGATCCTCTTCTCTGCTGCCCCAGAGCAGTGTCCTGTACATGGAGAGGGCTGGCCAGTTGCTTGGCAAATCCTCTAGAAGCAGGGGATGGAGGGGAAGTCCATCAAGCTGATCTAGCTACAGACCCACAGTATAGATCTCAGCTTCCCAGCCAGAGGAAGAGGCAGGGCTGCAGCAAGAGCTGTGGTTTGGGGAGACTCTTGCCAGCTGGGTGGAGTACATACCACCAGGAGGTTCCACTTCCTATAGAGGAAAATCCTATGAAAAGCTCCATCTGTATGGAGGCGTCCTGCCCAGCCCTTCCCTTTTCTAGTTGGTCTCCTTGGCTGGGCAATTCCGGATCGACACATCCTGGGGTACCTGCATCCCCAGCGCAGGTGAGAATCTTCAGGCAGGCGGCCACTCCTAAAAGTCAGCTTTGATATCTGTCTGAAACAAGGGACCTCTGTCTGTCACACCATTCAGAGCCACCAACCACCCCCCCCAATTAACTTTTCACTGATAGTAAATCTACCACTCAAGCCTCTTCATGTGTCTCCTGCGTGGGTACTAAAGAGATGGGTACTAAAGGAGAAATGCAGGTCAGGAGGGAGACACTTCCCAGAGGACAGGGAAGGACAACCGACGGGGCACAAAAGACTATGACAGAAGAACTATACCCACACTTTTTGGTGACTCAGTTTCTCCAACTGTAAAGCAACACCATCTTCTGGCCCACGGGATTACAAGATTAAAATATGACAGCGCGCACATTCCGGGAGCACTTTCTGAAGCTTAGGCCTTCTGCAGAGCACAAACGTCCAGTTCTGCTGAGAAACACCAATAGAGGAAGGTGCGGGAGGATTCGAGAAGAGCAATCCATTTGGAAGGTTCTGGGGTTAAAGATTGAGAACTCTATCCCAGATGAACTAAACAAAGAGGAAAATGAGGGTGGGGAGGAGAGACACATACCACCCCAAAGGTAAAGCCGACCTGGACGGATAGCCTGTATCCCTATTGCAAGACACAACACTTTGCAACCAGGAGTTTACAGTCAGGGAGGGCTCACAGCATATTCAGGATCTCACAGGAGGGGCAGACCCCTCCCAGACCTGACATTCCATCAAAGGCCCCTTCACCTCCCAACTAGGCCCTGCTCGCTCCTCGATACCAGGTTTTTGTTTGTTTTGGTTTGTTTGTTTGTTTGTTTGTTTGTTTAAGCACTTCTGGTACATTAGCACCTAGCTGAGCACTTGGAGTCTTTAATTCACCTAACACTCACAATGCTTTGGAGCTCTTATCCCCATATATCCTTGGGATGAAGTGGCTTCAGTTAGAGCCTTAACATAGCTAACATCACTCAACTAACAAAAAATAAAGCTCTGGGAGGAGGGGGAGGGTGCGGGAGGGGGAGGGGAGGTTAGACACGAATGCTGTGCCTAAGTTCCCTGCTGAAGGCTCCATGGCCCTCTCACCTGGGCTCCTGCCAGAGGTCAAGTTTATACAGCAAGGGCCTGCAAAAGGCAGGGAGGGGGGCGGGGCAGCCTAGTCCTTGAGCAGACGCTAGGGAAGAGGAGGGAGAGTTCTATCTAGTAGGTCTCCAACCGCCAGCGACGGAACTGAGCCACCTGCCAGCAGTTTCCTTACAAACTCATAACACCGCCGCCCCCCCCTACACCCCATTACTCCACAAAGCGGACCCACCACCCTCTGCCCAGGTGAAAAGACGTTTGAGCAATCAGAGCCCAGCAATCGCTCCCGTCTTCTTGCCTCAGTTTCCCTCTCCTGCAGGACCTGCCAGGAAACACTAGAGAAACTAAGCACCGAGTGGAGAGCTGGCCCAGGAAGAATAGGTAGCACCGCGTCAGAAGACTCCACGGCCCCGCCCCCACTCTCTGTCAAGCAGCGGACCAGGCTACCCCAGGCTGGCCGAGTCGCCAGGCGACCTCAGGACCCCCAGCGCCTCCGCGGCCTTGGCCTTCACCTTGACACTTGCTCCGCGCTTTGCATAAACAAAGAGCAGCTATGCTACCCGCCCTAGCCTGCCCCTAACCCGGCCGGCCGGCTGCCCCTTACCTTGGCCTGGCATTTCCGATGACAGGAGAAGCTGCAGACTGTGGGAGCGAGACAGAAAGAAAGTTTTTAGCCGCGAGGTATGAAATGGAAACTCAGGCGCAATCTCCTCCCACCCCGGCCCTCCACGCCCGCCAGGGGGAGGGGGGAACAAGGAGAAGGGAGGGGGGACTGTGGGGAAAAAGAACCGGGGAGCCCGGGTGCGTACCCCGAGGGCGTCCGCTGGAGCCCCGCCAGGCTGAGGTGGCGGGGACCCAGGCCCAGTGCCAGCGGCACAGAGGAGCGAGGGGCCTCTCCCCTCACACCCGACAGCAGGCGGGCCTGTCACACGTGCACTCCCCTAGGCCAGAGGCCCGGGCACACCCGCAGGCACACACAGAATTTGGGACCTCCCTCCTCCCTCCCCTACACACACACACACACACACACACACACACACACACCATGCTGGGAGCTTCACACACACCCATGCTGCAGAGACCCTGGGATCTGTGGCATAGGACACGTGTGTGCGCATACACACACACACACACACACACAGTTCCTTCCTGCATGTTAGTACACACACACACACACACACACACACACACACACACACACACACACACTCGGAGAACTTGCTCTCCCTCCCACCACAGAAGCTGGAATCAAATTTCCTATCAGGTTCCAGAAGCCAGGAATGTCCCCTGTTCAGCTGCCCCACCCCCCGGGGTACTTGGCACTTGTAGGAGGTTCCAGGAGCCCTTCCCAGGGGCGGCTGAGGGCCTCTGACCTGGGCTCTGGGTTGATTTGGGTCTCCTGGTCTTTAAGTTGACTGGGACAGGAGGGCCCAGTCAGTGGTTACAGAAACAGGGCAGCAGGCAAGAGAACACCCTAAATCAAGTCTCAGCTGCTCCTTCTGTCTGTTCTCCCTCACCCCTACCAGCTTCAGCCACCAGCTCTTAGCAGTTGTGCCAGGGGGTAGAGGTTCAGAGGCCCCCTCCACAGTCATAGAGGCTCTGGAGTGCCCCACATCCAACCAGACCAGCAAGGTAGAGCCTGGATGTCACCTTGGTCACTGGCACCCTGTCCTGGCCCAGCTCAGGCCATGTGACTCAACACGGACTGAGCAAGGCTGCCTGTGCCAAGCCTGACAGCCCACAGAGCAGCTCAGGGCCATCACCTGTAGGCACATATGCCTTACCATGCCATCCACATCCCGCTCACCTCTGCCTTTTCCAGAGTCCCTGAGCTTGGCTCCCCACTCTAAGTGACAGCTCCCTCCCTTCCAGAAGGTATTCCATCCTCCTGCCTTCCTTGAGACAGGGATCTTAGGACTGAGAAAATCTCAGTTCAGTTGGCTTGAGCCCAGAACACCCCCGACCCACCCCTGCCACCCCACCCCCACTGCTGGCCATAGACTATGGATGGACACACTCACCACCACTGGTCCCACCCCACCGTTCCTGTACCTGGGACACAGTAAGAGTTTAATAGGTATCCACTGACCCGTGACCCAACTAGGCAACACAGCAGAGCTGGCTGTGGGTGTGGGTAAGCTGGCCAAGGACAGCAGGAGAGCTGCCCCTGCCTGCTGCCAATGGCAGCATTGAGAGGGTTAGGCTGAGCAGTGCAGGAGAGCTTACCCTAGTGGTGCAGATAAGGGAGAGCCAGCAGGGTGACCAGTTCAGCTACCACCCGGGGCCCAGATGCAGGGCTTTGAGTTGGCTCATCCCAAAATCTACTCAATCGTGAACTGTTGGATCAGGTGAGCAGGCTGTCCCAAAGCGGTAGGATCTCCATGACACAGGACAACCAGGAGGAGTCCTGATTAGGACCCAGTATTGATGGTGTCACAAAAGCCAGAATCTTAAATCAGACCAGTGACGACTCATCGCAATGAACATTTGCAAGTGAAGATGGGTGGGCAGAGGGGTCTACTGTGGGACGCGCCCTGACAAACTACAGCTTCCAGGATGAGATGTTCTATGCTTTTGTTTTGCTTTTGTTTGCTTGCTTTTTATTTTCTTTTGAGGGAGAGGTTACAGGGGTGGAGGGCGGACATGAGGGGATGAGGAGATGAGCGGGACTGCGGTGCATGGTGTGAAGCTCACAGAGAATCAACAGAAAGTTGAAAGAGTAAGTGTCTACTGAACTAGTCCTACTGAAAATCTCCCCATGGCTCTGTGCCCGTCCCCATCATTTAATCCTCTCCCACACTCAGTCTTTCCCTGAACTATGAGCCCCTCCCTCGCCTCACATTCAACCAACAGCATCTTGAGTCCTCTGGGACTCTCAACCCCAAATCTGGGCACTAGGGACAAGTCGGGGGACTGGGACTCTGTCTTCTTCCAGTATCCACATTTCTGACATTCTCAGGATGCAACAAGCTCTCTCCTCCCTCGGGGCCTTTGTACATGCTGTTCTGACAGTCTGGAACTCAATCCCTCATCCCCAGTCCTCAGTGAGTCCAATCCCTCTTAGCTGGTGGAATCCACTCAAGGCTGCCTCTTCATAAAGGGCGTTCCAGTCTGCACACGTTACCGTGGGCTCCCTTCAGTCTTTCTGGTACCCCCGACATCTCCTTGTCTGACCAGTCCACAATTTGAAGTCACTCTAGGTAGTTCCCGGCTGAGCTATCTGCCTGCACCAGACACTTGAGCTCATAAGTCATCCAAGACCCAGGCAGACAGACCCTCCTGTGATCCAGAACCAGGCATGAATGTGCCTGGTTCCCTTTGTCCAGACAGGTCTCCACGTGGTGACTTGATGACCACAGTCTGGGATGATTCCAACATTCACTGTGGTGGGCACCTTTAGCAATACCTTGTTGTAGGACCATAGGAGTCTCTCAATGGACAGACACTCAGCGAGTGTCCTCAAGTGGAGACATGCAGTCCATTGACTGCAAGACAGCAGCCCAGAGCTCCCTGCACTAAATGTGGCATGCTCCTTGCATGTGACTGTCCCTACCCCACCTCAGAGGCAGAATCTCAGGACACAGGGCCAGGTCCCCCCAGGCATGGTACTCCACCTCAGAGCACTTGTCCCCAGTTCCACTGAGTTCTGTGTCCTCCACAGGAGCCTCCTTCACAGTCTTGCTTTGGTCTTCTCCAAGGACAGTGGTTCTGCTGCCTACATTGACTCTCTCTCTCTCTCTCTCTCTCTCTCTCTCTCTCTCTCTCTCCTGATGTCATTCAAGGTTTGGCCAGACCTTGCTGCTGGCCTCTCCAAGACCAGTGAAACATTCAGGATGGTGCTGAAAGGAAGTGTGACAGCCAACTCTGAGGGGGATTCACACCCTCTGCTAACCCCATCCCCACCCCACCACACACACACACACACACACACACACACACACACACACACACACACACACTATACTGATAGGGCTGGTAGGGCTGGTTTGTGTAATCTTTTTATTATTAATTATTTTATTTTATGTGTATTGATATCTTTTCCAAATGTATTTTTGTGCATCAAGTGTATCCCTGGTTGCTTTTCCAGGCAAGAAGAAGGAGTCGGATCCCTTGGAACTGGAGTTAGAAATAGTTGGGAACTCCTATGTGGGTGCTGGGAATTGAACCTAGGTCCTCTGGAAAAGCAACCAGGGCTCTTAACCGCTGAGCCATTTCTCCAGCCTTGGTTTGAGTAATCTTGACTATTCATACAACCACCACCTGCCACCATCGCCACCCTCCCCACCTCCCTGCCATCAGGCCCAGCACTCAGCAAGCTTGTATTTTAAAGCCTTAGTCGTCAACACATGGTTTTATAGGGAAAGTTTAGGCCTTGAGTTGGTTAATTTTTATTGACAACTTGATTTGATTGGGAAGCGCCAGAGATCATTCAAGCACACCTCTGAGACTGTCTATTCAGATGGGGGAATGTGGGTACCTCATCCCAGGGAGAGGAGATGGAATACAGGGGCGAAAAGAGAAAAAGCAGACGCCATAGGCTGGTGTCCCTCCCCACCTCTTCCTGGCTAGCGTGAACAGAGATGCTCTGCCCAGCCATGCCTCCCCACCCCCACCCCATGCCAGCACAATGGACTAACACCTTTGAAACCATGAGCAAAACGAGAGTTTCCTCCTGCTGCCCATTGACCGGGTGCAAAAGTTTGAGGAACCAGGCCTAGGGTGGAATTAGACCCCTGAGTGTGACACAGGGACCCTGCTCCTTCCCAACTCTCTCTTTGCTTCACAGCTGCAGTATATGCAAGGGCATACAGATTATACCACATTCCTATTTAGAACCAACTCCTCTCTATAGCCTAGTCTAGCCTCTACCCCAGTCAGTATCCCCAAAGGATCTGTGCCTGCCATACCAAAGTCCTCATATGGACCTTTGAGTCTGCAAGGAACAAGTCTGGAATGGTGAACTCATATCATATATCTGCTTCAAGGCCCGGTTCAAAATGCCCTTCTGGATAATTATCCCCTGAATAATTATTCATTCATAGATGCCCCCCCTTCCTGTACATCGTTACTACACACACACACACAGCTGCTTCCCTGCAGTAGAAGGGGGGTCTGCTCAATTGCAGCTTTATGTACACCACTACTAACATAGACAGGTTCAGTAAATGTGCAAACTTCCAGTTAGGATTGTCCCCAGATAAAGCCCCTGAGATAGGGCTGGGGGGGGGGGCACACACAGAGCAGGCAAAGCAGGTGAATACTGTTCCTTTACTTATTTGCAAATGCTTGTGATATTATTTAGTTAATAATTTAGATACAGTAAGAACCTAACAACAGTAGAGCATAGCAATGCACAATCACAAAAAGCATCTCAAACTAAGGAATTGTTTCTGGAACTTTCCCTCATATTTTTGAACCAAAGCTGGCCTTGGGGAACTGAAACGCTGGAAAGCAGTGCAGAGGACAGGTAAGACTCCTGCATGTTAAGGCCTCTGTGTTCAGCGGGATCTTTATCACTTGGCCCTAGCTATTACAAGGACACCTGGGTTCCTGTCCTAACCATTTTCATTTTGCTGTGTGACCACTGAGCAAGTCACTACCCTCTCTGGTCTCAGACTCTTGCTCTTCCAGGTAGCTTGCAAGATCCACAGGACTGTACACTCATAATTCGATGGCTCAATTTTGTTTTGTTTTGTTTTGTTTTGTTTTGTTTTGCTTTGCTTTCAAGATGGAGTTTTATTGCATAGCCATGGCTGTCCTGGATCTCACTCTATAGACCAGGCTGTCCTCGAACTCTGCCTCTGAGTGATGAGATTAAAGGCATGAGCATGCCACCATTACTCTTGATGGCTCAATGTTTACAATGTTTCCTTAGAATGCCCCGGGCACTGCAGCTGTCACCTGAGCTCTCCAGGGGCCAGAGTCCCCACCCCTACCTCCACGCCCCACCCCCATGCCCAGGGTGAGTCACTCATCCACCTGCCTTACTCCTGGCCTTAGGAGGCCAGATCAGACTGGCCCTGGCCCTGGCCCAGCTCTGACAGCCTGCTGTCACCTGTGCTGGTCTATCTCAGCACTGGTTTGAATGTGTCCCTGCTGGATACCTGTGCTGGAACCCAAGTCTATTGTGACAGTGCTGAGAGGCTCCTGCCTTCCACCCTCCCACCACATAGTGCTGCCCCCTGCTGGCCCCCCTGGGGCTTGCAGCAGCTGGGAGCACTAGTGGAAGCAAAGCAGACCCTTCCCTGGGTATCAGGACTAGTGCCTCTTCGTCTTGGACCTGTGACCTAGACATTTAGCAACCAGTGTCTGTTGTTTGCAAATGACTGAGTAATTCAGTACAGTAGTACAGACAGTCAGATACCCCACATCAGTAACGACTACCCCTCTCGATCAAGAAGGGGACCTCTCATTCCAGCCCTAGAAAGATAGCCTGGGGGTTGGCAGTAACACAGCCTCCTGGGATGCAATTCTCTAATCTCCTTTGAGGTGCTGGGATGTAGAGAAGAGGGAGCAAAGTAAAACCTGCCCTGTCTCCAGTCTCCAGATTCCCTCAGGCTTCTGAGAAAGGTAGCAATGGATCAACTGTGGCATCCCAGGTCCTTGGAGGACACCAAAGCCATAGATCTACCCACAATGCCTTCCTGCGCCAGATCCCTGAAGTGAGACACTGGAGACTACCTACTGGCTTAAAGCTCCAGGAAGTCCTGCCCTATCTAACCTGGCCAGCAAGGTCCTGAAGGAGCAGAGCCCCTGTATGTAGTAAGATCATTTGATCATGCCATCCTGGGGAGCTGCACCCCAACCCCTCCTGTGGCCTGCTCTGTCTCAGCTGGGCTGTAGAGCTCTGGGCTGGGGTGGCTTCCTGCCTTGGGAACACAGGAAACCACATTGTTGGGATTCTAAATGGCCTTTTCCTCTAGAACTTGGTTCAGAAAATGCACACACAGCCGCAGTGTGCACCTGACTTGGCCATAACCACCCCAGGCCTTGGCTCTTCCCCAGCCACCGGGTCACCCATCTGTTCACTGAGCCCTGCCTGTGGTTCAGGCCTAGAGGTATGCAAAGGCCACAGTGCACAGATGTTTGCTCAAACACTATTCTAAGTGTTTCTGTAAGGTATTTTTGAAACAAGATTGACATTTTAAATTAGTAATGGACTCTGTAGTGATTTGAATATGTTTGCCCCACCCCCATAAACGCATGTGTTTGAGTGCTTGGCCAACAGGGAGTGGGACTTTTGGGAGGTGTGGCCTTGTTGGAAGAAGTGCTTCACTATGGGTGTGGACTTTGAGGTCTCCTATATATGCTCAAGCTCCACCCAGTGGATTTCAGTCTCTTCTGGCTGCCTTTGGATCAAGATGTAGAACTCTCAGTTCCTTCTCCAGCACCATGTCTGCCTGCATGCTGCCATTTTTCCCACCATGATGATAATGGACTGAACTTCTGAAACTGTAAGCCAGCTCCAACTAAATGTCTGCCTTTATAAAATTGCCTTGGTCGTGATGTCTCTTCACAGCAATGAAACCCTAACTAAGGCATCCTCTAAGCAGAGCATGTTACCCTCTGAAGTGTGGATGAACCTTGTCCAATCAGCTGAACACTGGAGAGGAAACGATTGGGCTCCCCTAGCAAGAGAAACTTGGCCAGAACCCTGTGCTTGAACTTGACCTGCAAGACTTGTCCCCAAGTCTCCAGCCTAGTGGCCCTCAGCAAAACTTGTCAAACCCGCGCATTGTCACACGATCCAGTTCCTAAAAGTCAATTTCTGTGTTCCCATCTATATATCTACTGATCCACCTATCTGTGTATCCTTCCATCCACCATCCNAGCAAGAGAAACTTGGCCAGAACCCTGTGCTTGAACTTGACCTGCAAGACTTGTCCCCAAGTCTCCAGCCTAGTGGCCCTCAGCAAAACTTGTCAAACCCGCGCATTGTCACACGATCCAGTTCCTAAAAGTCAATTTCTGTGTTCCCATCTATATATCTACTGATCCACCTATCTGTGTATCCTTCCATCCACCATCCGCCATCCACCCATCTTATATTCAATACACACCTACCATTCACACTTCCATCCATCAATTCATCCATCATTCCATCCATCCATCCTTCTGTCTACCCCGAGATCTAGCCTTCCTTCCACCTCTAGTCTGTCTTTTGTGTTTCAGGCTTTCACTGAAGGTTCCATGATTACCTCCTGCCTACTTCAGCTGCAGGAATGCCAAGTGCGGGGAGGGGGGGTGGAGAGACATGGGTGGAGCTAGAGGACTAGGCAATGAGAAAGCAAGTGACAGCCAATCTCTTCAGAACCAGGGCTTTCTCCTGGCAGTATAAGGGCCCTGTGGAGACAGGGTCCCAGATGCTGACAGTCCATACCCCCAGCCACCCAAGGCCTCCAGCAACTGGTCCAGACTCACACTGTGTTGAAGCCAAGACTCAAGGATTGAAAGGGCCCAAAAAACACAGGTTATGCTCTAATAACAAAGAATGAAAGTTCGCCATGTGTGGGGAGTAGAGCAAGCCCATGTGAATGTGCACTGTTGACACAGCTACAGCCATGTCAAGGGCACCAAAGCCTCAGACCCATAGGAAACTGGAAAAGTCCCTCCCTCTCCACTGGGGTGGGGCTCAGACGGGCTGAAAAGCTTTCCTCTGGTCTGCGTGTGAATGTTGACAGTGTGCAAAAAATATCCACTGTAGCTTTCTCACCCAACCACCAAGACATTTACAGCCCGAAGACTGCCCCCCTATAGAGACAGCTCCTACAGAGACCAGTTAAACTTGCCTCCTCATTCAGAGGTATCACGAACCCCACTCACTGTCCAGCTGTCTAATAAACACACTAAACTACTGAGCTATGGCAGTTTCTCTATCAGAGAACCTAGTTTAGTGGGTCCCAACTTCTCTGTCTCTCTGTATATATGTTCCTGTCTTTTCTTCATTCCCTTGCATCCCAGAAGCTGTACAAGGACTTGGTAACCATGGCCCCTCTGCTAGGAAACAGGTTGTACATCCATATCTGGTGGTCCTGGCTGTGTGGATCAATGGATAGATGGATGGATGGGTGGATGGATAGATGGATAGATGGGTGGATGGATGGATGGATGAATGGACCATCAGGATAAAGTGGATGAGTCTATAAGTAAAATGAATAGTGGATGGATGGGTGAGCAGAAAAATATGGAGTAAATGAATAAGCATAGGATGGATGGATGGATGGATGGATGGATGGATGGACTGGGTGGATGGATGGCAAACAGTAGAATAGATGAACAGATGGAGAAGATGGATGACAGATGAATGGAGAGCAGTGTGGATAGGCAAATAAGATGATCTGCTCACTTCACACCTCCACAATCTCTCGAACCTCACAGCAGACTTGGTCCCCTCCTCCCCTTCCTCCCCCNCTCCTCCTCCTCCTCTTCTTCTTCTTCTTCTTCTTCTTCTTCTTCTTCTTCTTCTTCTTCTTCTTCTTCTTCCTCTTCCCCCTTCTTCCCCTACAGGCCCAGCCCAGGCAGACCTAGCCCTCCTGCTGAGGCTCCCAAGTGGCCCAGCCCAGAGTCATCCTCCCACCTCCTTGCTGGGCTGCTCCTTAGGTCTTCTGAGGCTGGGTCCTGACACCTAGTGGAGTATCTGGCCTGGAGTGCGGGCTTTCCTCAGCCTTGAGGTTCAGGGTGAAACTGGGGTCACCCATGCACATGGGAGTCAGATGCCCTCCCTAGGATTCCCTCTTTCACTGTTCCTGCTTCTGCCTCTCAGGTGAGGGAAAGATTCCGGGAGGAAGAGAATGAAGAGCAAGAGGAAACAGAAATGAATTTATATGACCTGAAGGTACAGGACAGGATGGAGGCTGTTATATAATCAAAATACGAAGTCTAAACTCTCTCCCCCAGATCCCTTGTGGAGCTCCTGCGGAATCTCTTGGGAGAAAGGCGACTCCCTGTGGCTGATTTGAGTATTACTAGCATTTTGTTGCCTAGATCAAGGCTAGGTGAGTATGGACAGCAATGCCTTTGGCCATTCAGGCATTTCCTGGAGACAGACAGACAGACAGACAGACAGACAGGCGCGCGCGCGCGCACACACACACACACACACACACACACACACACACACACACACCATAACTCTAGTCAAACAGTCCTACTTCCATACCCAACTGCTTTCCCTTGATCCCTCCAGAGTTCAGCTCCCGAAAGCCCCACTCTGGCCCTAAAGACCAACAAAAGACAGAATAACCACCAAGCTGTTTTCTCATCTATAAAGCAGGTATAAGACCAGCATCTTGCAGATGCTATAAATACTTGGTGCTTGGTCCTCAGTAAGTGCCTTAGCACTTGTTCTGGGCTCTAATACCCCCGCCTGGCTCCTCTGGGCTTTGACATGTTGGGGGAAGTATAGGCTGATAGGTTGAGCTGGAAAGAGCTCAGTCCCTTAGCATGGGGTAGGACGGGACAAGGGCTGAGGCCCACAGGCCTGTAGCTAAGTGCTGTGTCTCTAAGGTAGAGAGGACTCCAAAGGCTTTAACCAGGGTGTTGGTTTAACCAGATGCACACTCTTCAGACCCAGGGAAGCTACTGGAGATGGGGTTAGAGAGGCAGCTGACAGGGCAGGAGCCATAGTAGGAAGTTCAGAGACTCAGCCACACAGAGACCCTGGTGGTAGACAGGATGTAGGGCTGAGAGAACCTCATCTGTGCAAGTAACCAGGTTTGCAGAGAAATGGCGTTAGTCACAGGTGCTGGCTGCCCTTCAGGGTCTGTGACAAGACAGTCCTCTCTGGGACGCAGAGACCCTTCAAAACATACATGACATCAGTGAGTGAGAAAACCCAGTTAGCACACTGGGATTTGGGGCTATTTAAAGTGAACCCTAACCACTGGAAGTAGAGGACAGTGGCTCGACTTCTTTGCACTGGGGGCCAGGGGCAGGGGTGTGCAGGGAGCAGGGCACATGCCAGTCATGTTTCTTCCATGCACCAACCATGCACTTTCCATACTCTGACTACACATTTCCCATGCACTAGCCACAAGCCTTCCACACAGCAATCATGCCCCTTTCTGGTACCTTCCACACTGCCACTATGTACCTTGGTTGGCTGGCTGGTTGCTTTTTCAAGACAGGATTTCTCTGGCTGACTTGGAACTCACTCTCTAGACCAGGCTATCCTTGAACTCAGGGAACTCAGGAATCCGCCTGCCTCTGCCTCCTGAATGCTGGCATTAAAGGTGTATGCACCACCACCCAGTGCTATCATATCTTTCAAACACATGATCTCCATGGCATCCACCTGACTTTCATCACCTGCCATTAGACTCCGCCACCCCAACCATTGCCCTTCGCACACAGCTACATCTTACACATAGACCTTCCTATGCTACCTGGTTACCATCCACGTTAGACCTATACCTTCACAGTCTCTACCATTAACCACCATGCCATCCAGTGCCACATCATCACACACTCCACATGCTTGTCACCTAGCTAGGTGTTCAGTGTCCTCCAACTGATAAGAGATGAGCACACATGCTCAGCAGAGACTCCCACATGCCCCAAACCAGACCAGTCCAACAACAACAACAACAAGAACAACATGCCCTGGGTCCCATCAACCACGCACCTTTGCAAACACAGCCTTCCCGAGTGATGGCCTGCCGGCAGATGCCACAGGGCTTCACCTTCTTGAAGGCCTTTACCTTGAAGTGGTGGGTCTTGGGGGCCTCCAGGTCTTCTGGCTGTGGGAAGAAAGGCCCAGAGGTCAATCAGGTCAATACTGGGGTCCTGGAAAGGAGGCAAGGGCAGAGAGGAAAAACTGGCCGAAGCAAGTACCCCAGTAGGAAGGAAATGCCTAAGGACCAAGAATAGTATAGGGCTGATGGGACAGTCATGCCAGATTCCCAGACTAGGAGTACCAGTGGACAGGGCGCAGACAGCCACTGCAGACTCTAGCACCCAGGCAA